>JANAVB010013595.1:3312486-3874606 GCA_029216955.1 Iris pallida
CCCCCTCCCGCTGGCGGTAGGTGCTTTTTCCTGGCGGCCGCTACCCCCCCGCCCCTTCCTCTCCCCCCCGCCCTCACCTCTCTCTTCCCCGACCTCTGTCTCCCCTTTTCCTCCTTCCGCTCCCCGACCGCAGGCCTTCCCCGGCGGACGCTGCTGGTCCTCCCCGGCCCCCTCGTCTTCCCTTCTTCGTCGGTCTGTCTCCGGGCCGCTCGAGCCTCCGTTGGAACACCTCCCGTCGACGCCCCCCCCGCTCGCCCAGGCTTTCTCCGTCGACGCCTCCGCTCCCGGCCCCTTACCTGCCGCCTTCGCCGGACCAGACTGGCTCCCGGCTGAGAGCCCCCCGACCCCGGGAGCCGCGCCATCCTCGCACTGCGCTCCCTCTCGGGACTTGCGCCCTCTCGGGCAGCGCACACGCCAGCACCCCCTAGGGCCCAGTGCCCACACGCGTGTCTTTTTGGACGTTCAAAATTTGACTTTTAAATTTTGAATTTCCTGTTTGCCTCTTAAAAAAATAAAAAAATAAAAAATTCTCTGCTGTAATGTCGTTTTTTTAACATCTTTATTAAGGGTCCCCCCTAATCTTGTAGGAACTTGGGCTACATCCCGGTTCCAACCTCTACTTTACTGTTTCAATGAAGGCCTTAGCCATTTGTTAATATATATATATATATATATATATATATATATATATATATATATATATAGAGAGAGAGAGAGAGAGAGAAAGCGAGAGAGACAGAGGGGTAAATTTATTTAACAATGAAATAATAGAATAACCAATAATAATAAATAATAATCCTAATAACAATTATTAATAGACTGATAGTCACTTTTGATGGATATAACATGCACACTACTTATCTGGCTTCAGATGATCATACAAAATTTTGTAAAATATTATTTAATAATAATAATACCTATAATGTACATATAACAAATATTTAGGAAATAATTGCCAATTTCCTAAAAATATGTACAAGGATGTTTGTATTTACCAAACATGTCTACAAGGTCGTATTTGGTCCCACTACATGCCTACATGGGCTTGGATTTGACTTGGGCCCAATCTGGACAGGTTCGGTACAACCGAGTTTCCTAAAACTCAATAATACAATTAAATAATAAATAAAATCTTCGGTAAGGGTTAAGTCACAACTTGGCTTGATTTTCCTAGTTAGGACATTACTATGACTCGACCTTCCCTACAGGGCTAATACACTAGTCAAAGCACGCCATTGCACTATCCGTACCACGATTTTTAATTACCTTGTACTTCAAAACTCAACCGTGGCTAAACTCCTTTACCGTAATAACTAACTAAATAATTATTTATAAAAATCTAAAAATTACCATTTAAATCAAATAAATAATAAAAAAATATTTCAAAAATTTCTGGGAAGAGGAGTTCAGAGGGAAATAACTGAATGCAAGAGGCGTATAAGCATCCTAATCCATATTTCCTGTATATACAAATAATTGAGAAAAAAAGGACGTTGAACTCGAGATTCTGTGGGTGTAACAAAATTAGAAATTATAAAACTCATATATCAAAATGAAAAGTTAAATAAATAAGTAATTCGGACTATTTGACAATATGGGGATGATATGCAAGGATGGTAAAAGGAGAAATTGAACATTTTATCAATGTTAGAGCATTGATTCTAGGAAGGCCTGACTTACCAAGTGAATAGTCTACCCACCTTGATCCTACCATCATATCAAAACAAAATAACATATTCACCTAGAAAATTCTCAAGTATCTATTAGGATTTATGATTCAACAATTCCTACTAAAATCATATGGCCTATGTAGCAACCTTAACTACCCTATGACCAAATTACATAAGGGACTCCTAGTCCTAGTCATTCTCCTAGAATCAATTCAATCCTAATTGTGAATGAGCAATTCCTAGTCACAGGCTCGCAGCAGTACGAATAATATGGTACTACCACGAGTTCGCACAATTTGCGAAGACTGACCTACCTGGGCTACCACAAAAACTTGTCACGACCCACACCTGTTTTTCGGATACGAGACGTGTCCAAGCCAGCCTACGCCGCAGAGTCGATAGTAGAACGTTGTCACGGCCGAGATGCTCAATAATACATAAATATAACATTTATTGCTCATTCACATTTCTAATTTGATTACAACATTTATGTTTAAAGAAAGTACAAGATCCTTACAATTAATGAAATTGATACCATATCTATCTAATCTCTCGGTTTTGGCCTGCAAGTAGATCCGTATCTCCCAATGCTAAGTGAAGCCATATCTAACCTAAAAATATTGATTTTCAGTCAGAAATGGAAAAAGTATACAAACCGACGGCAATGCAAAAATACAATAGAATTCACAAGACATGAAAACAACATATGTGAAATGAAACTAGAAAGTGACTGATATCATGGCATATCTAGAAAACAAGTAGGTAACTCTATAACATGATGTATAAACTAGAAAAAATATTTAAATAGGGTGACATGGCAAGTGGTAAATAAAACAAGGAAAGCCAAGTAAAGACAACTATCTATGTGTTTTAAAATATCAGTTTCGACATGTGAACGGCTAGGGGGTAAATCAGGCACCCTATACGTGTCGTGTGCAGCTGTTATTCTCCACGAAAGACACATGGAATAGTTCTGGGTAGTCCACATGTCTACAAAGATATTTCTCCTCCCGACTAGTACTCATGGACTCGAACAAGTCACGAAACACGAAAACACGACAATCACGAAATATAGTATGTGGAGATCCATGACACTAATCCGTATAACAATGTGTCAACAAGCAAGAGCATATTTATAAACATGAAATAGAAAGACTAATATGAATCGAAAGCAATCAGAAAGTGCAGTTGCCTGAGGTCCTTAGCTGGTAAAATCGATAGTACTATTGAGTCTAAAATAGTCCGAATGCTAGGGTTGATACGAAGGAGCCCAAATTCGTTAGAGGAATTGGGAGTTTGATTAGTCATGGTCAATAACTTATAATCATAAGAATCTAAGTGACAAAATATATTTATGTGTAATAGTTGAAATCTAGATATATTTTAGAAGGATAGTAAGTATATTTAAAATATATTTTACAATACATCATATGAAACCTTATTAAAATAGAGGCCCAAAATTTAAAGCTTAACTTATAGGCCATAATAAATAAAATCTCAAAGTCATATATTACCCCGACAACTATATTAAACCTATTCCCGATAACCCAAAATATGTATATACAATGTGTACAAAACTAAAAAATAAAAAACCATTATAAATGCCCTCTTAATAAACAGATACATGCTTGGAGCCTTTATAGGAAATAAAATAAATAAGAACTTAATATTCTCATGAGCTCAGCCTAAGGCCAACTATGTTTTTACCAATAAAATATTTGTATATAATAAATCTAAGAAATTATGTAGGCAAGACTATTGATTTGAAATTATATATTATATTTAGAAAACTATATATCTTAGAAGGTTAGTTAGAAAATAAATACATATTCCTTTAAAGGATGTAAACTTATAGGTAAAACAATATATATAATTTTTAGTTATTTTCACGTACAAAAACATTTTAAGAAAATCTGCCTACAGAATAAAGTATTTATTATATATATAGCTCTTTTTAGATTTCATAATTTAGATATAAAACCAGGATTACATAAGTATAGGTCCTTATAAAGTAAATCTGGACGTATTTATATCCAAATTAAAGTGATGTAGCACTCCTACTGTGCTCAACTACAATTAAAAGTAATATGTTTATACATTAGAACCAACACATCCTAATGTACATACATATGTACATGTGTATTGATATTTGAAATAATATACTAATAAAACTATAAACAGCTCCCTTCCCCATTAATAAGAAAGAGAGAGAAAGGACAAAACAGAAAAGGGGCCAGAGGGGAAGGGATAAGAGCTCACCCATGGCATGCACTGGCGAAGCGGACACGGCGCCGCGCGGCGAACACCTGCGACGGCTGTCAAGTCCCGTGAGGAGTGCCAAGTGTGGAGGAGAGCGGGCTCACCAGCAAGAGTTTGTCGACTCACATACGAGAGAAAAAATGGAGGGACGAGCAATCGACTCTGAGCAACAGACGCGTCATGCTCCATGTCCAGCGTGAAATTGGCCTGATTGGACGCCGGATTCGAAAGTGCACGGTCTGCAAGGATGGCACACGGGACTGGGGTCGCCATCCTGGAGGGAAGATGTGGAGTTAGCATTGGAGGAAGCTCGATGGAGATATAGTCTCCGGTTGCAACTTTGGGATCGGAGGTCGACGGCGCTACGTTTAGCTGCGGTGGATCACCCGCCCGGATCTGGACGGCACCGAAGGTGGTACAAGAGCGGATCCCGGCTCCAGGAATACAAGGTGGTGGCGGTATGGGTCCACGGCTCATCGAGGCCTGGTATCGCTCCGGCGTGGGCGTGTATACGAGGGTGGCATGCGATAAAGACACAGGCTGGTCGGGGCGGACGTGGCCACAAACGATGGTTGTGGTGAGTTGGCTTCGTGGTGGTTAATGGTGGTGTTGTAATGTATTGGATACAATAATGGAGGTAGTGGACACAGACACTGCTGCACGTTATTTGCATATTTGGCTGTGATGTTGTTAATGGTGATGATCTTGGCCTTGGTTGGCTGGGTTGTTGCATTGTTGATGGAGACAATGATGAAGTCGATACTGGCAGTATTGGGGGTTGTGGTGGTTGTGGCCGTGACAGACAGGGTTGTCGAGGACTGGTGTCGGGGAACAAGGCGGTTGCTCCCGTAGGAGGGGTTCTGCGACAGAGTAGGAGTAGGCGATGGGGGTGATGCATGGAGAGTTATATATATATATATATATATATATATATATATATATATAACTTGTGTTCCCACAGTTCGAGAGACTTCTGGTATGTTCTACCACCGTAGCCCCTGGAGACAGTTTGCCTGTTTTGCTTTCCTTCCTCCCTCATTTTGGGGTATACCTGTATAGGCTTCGGCATTTTGTGCCTTGTATACGAATTTCTGCGATCTTTGAACCGCCATTAATAAATTGGGGGGTTTTTATATATATATATATATATATATATATTTTTTTTTTTTTTTTTGGGGGGGTTTATATATATATATATATATATATATATATATATATATATATATATATATATATATATATACACGAGAATGTTTAGATAAGAACTTATAGGAGGTTCTGCTATATCTATAACTATGTATATATAAATATATAATATCTATATGGATGTCATTTTGTTTAAATTGGCAGGCTCTATCTAGTAGGGAAACATAAATGGATGAAGAGGTGGTCTAAATGAAGATTTGGTTATGCAAAGAGGTGGAAGAAGGATCAGATGAAAGATTCATCAAGGAAAATGACATGATAGATCAGTTTATATAAAATAATTAGGATAAGTGTTGTATAACAGATTTTCTATCTGTTTGGTATAGACTCAATGTGTTGGCTTTACATACATATAAATTCAAATTATATATAAAGATAGATACCTAACTTATCATATGATCTGCTCAAAGAATACTCAGATAATAATTTAAAGAATACTTTAATCACATATAATCAGATAAATATTTAATCAAATGAAATTTGATTACGATTCTAAATTAAAATCCTTATGATAGAATATATTCAGATATTCTAAAACAATGCCTTCATCAATTAATTGTTCACACTAAGGACGTAATATTGATATCATTCAAATGTATTTTAAAAATTCAAATTGTATAATATTTGATAATAATAAATCCACTAGTTAAAATCTATCTCCGTAAAATCTCATATATTTTAAAAAATCTCTTTTCTATTCTATAGAAAAAATATATGAAAAAATTATTTTCTACTTGGAAAATATTTAAAACTAAAATAAAATAAAAATAAATTCGGAAAGAGGAGTTATACATCCTCCTTGCAGGGGCGTGATGTCGTATGAGTATGGAGTTGCACTCGTACAAGACATGATAACAAGTTCTCAAATGGTTATCTTTGATTTGATTTTAGCAACGGAAGAAAACAGAGTATACGAAACAATTCTCTTTATTGATAATGAACTGAGATTACAAAGGCTTTCAAGAGCCCAACTGAATTTGCTAGATTGCCTACAACACTCAAGTTCTCTCTTGTCCACAAAGGATTTCACCGTTTCATACATCATGTCTTCTATTTCTCGGCCGCATCAATCATGTTGTAAGTCCGAGCGTCAATGCGATGGCACGCTTCAAACCCTACAATATTCTATGCCTCTGCACAATCAAGCGAAGCTTCACTGTGGGTAATTCATTCCCTACACCCTGCATGAAAGCTGGTGGAGGATCAGTACTTTCGTCCTCGCATGTACTGATGAAAAGACCCACATTCTAAACCGACATTTACTATTTATGTTGAATGATGCAACTTAGCTTATGATCTTGCTATATTTTTCTTAGAGTCAATTTCATGGCATATTCAAAAGTGGTCAAGAAAATTATCATGGCAAGCATGTTATTCGAATTGAATAGGCAAGCAATCTCGTGTTTGTTTCGTGGCATGTCTTACCAACATAGACGCATTCGCCCTTGCACCGACGCAAGATGAATACGCACCATTCCTTTTCTGTCATATTATAAGTGCTCTTTATACAGGATCTATGTGTACAAGATACATACGTGCCTGTACTTTCAACCCATTGTTCCTTAACTATGTGGACACAAAAAAAATGCTGTCTTTTCTTATTGGCACAAGGCACCACAAATCGAGTACGCCTGAGAGATCCTGCACTGAGGATCCCCAAGTACAAAAAGAATTCTGGGGAATAGGACGATGGAGATTGAGCGGTAGTTGCTCCTTTACTCCACTGACACTCCGATTACAAAAGTAGGAGAAAACCTAAGAAAATTGCTAACTCTCGGCTCACTGGCAAGAAGGGCAGCAATTTGGCACTTGAAATGCTCTTTATTCTGTCTGTCTTTCTAGAGAGGGACGCCCTCTATTTATAGTCGTTTGGTACTAAAATTACTGTTATGTACCCACAGGTGGAAAATACACTAATTTTACTGTGGGCGCATAACACCCCTTTGGGCGCATAGGGTGTAGAAGCATGGACACTGGACGATCGTGGGTAGATCGTATGGTTAACGTGGAGTTGACGTGGCCGCATGCATCAGTGCACGATTGCTCATACGGACTGACGTGGCCGCATGCTTCGGTGCACGATTGATCGTGGAGTTTGACTGAGTCGTAGGGATCGGCTGCCTTGGGCGCATAGTGTGGGAGTAAGTTTTTGCGCCCACACTTGGATGCATGTTTGATATGTATGAAAACAATATGGGCGCATAGCTCCTCTTCGATCATGTGGGCGCATAGCTCCTTATCAATCATGTCGGTGCATAGCCCCTCTTCGACCGTGTAGGCGCATAGACTCCCTTTGGTTCTATAGGCGCATAGCCCCCTTTTGGTTATGTGGGTGCATAGCTTCTTTTGTCTTCTTCATGTGGGATACATAGTCTTATTTTTTTTCACGCTTCTACAAGACCCCCTTCAATGTTTTTGAGACTCGAACGAGTGTCGGAATACTTTGAAAGAAGTATGAGAAAAACTGTCTCCACCAGCTTCATGGGTGTACGATAGAAATGACCCCTTTGGGCGCGTAGGTGTTTGTCAGGCTGTCGAAATGTGGCTGTTGAGATCTTCCTCGAAAATCTGAAGCGATAGGCTCATTTTGGAATGGAATTTGAAAAGGTTCGTTGTTTTATGCGTAGTCTGCATCAGCAAATAACAAGCGCATAATCTGCAAAAGACCGTCTCTGCATAGGCGCATAAATCGTATGGGCACATAGACCATGTGGGCGCATAGGCCATGTGGGCGCATAACTCCCCGTTCATGCCTATAAATAGGCTTTGAAGAGAGAGAAAGCTCATTCTCTCTTATTTTTCCAGCACGAACTTTTTTTCGCCAATTATTCGACCGAAGATGATCAACTCTTAACCCTTCTTTCTAGTTGGAACGATGAAGTGGTGGATATCTTCTGGCCAAACTTTTTCTCACAAACGAGGCATCGTGACAGCATATAGAGATATGGTCCTATGCCATGCTCTAGGGCGTATATCGTATCTATGTACCAGATTAAGATTGGTAGACATCGGAGTAATTCCAAGATAAACCTTTACTTTGAAAATATGCAAGTTCTTCTTCAGGGATAACATCATCCACTGAAGGTACATTATTTTGAGTATTAATATACTCATTGAGGGGATCATTGTCTGGAACATGAGCCACAGACTTGGCCAAGTTTGCTACATAGGGTAACTCTTCAGGATTGGGAGGACAAACTTCAGTAGGTTCAACCCGAGTTGTTTTACGGAGAGTGATGGTCAACGGTTTGACATTATCAGGATTCTTCTTTTTGACCCAAATTATGAGAGGCTTTGGAGTACTTTTTTGAGTAGTACGTCCTTTGACTCGGATAACCAGGGGACCATCACAGGCGGATGAACTCACTTCAGCTTCATCATCAGCTTCTTTGTCGTCATCCTTAGAGGGCTGGGATTGGTAAAGTACTGAATCTCTATAGTAGGCTTCAATACCCTTAAAAGGATCGACATCGACAAACTCCGTCTTTACGATACCATCGATGTTGATGTACATGAAGCACTGGTGAAGGGTAGAAGGAACGTTCATGTTCTCGTGTATCTAGGGACATCCTAACAAGATGTTGTAGGACACATTGGCGTCGATTACATAGCAAGAAACCTCTGTTCGGAGATCACCAATCTGGCACTTGAGACGGATCTTACCCAGCGGGTGGCTTCTCCCAGCATTGAAATCCATGATAGTTGTATTGGTTGTAGACAGCTTGTGCAGAGGGATTCCTAGAATTTGGAGTAAACTTCTAGGAATGATGCTGAGGGAGGAACCTGGATCGATATGCATCCGATCCACCTTAATCGTCCTGATATACTCTGTATAGTACAGGGGTCTATCATGACGATTGTTGTTGAGAAGCATGACCTCTTGTGAAAAGGTGATGTTGGTGTAACCACCACTTTTCCAAATAAGGGTATTTGGTAATTATATGATTTTTTATTTTTTGATTAATTTATAATATTTTAATTGGTGTGGTGTTAGTAGTCGGTTTAACCTTAGCTAACCATGATTAGAGACTAATCATAACATTAGAAACATAATTACCTATCACACTCATTTTTCTAATTAAGGGTATTTTAGCCTTTGTGTATTTTTTTATTTTTTTATTTAATTGCAAATTAAATTAATTGTTGTGTGTTTTGATTGGTGCAATGATAGGACCAAGATGGTATAACCTTAGTCAACCATGTTAGAAGCCTAGTAATGTGATTAGGTTCATTATTGACTTGTTAGAATTAATTTAGAATTTTTACCTATTTTTTAGAATTGTTTAGTGATTTTTAAGCTATTTTTATAAGCCTTCTAGCATTTTGTCATTGGGCTTTGTAGCAACCTAGGGATGCTTGGCCCATGACTTAACCTAACCCTAATACCCCTCTAGCATGGCCGGCCAAGCATAGCAGTAGCCCCGCTTCATTTGTGAAAAATTCCATAGCCTCCATTAGATCAAAGAAAAACCCTAGTTTTTATTCCCCTTCAAAACCCTAACTTTCTCATCAAGCATCCGATTCATGCCAAACGAATTATGTTGCGACCGTGAGGAGGAGAAGAACTTGTTGGAGCACTGCTAGCAAGGAGTTGGAGGCATTTGCTGCGGAGAAATCGATCATCGGAGTGCTCGAGGAGTCACTTTTCATTGAGATTCCGACTAACAATAGGTAAACCACATTCTAGCAATGTTTCTTCTAATTTTTCTTCATGATAGCATGCATCTAGGTACCCTCAACCTGTAGGTTTAGTTTCATTCGATTTCGTGTCCGTTCGATGTACGTATCGGACAAGTATCGAAGTTACAATGTAGGTGTTCGACGTAATTACCCAATGGATCGAAACTTGTTATTTTTTCAATCTATTTATATTTTTGGATAGCCCTAGACATAAGGATCCTGACCCTGCAATTTTTGACACGAATCGGGCTCGTTTTTATTTCAAACAAGACACGAACACACTGCACGCGCTGGCCGCACGCGTGTCCTGCGGTGGCACGCTATTTTTGCATAACATAGGCCACGTGGCCGTATGCCACTTGGCATGGAGGTGGGGGCAATGACTGATATGTCATTCCCCAAGCCTTGCCTGACTTTGTGTCGTATCGAGGAAGTAATCGCGACTGCAAAGGTCCACATGCGCACGCGCGCGCACAGCCGCTGCTGACACGACCTTCGTGCCAACACGTGTGGACATGTGGACACGATTCAGGGTGTCCTACATGTAGCCCTATACCTAGACTATCCTAGGACCCGACCATAACACGTGTGGTGGGACACACGAGTCCCTAGACTCGTCGTCCCGCGTGCACGACGCTGTGCACTGTTCTGTGCACATGCGTACAGGCCGCTCGTGGACACGGGCTTCGTGCACGTCGGATACGACACTTGGCCGTATGCTAACTCGGCCAGTAGGTCGGGGACGTGTTAGCCTAGGTGTACGCGAAGTTTCATGAGAATCGGTTCGAAATCGAGCGAGAAATTGAACTCGTACCGATTCATTTGACACGCGTATCGGGTTTTCTGATACGCGCACTGTGGATACGATACGGACACGGGTTCGACCCCGTGAGTACCCGAACACGTCACACACATGGATACCTTCATGTTTGCTAAGTTTCGTAAATTCTAATTGTGTATATTGCATTTGGGCATTAAGTTGGTTTTCGGGTTTCGATATATACATATTATTGGATTGTTTTGGGATATTTTAAATTGCTGAGATTTAACTCATAATTTTTGAGTTTATATAAAGTTATTAAGATTAAGGACTTGTGGGTTTCAGTCCCTAATTTTATTTTCAATTATTTCCATCATATATGTATATATATTCCAATTGCTATATATATATATATATATATATATATATATATATATATATATATATATATATATATATATATATATATATATATATAAACATAGATCCCCCATGTCCGTGGATCCCCCTTCCCCTTCGGAGCTCCCCGTTCTCGTGACCATGGCCGCCCGGCCAGTCCCCCCTCCGACCCCCCCCCCCCCCCGTCGTCAACTTCTCCTCCGCAAGCGACGGCTGGGTCGTCCGAGCAACGGTCGCAGCCGGGCGGCATGCCGTCCGCTCCCGCTGCCGGCCTGGACCCCCGCTCACCTTGCTCTGGTTGACGCACCTCCAGCTGGGCTAGCCCCGAAGCTCCGGTGGCCGCCGACGGTTCTTCCTCCGGCCCCTTGCCCCGGAGCCCCGCCCGCCATTGCAGGAGCTCCCTCCCCTCCGCCTCCCCGCCCCGATATGGCCCAGCCTCTGCGGTAGCCCCTATCCCCCTCGCTGCCGACCCTCCCCAGTTGGTCTCCTCCGGGAGCCTTCGGGATCACCGTCGAAGATCCAGGGACGTCTTCCGCTTCGAGTTCGAATTTGAATTTTAAAAATTCGAAGCACCTGCTTCCTTATGCGCCCTCCACCATCTCAGGGAGCCATGCGCCCTCCTGGCATATCGCTTATGCATCCCGCTCAGTCGAGTCGATGTATGCGCCCCACTCGGGGGGTTATGCGCCTGCATCTTCCAGCGGAAGCAAGGAGCCTTATGTGCCCATCACGTCGGGTCATGCGTTCGGCTCGGTCGGCGGAGCCCTCGCGTACGCTTCCTATGCGCCACTCCCCTCTTGTCATGCGCCCTGACCTCCGCATCACCAGCGCCTGTTCTGGTGCATACTCCCGGATCCGCTCCCATGGATGCTCGGCCTCTGTACGCCCAGCAGGGCCCTAGGGCGGTCGACCATGCGCCCGAGCCTACGGACCCCTCCGTTGCTTCTGCTTCTAACAGCAGCTCGACTTTTTCTGGACATGCTGCAGGACGCGTCGGTGTTCCCCCTCCCGCGTTCCGAGCTCCCCTCCACCTCCTCCCCCTAGTCGGTCATTTGCCGATGTTCTGCGCCCGGATAGGGCTTCGCAGTTGTCGCCCTCAGCACATGGTTTCGAGCTCCCGAAGCTTGAATTCCCTACCCCGCCTGAAGGTGAACACATTAGCGTGCCATTCTCCACCGCAAAAATTTAATCTCTCTCATCTACCTTCTCGAAGTCATTTATGCTGAAATTCCAATCAGGATGCCCCAAACTTCCGGTAGTGCTGGAGGCTATCGCGGGTTGGGGTCTTTCCTCTCCTTACAAGGTCGCTCCGGTAGACTCCAAGCATCTTTTCCTTCACCTGTCTTATGATTCTGACAGCGCACTAGTCTGGGCGAAGGACACCACCACCATTGGAGCTCTCACCATCAAAATTGCCAAATGGTCCCCAAGTTTCAACCCCAAGGCCGACTCTAAGATTATCTCCACATGGATTACTCTGCAACAACTCCCCCTGGTCTGCTTTGCCCCCGCCACACTCAAAAGGATTGCCAGCTCTTTCGGGAAACTCGTCGCCATAGCCGATGAAACTCGCCAACTCACTAAAGGTAACTATGCCAAGATTTGCATGGAGATTGACCTATCCACTGACCCCCCATCCTCTATTCAGCTAGAACTAGGGGCGGACAAACCTTCAGGTGCTTGAGTACGACAACAACATCAGCTTCTGTTCGTACTGCTAGATTAGAGGCCACCAATCGAAGCAGTGCTTGAAAGCACACCCGAGCTCAGAAAGAAAGCACCCCCAAAGAACCACCCACAGAAGACCACCAATCAGTCAAACCTTCTTACTTCTCCAGGCCCGATTCTCCCCCGCCCCAACATCCACTCACACTTCGCTGAGAGCGACAGCTCCCCCAGTCCTCTCAAACCCACATCGGAGAACAACACCACGGCTCTAGCCTAGACAACAGGCATCACCCTTCTCAACAGATTCAATCTCCTCAGCCACCCGCTAGAGGAAGAACCAATCCCACCTCCTTTCGAGCCACAGAATGATGCCAGCGGCACACGAGCGGTCGATGACCTTACTGCGAGAGCGTCAGGAGGTGTCGGCAATTTAAGGCAGGAGCTTACCCTCCCGGATGCTGAAGCTCTCCCTTCTTCGTCTCTTTCGGACGTAAGAGAGCAGACGTGAGACCTTGAGTACAAAGCACGGATCCGACAAGCGCAGGATGCAGGCTTCCTCAACCCCAACAACCCCTTCAGTGCGTTGGCCGAGATCGAATCCAAACTCACCATCACCTTAGAGTCCGCTTCAGAGATTGAGAAACGATGGTTGACATCTCTGAGCCACACACAGGACCCACTACTCATCAAAATAAAAAGAAGAAAAAAACATTGAGCTAAAGACCCTACGGTCATGACCACCCGGTCAGCCTCAAAGCTCAACTCCACACCCAATAGCAATCAAGCGAACGCTTAACATCCTTACTTGGAACGTCAGAGGGCTCGCCAACAAACTAACCAAGAGGAGACTGACCTCCCTCATCAAAATCCATCGGATTGACATCATCATCATCATGAACCAAAAATACCTCAGAAAAACCTTAAAGGCGTCCAAATTAAACTTGGCTTCCCGAATGCCATTGCCGGGTGCCATGACATTTGGATTCTCCTCTCCAACGAATGCACGTTCGGCACCGTCCTAGACTCCGTTCAGACGCTGTCCTACTGGGTGGAACACCCAGCTCTCCCATCCAGATCCCTCATCTCCGCTGTTCACGACAGCTACAATTTTGTCGAGCACAAGCAGCTCTGGACCACCCTGAAGGGGATTCACAGCCCCCTCCACACTCTTTCGTAGCTTTGTATAGGGGACTTCAATACTATCTCTAGCAGCAAAGAGAAGACGGAGCCCCTTCAACTCCTTCATGTTTCAGACCAACTTACAGCCCCTTCCTTTCTCCAGAAACTCATTCACCTGGTGCAACATGCAAGAAGGAGCCCGTCGCCAATATTCTTGTCTGGATCGAGCTCTCATCGACAACCGATGGAGAGACATGAACCTCATATCCAACCTATCCCACCTCAACTCCAACAAATCGGACCACTCTTCCTCCTTATCGAGGTCAGCACCAGCAACAATCCGATTAAAAAACTATTCAGATTTCTGGATCTCTGGAGACATCACCCTCAATTCTATAACATCATGGCTAACGCATGGCACTCAGCTAATAACCCGGACCCCTTTATTGTAATGGTCGTTAAACTTACAGCCACCAAGCGTGCCCTCGTCTCCTGGAGTAAACTTGCTTTCGGTAACATCTTCCAAGAGATCAAGATAGCGGAGGACGACATCACTCGAGCCGAGATTAGTTTTGCCACTGACGGATTGTCAAAGAATCGAGCCACCCTTAACCTCAACAAGACCGTCCTTAAATCGCGCCTCAAAGAAAACTAAATTTTAGAAGCAGAAATCTAGATTGACTTGGGATAGTGAGGGTGACAGAAACTCCGCTTTCTTCCACGCATGTGTTAGTGGCCGCAGGCATCAACTGTCCCTTCATCAAATCTCCGATGAGAATGGCACCTTACTCAAAGACTAGCAGTCCATCCAGGCGGCCGCTACCAACTTCTACTCCAAACTCTTCACCAAAGACGTCGTAGCCAAAGATGATAGCTTCCTGGCGAAGGTGCCTCTTTTGATTGACGAGCAGGATAACGATCGTCTGTTAATCCCTCCTACCACGGAAGAAGTGAAATCTGCGGTATGGGCTCTTGAAGAACTCAGCGTGCCAGGTCCAGACGAATTCTCAGGTATATTCTTCAGGTCCTGTTGGAATATCATCCACAATGATGTGATCAAAGCCGCTATAGCCTTTTTCCAAGGAGCGCACTACCCCAAATCGATATCCCGGGCCAACCTCATCCTCATCTCAAAAAAAGACAACCTGGAGACCTTCAATGATTTTAGACCTATCAGCCTATGCACTTTCACCAACAAAATCATATCCAAGATCATCGCCACCAGGATGGCCCACATCCTCCCCAAGATCATCTCTGAGGAGGAGAGTGGATTCATCACAGGTCGAAATATCACTGACAACATACTGCTAGCCCAAGAGATGATTACCTGCATGAAATTCCCGTCGAGAGGGGGTAATATCGATATTAAGCTTGATATGGAGAAGGCATACGACCGTCTCGATTGGCAATTCTTAATCTGAGTCCTCAGGGCTTTCAGGTTCTCCGAAACTTGTATAGACATCATATACAGATCCATTAGTGATTCTTGGTTCTCCACCGTCATCAACGGTCAAGCCAATAGTTTTTTTCAAATCTAGCCGCGGGGTGCGCCAAAGAGACCCCCTTTCCTCCACCATATTCCTCATCGCTTCAGAAGCTCTCAACAGAAATCTCAACGACATGGCTAACATCCCCAGATTCCACCACTTCCATACCACAGTGGGATGCCCCCTCATTACCCACCTGGCATGTGTCACGACCCGCACCCATTGTGAGGGTACGAGTACGTAACAGCGCCCAGCCTACGTCGCAGTGTCGGCGGTAGAATGCTGTCCTAGGTCAATCATCTAACAATATATAAGGTACCTGTACAGTACATACACTCCGAATGGATGTGACATAGTAATACAGTCTCAATCACATCTAAGGTGGAATACGATAAAGATAGATAGATATGAACAGAAGAAATCCACAGAGGTACATCCAGATAAAGACTAAGTGTCTATGATACATCTCAACAAACATCCAAATAAAACAACTTCCAATATATATAATAATGTATCAATGAGAAAGACAAGTAAGAGTCTAAGCTATCTATATTAAGTAAGGGGTATCATCCTCAGCAGCTGCCTGAACCTCCCCAGGGGTCCAGGTCGCGAGTGTCATCTAGGCAAGCTCCCAGGTAAGGGTGGAGGGTTCCTCGTCATCCTCTGTAAAATTTTCAACAGGTCCAGTCAGGACGGGAGCGAGCACAATACATCTCACGCAGATCATAACAGGTTAGAAAATATAAACATGCAAGAGAGTACGATACACGAAACTGAAAGAAAGTACATGATGTAAACAGAGGGAGAACTGTAATAGAAATATCTACTATAAGTAGAGAGCCACCAGTGACTAGTGATTTAGAGTACAAATTCGACATGTGAACGGCTGGATTTGCACATGACTATACTAAAGAGGCGCACATGGCTATACTACTTTGGAATTGTTCACATGACTATTTATACTCCCCCATACCGCAATCAATACACAAGGATCCAGACAAGTTATGTTACGTACATGGTTTTCACATGAAGTTCATAAATAGGTGCACATGAAGTATACATGAGAGCTCATACATGAGTGCACATGAAGTTCACATGGGGGGCCCATAAATGGGTGCACATGAAATTCACATTAAGGCTCATAAATGAGTGCACATACAATATAGGTTATACATGAGATACATGGGAAACATGACTGATTTATGAGAGCACATGAAAGTACACGAGCATGCATGAACGAGCATGAAGCACAAGAGAAACATGAATAACATGAGAGCGAGGAATACATGATGTACACGAAATACATGACATAATGTATCCGATGCTCCTGAGGAGGATAACATCTCAATGTAGGGATCCACATAGTACCAATCCGTGATAATATCGTGACAGCATCAAAGAAGGTAAACTAGAGCAGGAATATAATTCTAAGCAAGTTATGAAATGATCAGAGAATGTACTCGCCTCGTATCTGAATGTCTGAAGTAAATGTACTATCCGAGATGAGGTACCTGACTCCTAGTTAAAGCAACACAAGTCAAGATGTATACAGGGGATGATAAATGTAATCTACGATGCGTCTGTATGCTGTCTAGGTCAAACTAGATTAAAGTCAACACTTGGTCAACTCTAGTCAACCACACTAGTCAAACTAAGTCAAACCTAATCCAAACAAGTCTCACTAAACCTAATCAGGCCTAGTCTAGTAAGCACACATCATCACAAAGCCTTACAAGTCTATCAACACAAAAATCACATGTGTATATACATGCCATATATACATAGGCCATATAATCTATATTGGTAATACATTGCTTCCACACATTATGTACATATACTATTTTAATATTAGCAACATTACATATATATATTACATTATAGGCAATATACATATACACTATATATATTACATATTCATCCAACAAATTAGACATATTATATATTTATACATATATTCATAGAGACATAGACATGTGTGTGTGTTGAGTGTGTGTATGAACAACCAGTGTGTGGGTGATGAAGGGTGGTGCCAATGGGCACGTGCATGTGTGTGCCTACATGTGTGTGTAGACTATTCAGAAATCAATAGAGAAAAGTGTGTGTATATGTGTCGATTATAGGGTTAGGAGTGTGTGTGTATATATGTGTGTGTGTACATTGTGTATGAGAGGGAAAAAACTAGAAATCAAAATGTGTGTGATAGTGTGAAGAGTGAACTGCATATTTGTGGAGTGTTGTGAGGGTATTGTTGGCCCATTCCATGGTCACACCCGATTTCGATAATCAACATACACTTTAGTCGATACACAAAATATAGAAAAAGCTGCTAATCATTTCAGGATTCATGAAATCATATTCAACGGACGATGTACCGAATCAATCAAAGCGTCAAACGTCATCAAATCTACTGGAGACTCATTTCTCATTTTATTATGTATTTTACATTTTATTGAGTCTAGGATTTATTCTGTAAAATCAATTATGGTAATACTGGCTTAGGGTTAAAACTGTCCTCATTCCAAAAAGCCTTCACTTTTACCATTCGTATTTTCGTTTACAAATATTTCAAAAACATATTACGAAAATAGTCTTTTCAAGTGATTTTATAAATAACCAAAAACAAGTTTGAAAACTGTTTTTACAAAAGAATTTCAAATATCTCCTGACAGAACTCCTAGCCGAGTTCGGCCCGAGTTCGGTCCGAACTCTGACCGAGTTCGGTCAGTTTGTATTCAAATTTTGTTGCCTCCAAATTTGCAAGCAACGTCTATTTGCAAGATATTTGCATCCGAACTCTGCCCGAGTTCTGCCCGAGTTCGGTTGGTGAAAACACCTATAAATAGAGAAGAACTTTTCATTTCAAAACATCAATTCATTCTCTCTTCTCTACTATTCAAGTGTTTTCAAAACGATCTAAGATTTTCAAATCTCACCTACACATCTCTTAGCCAAAAGCCAGTACTATCAGAGTTGATTTAGAGTCTTTTGGTTACTCAAGAGTTGTAAAGAGGTCGTTCAAGTTTCAACAACTTTTCTGTTGTGGAGCTGGTCGTGCGCTCGCCACCAAGCACGGTGTTGTGAAGCCGGTCGTGCGCTTGTCACCAAGCACGGTGTTGTAAGAGACTGCAAGCTCTCAGTTAAAGCTTGTGCCATAGTGGATTAACATCGAGCAAGAGTACTCGAGACTGGATTAGTCCTCTCAGAGGGATACCAGTATACATCGCTGTGTCACTGAGTTTGAATTCTCTATCTTTATTTACTGTCTCTTACATATCTGCCATAGTTTAATTTTTATTTGGTGATTATTTTTTCGCTGCACACACGCACTCTATTCACCCCCCCTCTAGAGGTGCTCAACGATCCTACAGGTATAACATAGGCTAGCAGTTACTGTGAGTGTGAGGGAGTGTTGTGATTCATGTAGGGGTGTGAGAGAATTTCAGGATGTGTGTCTGAGAGCTTGTGATCATAACAATCTCAGTTAATATTAATTCAGTCTACAATTTCAGTCCAATGCACATTCTAGATCTCGAAATCTCATGTTAACATGACCCTAACATCATAGGTTATTCCCAGACACATATCGGTGAACATCCTCGTAATTCAATCAACCAAATCAGTAAAACCAAGTTAAACCCAGAAATCTGTATGCACAATAATCCTTTGTAAAACAGTCCAAAACACCAATCACAACCAAATCGAAGACCCATCTTAAACCCCAATCAATAACCATTCTCAATTTTTTCCTAATAACTCAATCTCAGTTATAAGTTAGAAAAGGAATCTCAGTTTAAACAATGCAATGCCCACGTACTTCTCAGGGAATTCCGAATTCAACATACCAACAGTTTTCAGGTTGCAAATGGGTGATAAACAGTCATTAAATTCTGAACTAAATATGGCTATTTAATCATTCAAATCAGTTAAAAAACAAGAATTAAACTCAGGAATTCAATAGTTCAACAGGGCAGTGACAGTTGACAGGAAATTGTGGCTGCTATATAAGGGAACCTCTGTGTGTACAATATATAGATGAGTGTACAACTAGTTGGAAATCTTAGGAAACCTGAAACCAACTAAAACTCATTCTCAGCTAGTTATCATAGGATTATAAAGCATGAAAAATCAAGGTCCAACATCAGGTATAACTCAACCTGAAATCTTAACTGAACTCCACTCTAACATACTACAAAATTTTGATACTAACTAACCCAATTTTGAATTACTGAACATGCATTAAATTCAGGAAAAAATCAGGAAATAAATTCTCAGAAAACCTAACATCAAACTCTGAATTTGAATACAAAAAACTCTACACTTGATAACCATTCGATCTCAAGGGTGGAAGGATGCATATAATGTCTGAACTAAGACTGGACTGCACTCTAATGCCTATCAGAACAATTGGTGAGTGAACATAGGAATCAAATGGCAGTTAAAACATTCAAATCAGTTTGAAAATACTGTGTAGTGTATCAGTGAACTATGAACCTATTACATTCAGTTTACAAGTTTATGTGAAATCGAAAATCAAAGACAACTTTGAAGGCTAATTCTCATGCCAAATAAAGACCTGAATATGTAGGCTAATCCCTGATGCTATAGGAACATCATTTATTTAATCACACAAGGAAAAACATTTTAACCTACATCAAAATTCCCAGTAACCAATATCAGTCTAGTATCGGAAAGCCACAGGGAAATTCCTGATTTCGAAATCAAATAACAACTAATAATTAATTCAAAAAGGTTGGTATTGAACCCCCTCCTACATGTGCTCGTGTTCCACCATTCATTTCGTGTCCAATACTGGACACAAGTGTCCAATACAGTGAATGTGAAACTCAGAGAAACAGTCAAAGAAGACTACCTCGTGCTTGCGTGTCGAGCCTTCGTACTCTCGATACAAGGCGACACGTGACTCATGCTTGTGTACGGAGGTTCGCCCATAGTATGGCTGCACTCGTGTCATCCTGCACCGTGTCCAAACCATGTGTTGTGTCGTGTCTAGCCACGTATCAGTGGCAAAAATTGCGTGTGACTGCACAGTGTGTGCGACACTGTCGAATCCGTGTGGCTCAGATTTCTTCCAAACCACACCATGATTCCCACAAAATTTTATGGGCCTCATGTCATTCACCCAAGGAGTCTCCATGTCAATTTTTGTGTCGTGAAGTGGCGTATCCAGTGCGTACCAGGACACGGGCAGCAGGGCACTCAAACGAGCCCCGTGCTGCGTTTTCAAGCATAAAATCTGACACAATAAGACACGAAATGCAAATCATCCTTCACAGAAGTTATTACACACACCTAGATCCAGTGATCCATGTAATTATAATTCAAAAATACAAAAACGAAATCCTTTGTGACATTTTAATAAACACCTATACACACATCATGATACGTGTCCGATACGGACACCAAATGGACACAAAATTTACCCAACTCTTAGGGACAGCTAGGGGACACTTAGGGCTTCCTATCCATGCAAAGAAAACAAAATTTGGTGGAGGGAATAGGGATTTACCTATATGTTGAAATTTTAATGAAAAGCACCAAAAGGGGGGTTTCTCCTTGTTAGCAAAACTCTCCAAATTGGTCCAAACCTGAGATTTCTCTCCATGGACATGAAATAGAGCTGGATTAGGAACTAATGCAAAAGACTAGAGTGGAAAAGGAATTAAAATGAAGGATCTAGGGATTAGGGAAGAAATGACATTACCTCCTTCTCCAAAATGTTGAAATCTCAATAAAGAGGCAAGAACAATAAATGAAGAGATTATTTATAGGGGAATAGCCCTAGGTGGCTGGTCATAAAGTGATAGTTAGGGTTAGGGTTGAGTCTAATAGGCTATGGACCTATTTACACTAGTCATGGAACCAAATTCTATGTATCAAGCCTTTGACCAATTCACTAAGCCCTCTATTCAAGTCTTGATTCCTACATGACTAACTTAGGTTGACTTAAGTTAGATTAGGGTCTCACCAAGATAATCAAGTCACCTTAACTAGAGTCAACATCTAGGTTAGTCTTCTATGTCACAACTAGCAAAAGTCAAAATCAACAACCGTCAGTCCAACAAATAAATTAAAAATTCTAATAAGTCAAATTGACCAAATTATCCCTAGGCTAAAAGTGATAATTAATATTCCAAATCATAGGGTTAGGCTCTAGGGCAGACAGTCTCTACGGTTTCATTAGCTGCACATCAAAATCACAAGTCATGATATTTAAACAGTTTTAAAATGTTTAAAAATCACCAAAAATCATATTATTAATTAAATATCATCATTAAATAAATTAAACACAAAATTTTAAAATTACCCTCATTTAGAAACTAGGTGTTTCAAGTCTACCATCCTTAGAAAAATTTCGTCCTCGAAATTAAAATGGTAGTAGTCCTTCTAGGTCAAACACCCCACAATCAAAGTCTCAAACGTACCATCAGATAATCATATGCGTCTGTCCAAAATCATGATACTCAGAATATTTGTCATGCTAGTGAGCAAGGCTACGAAAATCACAGAGTCCTAGACTAAGGCACATACCTCTAGAATCATGGTATTTAAAATTTTTGCATTGTCGCATGCTTGGCAGCAAAAACCTTAAATTCCCACACCCGAGAAATACGTCCTAAATCTGACTATATGTCCTCACTATGCCAGCTAACACGACTATCGAAGATTCTAGATTCCATAACTGGGTGACCTAGCCCATATGATTCATCTCAGAAGAAAATCAAACATAACACAAGAACGACGGGACAAAATTGATAAATCAACAAGGAACAGAGGGAATCGAATTTTCGAGGCAGTTATAAGAGGTAATTGCGGAAATAAAATCAAAAGAACGGAACCTGTAACTAGATCTCCAACGGCCTGAGCATCCTCGACTGTCCTGGCGAAAGCTTGCCTCTGCTAGCCTACCCTGGCCTGCTGCTGATGCTGCATATATCTCTGCTGCTGAGTCGGTAAGGGTAACACCTTCTGCTGGCCTACCAGAGCCCTAGTCCTGCTTCCTGAACTGTCTGTCCCGACGACCCGGGACACTCTCTCAGTCGATGATCGGATCCTCCGTAAAGTAAACATCTATCCAGCCTCTTCCGGTATTCGCCCCAATCGTGCCCTGATCTCTTGCAAAAAGGGCAAATAATAACAAGCTGCTGTCCTGGGGCCTGCTGCTGCCTCTGTGGCCGCTGCACCTACTGAAAGGGTACACGGTCCTAAAATTGCTGCTGCTGAAAGTAGGCCCTCGGCTGCTGATACTGCTGCTAAAACTGTAGGGGTGGCATCTGTTGCGGATACTGTGGCTGAATATGCAAACGGGGCATCTGCTACTGAAACTGTAGGTGGGGCCTCTTGGCCGGGCCCGCACTGCCACTAGCTCCCTGAGTATCTCGCATTCTCTTCTCCTTCAGTCCAAGATCGTCCTCTACTGTCATGGCTCCTACCAGAATCTGCTCGAAAGTGGCATCGCGGTCGCTCTGGATATATGACCTGATCTCTCTAATCAAACTTCTGCGGAACCTCCTCGCCTTCCCGGTCTCGGTAAGATCCTCGATGAATCTGCTAAAACGGCAGAACTCTCCTGCATACTCCTCAACGGTCTGGTTTCCCTGAACTAAACTCTCGAACTGCGCCTCCAAAGTACAGAGTGCTGTATCAGAAAAGAATTTCTCCTTGAATAGTTTCTTGAATGCTGCCCAAGTCTGACCGGCTGTACCAACCCTCGTATCCGTCTGGTACCAGGTACGGGCCAAGTCCTGCATCTGACTGGCGGCTGCCTCGATCTGTAATCCTACTGGTATTTGTGCCAATCGAAATATCTTCTTAATGCGCTCTATCCAATCGTCAGCGTATATGATGCCCTCTGTACCCTTGAAGTCTCGGGGTCAGGATGGGATGTCTAGAGTCCTCGGCTGATACGGCTGCATCTGACCTCCCTATGGCTGATCAGCCACCAGCTCTACTGTCATCCTGACCAACTGGTGAGTATCTTGTATTCTCTGTCGGATATCAGCAGACTGGCTCTGCTGCATCTGCTGCTGAGACTCCAAGAATTGCTGGAAAAGGGCAAACATCTGAGCCGTATCTACTGTCCCTGAAGGTAACTGCTGCTGATACATATCTGGAATGACGGGGAAAGACCTCCAGACATGTGGAGGTGCACTCCCAAAAGTTGCAGATGCTCCTATATGAGCAGAAATAGGGGGTACTGTGGTCCCAGCATCCATAATCGGGCGAGGGGTGGTAGGCCTCTTACCAGCGTTTGCTGGGCCTGAGCGATGCGATCGTGTCTCGATCACCATCCTGGAGACAGATCAAACAAGGAATCAATACTGAGATAGAAACGATAATTCAAGGGAGGAAAGTTATTCAAGGAAGCAATCTTCAACAGAAATTTAGATGGTAGGAATTCAGTTAAGAGTTTTTTCTAATGTGATTGAGTACCTCAAGAAAAATTCCTAATCCTACTGCAGGCTGTAGTGATACTCTAGTTCGAATACCACTACACAAACTTGACCTGTATGGGCCACCACTAAAAATGTGTCACAACCCGCACCCACTGTGAAGGTACGAGTACGTAACAGCGCCCAGCCTACGCCGCAGTGTCGACGGTAGAACGCTGTCCTAGGTCAATTTTCTAACAATATATAAGGTACCTGTGTAGTATATACACTCCGAATGGAGGTGACATAGTAATACAGTCTCAATCACATCTAAGGTAGAATATGATAAAGATAGTTAGATATGAACAGAAGAAATCCACGGAGGTACATCCAGATAAAGACTAAGTGTCTATGATACATCTCCACAAACATCCAAATGAAACAACTCCTAATATATACAATAATGTATCAATGAGAAAGACAAGTAAGAGTCTAAGCTATCTATACTAAGCAAGGGGTATCATCCTCAGCAGCTGCCTGAACCTCCCAGGGGTCCAGGTCGCGAGTGTCATCTAGGCAAGCTCCAAGGTAAGGGGTGCAGGGTTCCTCATCATCCTCTGTAAAATTTTCAACAGGTCCAGTCAGCACGGGAGCGAGCACAATACATCTCATGTAGATCATAACAGGTTAGAGAATATAAACATGCAAGAGAGAACGATACATAAAACTGAAAGAAAGTATATGATGTAAACAGAGAGAGAATTGTAATAGAAATATCTACTATAAGTAGAGAGCTACCAATGACTAGTAATTTAGAGTATAAAGTCGACATGTGAACGGCTGGATTTGCACATGACTATACTAAAGAGGCGCACATGGCTATACTACTTTGGAATTATTCACATGACTATTTATACTCCCCCATACCCTAATCAATACACAAGGATCCAGACAAGTTATGTTACGTACATGGTTTTCACATGAACCCCATAAATGGGTGCACATGAAGTATACATGAGAGCTCATACATGAGTGCACATAAAGTTTACATGGGAGGCCCATAAATGGGTGCACATGAAATTCACATAAGGGTTCATAAATGAGTGCACATGCAATATAGGTTATACATGAGATACATGGGAAACATGACCGATTCATGAGAGCACATGAGAGTACACGAGCATGCATGATCGAGCATGAAGCACATGAAAAACATGAATAACCTGAGAGCGAGGAATACATGATGTACACGAAACACATGACATAATGTATCCGATGCTCCCGAGGGGGATAACATCTCAATATAGGGATCCATATAGTACCAATTCGTGATAATATCGTGACAACATCAAATAAGGTAAACTAGAGCAGGAATATAATTCTAAGCAAGCTATGAAATGATCAGAGAATGTACTCGCCTCGTATCTGAATGTCTGAAGTAAATGTACTGTCCAAGATGAGGTACCTGACTCCTAGTTAGAGCAACACAAGTCAAGATGTATACAGGAGATGATAAATGTAATCTACGATGCGTCTGTATGCTGTCTAGGTTAAACTAGACTAAAGTCAACACTTGGTCAACTCTAGTCAACCACACTAGTCAAACTAGGTCAAACCTAATCCAAACAAGTCTCACTAAACCTAACCAGGCCTAGTCTAGTAAGCACACATCATCACAAAGCCTTACAAGTCTATCAACACACAAATCACATGTGTATATTCATGCCATATATACATAGGCCATATAATCTATATTGGTAATACATTGCTTCCACACATTATATACATATACTATTTTAATATTAGCAACATTACTTATATATTACATTATAGGCAATATACATATACACTATATATATTACATATTCATCCAATAAATTAGAGATATTATATATTTATAGATATATTCATAGAGACATAGACATGTGTGTGTGTTGAGTGTATGTATGAACAACCAGTGTGTGGGTGATGAAGGGTGGTGCCAATGGGCACGTGCATGTGTGTGCCTACATGTGTGTGTAGACTATTCAGAAATCAATAGAGAAAAGTGTGTGTATATGTGTCAATTACAGGGTTAGGAGTGTGTGTGTATATATGTGTGTGTGTGCATTGTGTATGAGAGGGAAAAAACTAGAAATCAAAATGTGTGTGATAGTGTGAAGAGTGAACTGCATATTTGTGGAGTGTTGTGAGGGAATAACATAGGCTAGCAGGTACTGTGAGTGTGAGGGAGTGTTGTGATTCATGTAGGGGTGTGAGAGAATTTCAGGATGTGTGTGTGAGAGCTTGTGATCATAACAATCTCAGTTAATATCAATTCAGTCTACAATTTCAGTCTAATGCACATTCTAGATCTCGAAATCTCATGTTAACATGACCCTAACATCATAGGTTATTCCCAGACACATATAGGTGAACATCCTTGTAATTCAATCAACCAAATCAGTAAAACCAAGTTAAACCCAAAAATCTGTGTACACAACAATCCTTTGTAAAACAGTCTAAAACACCAATCACAACCAAATCGAAGACCCATCTTAAACCCCAATCAATAACCATTCTCAGTTTTTTTCCTAATAACTCAATCTCAGTTATAAGTTAGAAAAGGAATCTCAGTTTAAACAATGCAATGCCCACGTACTTCTCAGGGAATTCTGAATTCAACATACCAACAGTTTTCAGGTTGCAAATGGGTGATAAACAGTCATTAAATTCTGAACTAAACATGGCTATTTAATCATTCAAATCAGTTAAAAAAATAGGAATTAAACTCAGGAATTCAATAGTTCAACAGGGCAGTGACAGTTGATAGGAAATTGTGGCTGCTATATGAGGGAACCTGTGTGTGTACAATATATAGATGAGTGTCCAACTAGTTGGCAATCTCAGGAAACCTGAAACCAACTAAAACTCATTCTCAGCTAGTTATCATAGGATTATAAAGCATGAAAATCAAGGTCCAACATCAGGTATAACTCAACCTGAAATCTTAACTGAACTCCACTCTAACATACTACAAAATTTTGATACTAACTAACCCAATTTTGAATTACTGAACATGCATTAAATTCAGGAAAAAATCAGGAAATAAATTCTCAGGAAACCTAACATCAAACTCTGAATTTGAATACAAAAAACTCTACACTTGAAACCATTCTAACTCAAGGGTGGAAGGATGCATATAATGTCTGAACTAAGACTGGACTGCACTCTAATGCCTATCAGAACAAATGGTGAGTGAACATAGGAATCAAATGGCAGTCAAAACATTCAAATCAGTTTGAAAATACTGTGTAGTGTATCAGTGAACTATGAACCCATTGCATTCAGTTTAAAAGTTTATGTGAAATCGAAAATCAAAGACAACTTTGAAGGCTAATTCTCATGCCAAATCAAAACCCCAATATGTAGGCTAATCCCTGATGTTATAGGAACATCACAAATTTAATCACACAAAGAAAAACAGTTTAACCTACATCAAAATTCCCAGGAACCAATATCAGTCTAGTATCGGAAAGCCACAGGAAAATTCCTGATTTTGAAATCAAATAACAACTAATAATTAATTCAAAAAGGTTGGTATTGAACCCCCTCCTACATGTGCTCGTGTCCCACCATTCATTATGTCTCCAATACTGAACACAAGTGTCCAATACAGTGAATGTAAAACTCAGAGAAACAGTCAAAGAAGACTGCATCGTGCTTGCGTGTCGAGCCTTCGTGCTCTCGACACAAGGCGACACGTGACTCGTACTTGTGCACGGAGGTTCACCCACAGTAGGGCTACACTCGTGTCACCCTGCACCGTGTCCAAACAACGTGTTGTGTCATGTCTAGGCACGTATCAGTGGCAAAATTGTGTGTGACTGCACAGTGCGTGTGATTGTGTCGAATCCGTGTGGCTCAGATTTTCTCCAAACCATACCATGGTATCCCACGAAATTTTATGAGCCTCATGTCAGTCACCCAAGGAGTCTCCATATCAATTTTCGTGTCGTGAAGTGGCGTGTCCAGTACGTACTAGGACACGGGCAGCAGGGCACTCAAACGAGCCCCGTGCTGCGTGTCCAAGCTCAAAATCTGACTACACCAAAATAGTCATTTCCTAACGACTATAAGCGTTAGTAAAATTATTACTAACGGTTTTTTACCGTTGGTAGTACGGCGTTGGAAATGTTTCTAACGGTAAAATACCGTTAAGAAAATAAATTTCCTAACGGCAAAATACCGTTAGAAAATTAAATTTCCTAACGGTAGAAAAACGTTGAAAAATTTACTTTCCTAACGATAAAAATCCTTTGGTAATTGTAACATTGTAATAGGTACAACCTTGAAATTACTTGGAAATAAATTACAAAAAAACCTAAAAGATTAAAAGCTCTATTGAGCCTTAGCTTTTTCGCTCGACCTAAAAGATATATACAATTCAAATTCATATATAACAAATAATTTTAATATTAAAAAATCAACAAGTTTCATTTCCAAGTTAAATATCAACCAATATACTTAAAGAAGAACAAGGCGACTAATTAAAGAAGAAACAATACGAAGTCTCAGTAAAAGAAGAAGAAAAAAGTGTCTACATAAGTCATTGGAGATCGTAGTGTATCCAAACACCCACAAACAAACAACATAAGTTACGTAAGTTACATCTAAAAGAGTTGCTTCACAAAAGTAATATTCCAGCAAACTGATTATGGTTATGTTCAAATTTGCATAGATCTATTTGTTGGACCATTGGCACTGAAGCAGCAGTTGAGTAATTGATTTCAATCTTTTCTGGTCTACATCATTCTAGCCACGATATGACAAAACTCAGTTACTCCACAGGACATCTTGCTCAACATTTCGTCTAAATTCCAAATTCCATACATCCTGTAAGAAAAAATAAAATCTAGTGTAAGTAAATATATTTAAGGAAACAAAGAAACAATGTACGTAAAATCACTTAATGTCAATATCTAAAATAGAAAGACATTCTCGCTTTAATATAAAAAACCAAGTACTTGAATGGGAAAGAAATAAAAAAACATTCACTAACGTGTCCTTATAGAATGAGAAATAACATATTAAATATAAAACCAAATTACTCATATTTGTGTAACATTTATGTTGCACAAACATACACAACATAATACTTACGGACACGCAACACAGAAATGATTGATTCTGGCTTGTCTTAGTATTTTTAGTGGATAACATATTTGATACATCTCCGACACAATGCGACAAATATTTTCGACATGATTATCCGAGTTTTCGTGCTCCCCAGGTAACACCTATGCAATGTGCTTCTCACCAAAAACTTAAACCTAGTAAGTTCAAATTAAGGAATTGAACCACAAGTTGGTATTTTATACCTTAACTACTTAAAACTTCACTTACAAGCATAAGAGTTCAGTCCAATTAAGCATACATAACTTATCTGCAGAAATAATTCCAAATGGCATGGGCCTTCCGTATTAGGTGAATAAAAAATGCATGTGGAATTGGCATGAAATTGGTACAAACTTCCAACTTCTCCATACGAGAATTGAATCAGAAATATAGCCAATAGTTTCAAATAATATATTTTAGTACTAAAACACAATAAAAGTTTACTATAGAAATTGACCACTCATAAAGGATAGAAACTGAACCATTAGTATAGCATGTGATAAAAGTTGACAAGTTGTTGGAGGGAATACCTTCTTTGATGATTTCGACGAATTGAACCAGCAAGAAGATACTGGTGGTTGGATCTTTGCTAATTCTACATTATTGCAAGGACAGTTAGGTTATTACAATATCAGTTGTCTCCCAATTACTACAAGAAATCAGTTCTCCCAATATCAGTTGTCTCCCTCTTTGGTGACTTCAATTTCTACAAGAAAATCAATTGAAAATAATTAGAAGATTGTTATTAAATGGCATCCAAGAAGTAAACTGCATGGGGATAATGAACAATAGACCTACAGATATTATTTTTCCAAACCTTCCATCTTCGGGGGTTTTAAATTCTCCAAATCTGCGGTCAATAAGTATATCAAACCATGAAAATGATTGGATTCCTGTTGAAGCCTATGGCTAAATATCTAAATGAACATTCTCCTGCATTCTTAAGAATATCCTAACTAATTTCCTAACATGCTTAAGCCAGTGAAACAAGCTGCAATTAGTTAACAAGCATCTGAGCAGAACCATCTAATTGTAAATATAAATCAACTAAATCTAGTTAATATGAGAAAGAACCTGCATTGCACTAATGAACTCTTCATAATCAATATAACTATGAATATATAGAGCAGCTAATGTAACTATGGCTTTGTTCAGATGTGGTATGGTGATCTAACTTGATGCAATCAAACGGATAACAGATATTTCATAAAATGGCATTTCATTTAATGGTTGGTTTACTAAAAGTACTCCATGGATATATTGCATGTTGGACAAATAGATAGGTTGCATCATTCTTACTTTCACTTTTCCTATATGGGCATCATTCTTACTTTCTTAGACAACCATCAATAAGAGATACTTGCATCACATATGATCTACTTGGATCGTTCTGGCTTAACTCCACTGCTCCCTTTTGGCTGCAAATAACAGAACAACAAAAATATCAATTCCAACATTCACAGCAAATTAATTCATTGGATATATATGTAATTATAATATTTTAGGATTGTTTTCTATTTTTGAAATGCAAAAACCGTCAATCTAGTGCTAGGAACAATTGTTGAACTAGGTGTCCGTCCATTGATTGAAGCATATTTCAAGGTAACTCCCCAGTTGGAACATCCTACACAACCATATTAAAAAATCATAGTTTCAGTTCATTCGAAGTTTTTAACATCCCATAGTAATAGTCTCAGACATTTCATTCAACAAAAAGGAATCCCCAACCTCTGGATTTTCCTACAGTTTAAGTGTTTTTAAATCGTGTCACGACCCGCACCCACTGTTTGGGTACGAGAACGTAACAACGCCCAGCCTACGCCGCAGTGTCTGCGGTAGAATGCTGTCCTAGGTCACAACATCTAACATTATAATGCCAAGCAGTTTATACTCCCCGAATGGGGGTGACATAGCAGATACAGTCTCAATCACATCTAGGGTAGAGCATTATATGGATAGATAAAACATGAAATCCAAAAGAAATACAGGAGATAGAAGTCTAAGTGTCTAAGATATAAAACCCAGAAATACACCTCAAACTCATATACAATAATCCACAAAGTAAATACAACTCCAAACAAATGAAACAACTATCTAAACATCCTCTAATGTGTCTCCTCTAGGCTAGCAGGCAACCTCCAAGCTATCTGTAAAATTTATCAATGGGTCCAGTCAGGACTGGAGCGAGTACAGTACATCTCAACAGATCATAGCAGGTTAGAAAATATAAATATGCAGTAAAGTAAGATACAAGTACTGAAAGAAGTGCAGTATGTAAACAGAGAGAGAACTGTAATAGAAATATCTACTATACATAGAGAACTAGCAGTGACTAGTGAGTCAGAGTACAATATGAACATGTAAATGGCCTGGGATGATTCTGTGAAGACACTACGGAATGATTCAATGAAGATACTACTGGTGTATTATTCACATGTCCACTTCTACTCCCCCGTACCCCCAATCAATACACAAGGATCCAGCCAGGTTATGTTATGATTCCATGCAAGGCCCCCGAAGGGTGATACATGGATGTCCCATAAATGGGGAGTCTGGAGGTAACCCAACTTAGTAAGATTCAAGAGATTCTGTGATCATGAGGGTACATGTCACAAGTAATCAAATGAACCAAGAAGCATAATGATACGCCATGTAAGTGAAACGCACAGAACACGTAGTACCCGATGCTCCCTAAGGATAACATCTCAAAAAAGGATCCATATAGTACCAATTCGTGTGACCATCATGAGAGTACAAGTAAAGTAATCTACTGCAGGAAATAATTCTAAACAGGATATGAAATTATCAGAGAATGTACTCGCCTGTATCTGAGTGTCCAAAATGAAACGTACTGTCCAAGGAGTGGTGTCTGGCTCCTAATCAGAACAACACAAGTCACAACATGTCCAGAAGGGTAATATAAAGCACTACAATGTATTCTACATCAATCTAGGTCAAACTAGGCCAAAGTCAACCTTTGGTCAACTCTGGTCAACTGCACTAGTCAAACTAGGTCATGTTCTAACCCAGCAAGTCTTACTAGGCCTAACCAAGACTATCCTAGCAAGCACACATCAATACAAGGCTATACAAGCCAACATACACCCAACTCTATATAGCATGCAATTATTCAATACTCAAATAGGCAAGAATTCACATTAGATATACACTAGGTAATCTATTACTTTAAGCTATACATGTCTACACCTTTATACACATGCATAAATTGGTATTCAACATTAGGTCTATAATCATGGCATTTCAATGTCTATATATACTTATATATTACAATACAATATGCTACCATATATATAATATACATACATAGCTAAGTTAACTATATTCATAAATACTTATTTAAGAGGCTATGTGTGTGTATGTGAACATGGCAAAGGGGCAAGTGAGGGTTAAATGGGCATACATAGTGTATACATATCAAAGAGTGTCAAAGTGTAAGTGAATAAAGTGTCAAGTGTGATAGTGTCAACATAGTGTAAGGGGTACATGAGGTAATATAGGATTTGTGTTAACATAGAATATTACATCTCATTAACTTGTATATTGCATACATTACATCTATTATTACATTACATACTATGGAACCTACATATTCATTATAAGCCATACTTATACATGCTTACATTAGATAGGATACTTACACCGCATACATCATTTATTTAACCATTTACTCATGTTTGCATTCTCTATTTAGTTACATAATGTATATACATTAACATGGGTTAAAATCAAATAGAACATGATATTACACACAAGGGTGCACAAAATGCATATGCCGAATAGTAACTCCTACTAATAATCAATACTGTACCACATGAAATAAATTCTACGATTAAAGTATGTTATAGATCTATGAGTTAGCTTTCCGAAACTTTAAACGGATCGCGTTTTCGTTTCCGGAAACTCCCGGAATCGCGAAAATACCGAGAACGCATTTGTCTTTCGTATAGCTGACACTCAATAATTCTCCAGAAAGTTACAGAAAGAATTAGGCATATTGATACATGTTTTTGGAAAGCTCACTTCAATACGCTTCTTTTAAAAAAAATGGGAGATTAAACCGAGCTTTGAGCTAGAAGTTATGACATTTCTAAGTTAGGGCTGAAATTAAAAACGTGGATAAAAATCATGACGGATTTAGATAGTTTGAGCCAAAAGAATACACAATATATATCCTAATTATCCACAACAATAATAGCAAAAATAATATGAGGAACCACACTCACAAACTTGATTTTATAATCATCATGAACCATTTATTACATATATAAATATAGATACACTCTCATTACAATATATATATATAAATCTATATATGTAACATGAACACATCCACAACACAAAGGACACTCCTATGACCTACAAATGGACACAAATGGAGATACAACCATGGGGGTCATTACTATGGGTTCAAAATAGACCTATATGCATGAGAAATTGAAAAGGAGAAAGGATTTATACCTCCCGGTAGATCGAATCGAAGAAAAGCCTTCCCGGAGCGACACCGACACATAGAGATTCCAAAAGGACACGAACGAGCTCTGAATCCTCCCAAACTTGGGTAGCTTCCTCCTTGACTAGAATAGAGAAGGAAAGAAGAAGATTTGGTGCCGAAATGGAAGGATTTGGTGGAGAAATTGCTAGGGATTGCTCTCTAGAAATTTGGGGAAGAACAAGAGAGAGAGTGTGGATGAGAATAATGAAATGAACTTGAGCCTATCCTCTCCCAAAGTGGCTGGCCATATGGGGCTATTTGTCCTATTATGGTAAGGCCAAAATGCCCCCACTAACCTATTCTATTAGTATTAGTGAAGGGCTAATTAGTTGGGGCTAAATTAGTCATTCTAAAGTCTCTAATCACACTAACCTTATCCATAATAATTAGTCTAACCTCTAACTAAAATATTTCTATCATGTGGACTAAAATTAATATTATGTGGGCCATGCCTAACTAGTGTATGGGTCCCACTAGAGTCAAACTACCCCCCGGGTCCCCGTTTCAAGTCGAATTGAGTTAAAATTCGAACCCGACTCAAATAACCCCAAAATAATATCATAAATAATAAAATAAATTTTAAAAATATTTAAAAATATAAAATGACAAAAATACCCCTGTTTTTGAAAACTGGGGGTGACAAATCTATCCACCTTAGAAAAATTTCGTCCTCGAAATTAAAATATCCATACTCCTTCTAGGTCAAACCCCCACAATCAAGTCCCAGAACTTAAACAAATCATACCATCAAAAAGGACAACGTATAGGGTCATGGCATACGGTGACAGTGAAGTCTCATCTAGGTATACTAGTCATGCTAACTGAATCGGTCGTAGGGTATCAAAACACACAGGCAGTCTATGGTGCTAAACAAAAGTTACAAAAACAACAAACCATCAAAACTGTAAGACAGTCTACCATCCTATATGAAAACTGGTACTTATCATAAAAATAAAGAAAAGTAACTACCCATTATCTTTAAAGGGTTCAGAAAAAAAAAGAAAATCAGAATCAAAGTTAAGGAATGAAAGCCAATTTCATGAAAATTTTCAATCAAAATACGTATTAAGAATATTTAGTCTCGATACGATCTAAGTTGATCAAATTGGGGAAAATCAAGATTTAGGCAATATGGAGGACAAGTTTAACAAAGTCTGAGATTGAGCATACAAGGATAGAGATTCAGGTCACAATCAAATTTAATTTAATTTAGTACAACCGAAGATATAAATTTGATAAGAAAAGATATCAAATTCGATTTGGTCGTGATTAAGGAAACTAGGATTCAATGATATTGAAAAACCCTTTTAGAGAAAAACAGGAAAAGATTTCATAAGAAGTCAAGTTAATCATCTCTCTAATACCATCAGTTTATCATTTGCCAAACCATATATTTTTTTCTCACAAGTCCCAATATGAAAATCAACCTTCATATGACTATCATCGAAATTTTAAAACCTTCAGTCATCTAAACCTTTACCACAATTACCATAGACAAAATTTTTTAACTTCCAAAACATTTTCCACGAAACATACGCCTCTTTTTAGGAGTCAACACTTATTCATTTAATCGAAATTTCAAATTCCTTCACCTCGTTTTAAATAAGATCCGAAACCTCTAAATCCAGTTTATGAAATCCTTGAATTTGTTTAAATCAAGTCTCGTATTTAATTTAACTCCAATACCACTATATCACACAAATTTATTCTTGTTTATAAATCAACCTTCATATATATATATATTTTTTTTTCAACGTTCACCTTCAAATGTTATCCTTTTGAATTCCACAATTTCTCCCAATCATCTAAAATAATTTCTATAACGTAAAACCCTTGTGTTCTCTCTGTCTCTAGTCACCCTTTTACAATATCTAGTTCAACTTCGCATAATCATAGAATACAATTAAATTCCCACTTCTCCCTTTTTTTTACATAGCCTCAGAGTAAAAGTTCCTCAGAATCAATAACCAAGATTTTCTAAGTTCTCAAAACTAGGTTGACCTTGAACATCCTTATTAGTTTTGAAATACATCCATGAATTATTCGTAACCAACTTTCTGTGATTGTTTCTAAATTGATAACATTTATCCCTCGATTTTATTTTAAACCTTTACCACATCTCCATTTCAAATTTTTCATATTTGATATCCAACACTCTGATTCCTACAAAATTATCATATGATAACCAATTACATCATTTCCGAACTAGATGATTTACGTCACTTCCTCAACATTTCTCAGATAAAAACGATATATAAAGATTCAAGAGTTTTCAAGGTATAGTTGACAGAATTATATACGAGACAGGGAATTGATATAATCAAGACATTTATATAAGACAAGGAAAGATGGTAGTAAAAATACTGGCAGGAAAAGAATGATAAAAGAATATGTTCTGCTTATCTATTTAAAAGAGGAACCCATTTCGAAATCAGAGCTATAATATCAAATCCAAAATAAGGCCTAGCAAAATCACTGATTTATTGTATTAAGAAGAAATAAATTTGTAAGAAGTTGCACAAGGTTTATAAAAATAGCTAAAGCTACATCCTAAGTAAACAATGAGAAACAAAACAAAACAACAATAATTCTTTTTTTTTGAATGACTGAAACAAAAGTAGCAAAAACATGTTCGAAAACATTTGAGGTACAATCTGATAATCATATGCGTCTATCCAAAATCATCGTACTCTAAATCCTCGTCATACTAGTAAGCAAGGCTACGATAATCACAGAGTCCTTGACTTATGCACATACCTCTAGAATCATGGTATTTAATATTTTCGCGATGCCGCTAGCTTGGCTGCGAAAACCTTAAATTCCCACACCCGAGAAATATATCCAAAGTCAGACTATATGTCCTCACCATGCTGGCTAATGTGACTATAGAAGACAAGATTTCTATAACTTAGATGACCTAGCCCATATAATTTCATCTTGCCTAAAATTAAATTAAATCAACAATGGATACCAAAAAGAAAATATCAAATTTATCAACGAACATCAAAATTCAAAAAAGAACAAAATCCTTCAAATCATATAACTATAAAGTCGGATGCTACTGCTAACATCAAGATTCAAAATTCCACAATCTTCATCAAAATCAATAAATACAAACCCAAATTCAACAATAATCCATCAAAATCAAATTCAACAACAAAAAATAAAGATAAAACAATCAAAGAAAATGAGAGTTTTCAAATCGAAGTTAAAATAAGATTCTTAAGGGTTGTCCCAGGAATCTCTCAAGGGTTCCTAACTGTGATTGAGTACCTTCAAAATATATCCTAATCCTACTGCAGGCTGTAGTGGTACTCAAGTTTGAATACCACTACATAAACTCGACCTGCATGGGCCACCACTAAAAACGTGTCACGACCCGCAGCCACTGTTTGGGTACGAGAACGTAACAACACCCAGCCTACGCCGCAGTGTCGGCAGTAGAACGCTGTCCAAGGTCACAACATCTAACATTATAATACCAAGCAGTTTATACTCTCCGAATGGGGGTGACATAGCAGATACAGTCTCAATCACATCTAGGGTAGAGCATGATAAGGATAGATAAAACATGAAATCCAAAAGAAATACAGAAGATAGAAGTCTAAGTGTCTAAGATACAAAACCCAGAAATACATCTCAAACTCATATATAGTAATCCACAAAGTAAATACAACTCCAAACAAATGAAACAACTATCTAAACATCCTCTAATGTGTCTCCTCTAGGCTAGCAGGCAACCTCCAAGCTATCTGTAAAATTTATCAACGGGTCCAGTCAGGACTGGAGCGAGTACAGTACATCTCAACAGATCATAGCAGGTTAGAAAATATAAACATGCAGTAAAGTAAGATACAAGTACTGAAAGAAGTGCAGTATGTAAACAGAGAGAGAACTGTAATAGAAATATCTACTATACATAGAGAACTAGCAGTGACTAGTGAGTCAGAGTACAATATGAACATGTAAATGGCCTGGGATGATTCTGTGAAGACACTACAGAATGATTCAATGAAGATACTACTGGTGTATTATTCACATGTCCACTTCTACTCCCCCGTACCCCCAATCAATACACAAGGATCCAGCCAGGTTATGTTATGATTCCATGCAAGGCCCCCGAAGGGTGATACATGGATGTCCCATAAATGGGGAGTCTGGGGGTTACCCAACTGTGTAAGATTCAAGAGACTCTGTGATCATGAGGGTACATGTCACAAGTAATCAAATGAACCAAGAAGCACAGTGATACGCCATGTAAGTGAAACGCACAGAACACGTAGTACCCGATGCTCCCTAAGGATAACATCTCAAGAAAGGATCCATATAGTACCAATCCGTGTGACCATCGTGACAGTACAAGTAAAGTAATCTACTGTAGGAAATAATTCTAAGCAGGATATGAAATGATCAGAGAATGTACTCGCCTGTATCTGAGTGTCCAAAATGAAACATACTGTCCAAGGAGTGGTGTCTGGCTCCTAATCAGAACAGCACAAGTCACAACATGTCCAGAAGGGTAATATAAAGCACTACAATGCATTCTACATGAATCTAGGTCAAACTAGGCTAAAGTCAACCTTTGGTCAACTCTGGTCAACTGTACTAGTCAAACTAGGTCAAACTAGGTCATGTCCAAACCCAGCAAGTCTTACTAGGCCTAACCAAGACTATCCTAGCAAGCACACATCAATACAAGGCTATACAAGCCAACATACACCCAACTCTATATAACATGTAATTATTCAATACTCAAATAGGCAAGAATTCACATTAGATATACATTAGGTAATCTATTACTTTAAGCTATACATGTCTACACATATATACACATGCATAAATTGGTATTCAACATTAGGTCTATAATCATGGCATTTCAATGGCTATATATACTTATATATTACAATACAATATGCTACCATATATATAATATACATACATAGCTAAGTTAACTATATTCATAAATACTTATTTAAGAGGCTATGTGTGTGTATGTGAACATGGCAAAGGGACAAGTGAGGGTTAAATGGGCATACATAGTGTATACATATCAAAGAGTGTCAAAGTGTAAGTGAACAAAGTGTCAAGTGTGATAGTGTCAACATAGTGTAAGGGGTACATGAGGTAATATAGGATTTGTGTTAACATAGAACATTACATCTCATTAACTTGTATATTGCATACATTACATCTATTATTGCATTACATACTATGGAACCTACATATTCATTACAAGCCATACTTATACATGCTTACATTAGATAGGATACTTACACCTCATACATCATTTATTTAACCATTTACTTATGCTTGCATTCTATATTTAGTTACATAATGTATATACATTAACATGGGTTAAAATCAAATAGAACATTATATTACACACAAGGGTGCACAAAATGCATATGTCGAATACTAACTCCTACTAATAATCAATATTGTACCAACTCAGCATGAAATAAATTCTAGGATTAAAGTATGTTATAGATCTATGAGTTAGCTTTCCGAAACTTCAAACGTATCGCGTTTTCATTTTCGGAAACTCCCGGAATCGCGAAAACACCGAGAACGCATTTGTCTTTCGTATAGCTGACACTCAAATAATTCTCCAGAAAGTACAGAAAGAATTAGGCCTATTGATACATGTTTTTGGAAAGCTAACTTCAATACGCTTCTTTTAAAAAAAATGGGAGATTAAACCGAGCTTTGAGCTAGAAGTTATGACATTTCTAAGTTAGGGCTGAAATTAAAAACGTGGATAAAAATCATGACGGATTTAGATAGTTTGAGCCAAAAGAATACACAATATATATCCTAATTATCCCCAACAATAATAGCAATAATAATATGAGGAACCACACTCACAAACTTGATTTTATAATCATCATGAACCATTTATTACATATATAAATATAGATACACTCTCATTACAATATATATATATATATAAATCTATATATGTAACATGAACACATCCACAACACAAAGGACACTCCTATGACCTCCAAATGGACACAAAATGGACACAAATAGAGATACAACCATGGGGGTCATTCCTATGGGTTCAAAATAGACCTATATGCATGAGGAAATGAAAAGGAGAAAGGATTTATACCTCCCGGTAGATCGAATCGAAGAAAAGCCTTCCCGGAACGACACCGACACGTAGAGATTCCAAAAGGACACGAACGAGATCCGAATCCTCCCAAACTTGGGTAGCTTCCTCCTTGACTAGAATGGAGAAGGAAAGAAGAAGATTTGGTGGCGAAATGGAAGGATTTGGTGGAGAAATTGCTAGGGATTGCTCTCTAGAAATTTGGGGAAGAACAAGAGAGAGAGTGTGGATGAGAATAATGAAATGAACTTGAGCCTATCCTCTCCCAAAGTGGCTGGCCATATGGGGCTATTTGTCCTATTATGGTAAGGCCAAAATTCCCCCACTAACCTATTCTATTAGTATTAGGAAAGGGCTAATTGGTTGGGGCTAAATTAGTCATTCTAAAGTCTCTAATCACACTAACCTTATCCATAATAATTAGTCTAATCTCTAACTAAAATATTTCTATCATGTGGACTAAAATTAATATTATGTGGGCCATGCCTAACTAGTGTGTGGGTCCCACTAGAGTCAAACTACCCCCCGGGTCCCCGTTTCAAGTCGGATTAAGTTAAAATTCGAACCCGACTCAAATAACCCAAAAATAATATCATAAATAATAAAATAAATTTTAAAAATATTCAAAAATGTAAAATGACAAAAATATCCCTATTTTTGAAAACTAGGGGTGACAAATCAACATACTTATTTGTTGCACATCGAGTCGTGGGGTACTGGTAACACTACCGTGCACCGGGGGTGAGGGCCGGGTTCGAGCCCTCCCTCCCACGGAGGTGGCTGGGTGGCGGTGGCCACGGCCTCCGGGCCAACGTCGGTTACAACTCAAGGATCCAATAGGCAGGGCTCTTCCCCAAGCTAAACATAAAACATATGACAGACAATCAAGATCTATAATCCAAAAAGAAATCTGACATGACAAAAAATTGTTATAAATCAAATATTGACTTGAGCTTGATGATCATAAGATCTTGGAACAATGACACCCCCAAGTCCTGTACGGCAAGCAACCATCTTAATACTCTTGCAATTTTTATTTACACAAGTTGCCATTGCCTTCAAAATAGTAATGCTCAGCCTGAAAACACTAATATTAGTTTGACATACACCGAAAGAACAAATTTTAGAGGATAAAAAGGTGATACTTTAATTTGTTTAGTCTCAGCACTTATTTGATTAAATTTGGATATCTACAATCTCAAGTGTTACAGAATATCAAGTCCTTAAGAATAGCATATATGTTTTGTTAGTAGTAGCATATACACATACTCTACACAACGTATCTCTACTTTTAGACTGTTTAGAAGTTTTTTTCGTCCCTTCAAATGAGGTATATAAGTATAGATAAAACATAAATTTCATTATTTGAATTTGTGCTCTTATAATTTAAATTTATTCTGTAAGTATTATCTTTTTTTGTCATGTCACAAAAACATCTGGGAAAATTCTTAATAAAGAATTTAAGAGACATACATTAAGTATTAAAATGTGTTGAAGGAACAAGATCAGAAAGCAACTCTTTCTCATTCAAAGAAAGAGTAGACATAAAATTGGCCTCTATAATAAGTTCTTCGCTGGGAGCATATGAGAGCATTTTGATTACAGAGGCTTTGGGTGTCTTCTGCTTCACTATTTACCTTGACTATATTGTTTAGCTCAACTAAGACATTCCAAAGTGTGCACACAAAATACTTAATTTCTAATAGATTTGACTTTATTCTCCGCTTTTAGTTTTTTTTACTCGCTCTAATCAACTAAGTGTCCATGTACATTCAACACCTTGGGATGGGAATAACTAAATCCTATTTCATATAGGTGTTTTAGTTCTCCTATAGTTCTATAACCCAAATGCATACCTTTGATAAATAGATCAGTGCCTCTAGACTAGGACACAAAATTTTAATCCCTAAGAAAAATAGACGACAACAATCACAAAATTCTTCCAACTTCAATATTCTACAGAACTCTTAACAAAATGCTCCCAACTTCAAAATTCTACAGAACTCTTCAGCCCAACATTGGCTACCTACAGTTTTTGCCATTAGTAGAACTAGTCAGTAATCAACACAATACAAAATATGATCTTTTCGGAACCCAAGTCCCAAAGATTACCAAAATCTTGCCTTTATCAATAAAACTCATAATTCTTCATGAATAAACACACACGAAAAATAGAGGGAGGGCGAGTAGAACCGGACCGTAGCTGGCTAGGGCTTGCTCGTCCTTGAGGATCCGCCCCTTGTAGATGAGCCTCTGTTGGTCCGCCGGGACGTCGCAGGTCGCAGGTCCCAGCGAGCTGGTGCTTGAAGCCCCCCACCGCAGACTGCGAATCCGCCTCCACCGAGAACTTCGTTCCGTTCGAGCACCGGATGTGGACGGTCACCGTGCCGCTGCCCGAGCACCCCGCTGCCGCCGCTTCCACGTCCGCTCCCATCTCCTATCGGCCAAAACCCTAACACTAGAAAGAAGGAAAAGTTCTTTGCTTGAGAGATAAGGAAATAGAGGAATTAATTGAGGGAGAAGTACCTATATTAGGAACCCATTTGCCCTTCCAAAATTGAATGGGATGGCCATTCTATTCCGATATACAATCCCCCGGAAGAAGAAAAAAAGTCTGTACAAGATGTCAAATTGATCCCAAAAAAGGTCATACTTGATTTTGTAAATGGAAGTCTGTACAAGATGTCAAATTGATCCCAAAAAAAGGTCATACTTGATTTTGTAAATGGAATATGGAAAATCAGTAGCTAATGAAGAAATAATTAATGTCTTCCCATTTGACCTAGCAACCTTCGTTCTCAGGATGGCGAGAACCTCCAGTTCACCACCCACTTCCATAGCAACAAGTGCCTCTTCACCATCATTCCTGCTGTCGTCGCCTCTTCACCATCTCGACAACTCCCTCGGCAACACCCCCTAAGGATTTCGGTGGAGGTGATGAGAAAAGGGGCAGAGATGTTGAAGATAGGCTAGGGATTTCGGTAGAGGTGTTGAGAAAAGGGAAGGACCTCTAGGGCTTCACGGGAGGGAAAAATGGGGGGAATGAAAAAGTATCCCCCAACACTTTTCCTTTCACATGAAAAACGCACACGAATAGAATGTTTTTTCATATTCAATTTTTAATAACTTTGCCAACGGTTTTAAATGTTAGAACAGAAAACATATGCGTTATATATATTAAATTTTAATTTTTTCTATTTATACTAACGATTTTTTTTGTTGCTAATGGTTTTTTGCCGTTAGTAATTAGTAACAGCAAAAAACCGTTAGTAATTGAAAAAAAATTGTGTTGAAAAATTTCTCTTTTGGTGTAGTGACACACACCTGGATCTAGAGATCCAGGTAATTAGAATTCAAAAATACGAAAAATAAATCCTTTGTGACATTTTAACAAACACCTATACACACATCATGATACGTGTCCGATACGGACACCAAATGGACACGAAATTTACCCAACTCTTAAGGATAGCTAGGGGACACTTAGGGCTTCCTATCCATGCAAAGAAAACAAAATTTGGTGGAGGGAATAGGGATTTACCTATATGTTAAAATTCTAATAAAAAGCTTCAAAAGAGGGGTTTCTTCTTGTTAGCCAAACTCTCCAAATTGGTCCAAACCTGAGATTTCTCTCCATGGACATGAAATAGAGCTGGATTAGGAACTAATGCAAAAGACTAGAGAGGAAAAGGAATTAAAATGAAGGATCTAGGGATTAGGGAAGAAATGACATTACTTCCTTCTCCAAAATGTTGAAATCTCAATAAAGAGACAAGAACAATAAATAAAGAGATTACTTATAGCAGGAATAGCCCTAGGTGGCTGGTCATAAAGTGATAGTTAGGGTTAGGGTTGAGTCTAATTGGTTATGGACCTATTTGCACTAGTCATGGAACCAAATTCTATGTATCAAGCCTATTGACCAATTCACTAAGCCCTCTATTCAAGTCTTGATTCCTACATAACTAACTCAGGTTGACTTAAGTTAGATTAGGGTCTCACCATGCTAATCAAGTCACCTTAACTAGAATCAACAACTAGGTTAGTCTCCTATGTCACAACTAGCAAAAGTCAAAATCAACAACCGTCAGTCCATCAAATAAATTAAAAATTCTAATAAGTCAAAATAACCAAATTACCCTAGGCTAAAAATGATAATTAATATTCCAAATCACAGGGTTAGGCTCTAGGGCAGACAGTCTCTACGATTTCATTAGCTGCACATCAAATCACAAGTCATAATATTTAAATAGTTTTAAAATGATTAAAAATTACCAAAAATCATATTATTAATTAAATATCATCATTAAATAAATTAAACACAAAATTTCAAAATTACCCTCATTTTAGAAACTGGGTGTTATAGCCTATGCAGACGACATCCTCATCTTCTCCTCTGGCGATGTAGGCTCCGTGAAGGTAATCTGCAATACCCTTAGTAAATACACCAGATATTCCGATCAAAAGATCAACCAAGCCTAAAGCGTTATTTACACCCACCACAAAGCTGGCAGGAACCACTCCGCCACCCTCACCAATCTCACCTCCTTCACTAGAGCATATCCTCCATTCACCTACCTGGGATGTCCATTGGTGTACGGTAGATCCAATTCCACCATCTGCAACGGGCTCGTAAGCAAGATTAGAAAGAAGATCGAGGGTTGGCACAACGCCACCCTTTTTCCAGGGGCAAAATGATTCTCATCAAGCACGTTCTGTCTTCCATCCCAATCTACACCCTGGCCGTCTGCTCCCCGTCTTTGAAGGTTCTTTCGTCCCCGGAGACTCTCCTTGCTCACTTCTTCTGGGGGCACCAGGAGGGCAAAGACAAATACCACTGGGCCAGCTGGGACACGATGGCCAAACCTACGAACGAAGGGGGCTTCGGATTTTCCAAATTAGGAAACATCGTGGACGCCTGCTCTATGAAATTGTGGTGGTAGATTAGATCCCATCTATCAATCTGGACGCGTGTCTTGAAAGTTAGATACTTTCCTCACGCTTACCCAGCGTCAGCGAGGCCAACAGTCGCTCCTCTGCCTCCGGACGGCAAATTCTTCACGGTCGGCAGCCGGCCGAACCCGTCATACAGCTTCGGCTCGGCAACGGCATCTCGCCCCCATGCTACGAAAGATGGATTGGAGATTCGGTGTTCCATCTAACCCCTAACGCCCCTCCAGAATGCTCGATTCCGGATCTTTGGAGCACCGTATCTGGTTGGAGGTGGGATCGGATCAGAGAGTGGCTCGGGACGGAGGCTGCCCTCGAGATCGCTGTCGCGGACGCTCACCTCTCCGATCGACCAGACCCCCTGTGTTGGACCCCTTATGCTACAGGTATTTTCTTGATGGCGTCCGCCAGGCGTCAGGACCGGAGGAGTGTAGGCCATCTCTATAGCCCCCTATTGACATACTTGTATTCCCCTCAAGTGGTCGTTCTTGATCTAGAGAGCCCAACACAGGAAGCTTTCGACCGACGACTCACTGACCAGTATAGGCTTTAGCCTAGCATCCAGATGTCACTGCTACACTTCTCACAAACCTGAAACGACAGAACATATCCTGATATCCGGAGACCTTGTCGACACGCTATGGCATGCGCTCGCCCACCTATGTAGGATATGACATAGCGTCGGGGGCTTCAACGATCTCCTGACAACCTGGGGAGATTCCCATTGCCACCAGATCGCTGCAGCCACTGGCTTTTGGGTGCTTTGGAAGAACCGAAATAAATTCAGATATGAAGACCACCAATACAACGCAGCTCAACTGATCAGAGAAACTCGATGCCAGATCCTGAAAATCAAGAACCGCTGCTCCCATTCGTCGATCCTGTTTTGGCAGGCGCTGCTTTAGTCCTGCGGAAGCGCCTTAGGGCGCTCGTTTTGTTTTTTATGTCTTCTTTTCTTTCGCGCTTGGCGCGCTTACTTGTATAGGCTTCGACATTTTGTTCTTGATACATCAATAAACTTTCGGTTCCTAAATATATATATATATATATATATATATATATACATATATATATATTATATATATATATATATGTGTGTATGTGTGTGTGTGTGTGTGTGTGTGTAGATATATCACCTAGAATGAATGTATATATAAATATATGTAATTGTTTGCTTGTGAATGTAATCTAGGGAGTATTGAGTCAGATTAGGATTGACCCAAGGAGACTAGAATGGCCGAATCGACCAACAAGTTGACCAAGTTGACAAAAGTCAACTTTGGGTCAAACTTGATCCAAATCGACTCAAACGAACTTAGAATGACTTGAAAACTTGTGCTTGACCTAAAAATTAGTAAACGGACTAGTTGACCATCAGTTGACTAGGTTTGACCTAAGTTGACCAAGGGTTGACTTTGACCTAGAAGGACCTAAAATTATGTAGAATTGCATTGTAGGCATTTTTTATGATATTTTAGACCTTGTTGTGACTTGTGATTATTTTAAATAGGATTAAATTACTCTAATTCAGTCATACTTCCTCATCAGCAGCTTGGATTGCCAGGCGAGTACATTCTCTGACCGTTTCATTCTTGCTTGGACATATTTACTTGTCATAGACTAGTTTACTTATTGCTGTTACGATATTATCACTAATTAGTACTATATAGATCTCCTCATGTGATGTTATCTCCTCGGATACATCGAGTATATTATGTTCATGTACTTTATCATGTGCACCGTCTACTCATTATATTCGTATTTATTCATGTATACTCAAGTGAAATTCATGTACACACATGATCATGTGAGCCTTCATGTATAATCCAGTGTTCATATGGACTAGCTATCCATGTGACACACTACTTTTATGTGCAATAACATAACCTGGACAGATCCTTGTGTACGGATTAGGGCAGAGGGACTACTTATTTGGTTATGTGATCTACACCATTTTTATGTACAACTCCAAACTAGATTTAAGTCATGTATAACCTAAGCATGTTTACATAACCAAACATGTGCTCACGTAATTAATTCAGTTTTCTTATCTATATTATGTATATCTATTTCCACTACATTATGTTCTTCTTTTTTACAGTCTCTCTATTATTTCTTTACAGCAGTTCATGTATATTATTCTATAGCTTGTTTCATATTTCCTTTCATGTTATGATCTGTGTGAGAGACATGTATTCGTTCCTGTCCTGACTGGACCTGTTGAAAATATTACAGATGATGAGGATTGCTGCGATACTACTATGGAGCAGGCCTAGTTGACACAGGTGACCTGGACCCTCAGGAGGATCCAATAGTCACTTAGGACTTGCCATTAGCTTAGTCTAGACTTTCTTACTATCCAGCTTTATGAGTCATTTGAGATTGTATTGAGACATTGTTTATGGTGTTGATAACACCGAGACTTTTTATTTTGTTATATTTTTCTTATGGATTTCATATCTATATTATCATGCTGATTATCTACCTCTAGTTTTGTGATTGAGATTGTATCATCTTATGATTATCCTCCATTTGGAAAGTATATCATTTTGTGATAGTTATGGTTGTGACCTAGAACATCGTTCTACCATCGATACTGCGGCGTAGGATGTATGTATCTATTTCTCGTGCCCTGACAATAGGTGCGGGTCATAACACATTTTTAGTGGTGGCACATGCAGGTCTAGATTCGTATTAGTGCGATGTCGTGGTAGTACAGCGACTTAGTTGTACTACTGCGAGCGTGCTATAGAGTATAGGAAGTAAAGTGTTAGAATGAGAGGATACTCAATCACTGTTAGGCTTCCTTGAGAGATTCCTGGGATAACCCTTGAGAATCTTATTTTAACTTCGATTTAAAATCTTTTTCCTTAATTTGATTCACCCATTACTCATTCGATTCACCTATTACTCCTTGTTATTAAATTTGATTTGGATGGATTCATTGTTGAATTTTGAATCTTGATGATTAGTTGTTAACTTTGAGTTTGTATTTATATATATATTTATCTTTATTTTATTTTGGAATTTAGGGTATAACCTGCTAACATACTTGATAAGGACAGTCAGAAAGGTAAATGTCTACTTTATTTGTGGAGTTAAAATTTATCGCAGTCATACTGGCTAGTATGACAAGGACGTAGAGCCTGATTTAGATATACTTATCCTAGTTATGGAATCTAGATTTTATTGCATCCATACAGGTTGGCGTGGTAAGAATTCTAAATAACATGATTATAGGGTGTATACCTTAGTTACGGTCTCTATTATTTATTGCAGCTATGCTTACTGGCGTGGAGGAATTCTAGCAATATGATTTCAGGAAGACGTGTATGGTTATCAGATTATATCTTAAATTTGGTTCATTCCTTTTGAACAGATGAGCAAGAACAGATTTTATCATTATTTCTTTCTTGCCATTACCTCTTGTATTCCAATTTTTTCTTATCTTAGTTAACTCTTTTCCAATTACATCAATCACCTATCTCATAACAAATTCACTCAGCAATACTTTGAATCTCTATATATTTTTACCTCAGAAAGGTCGAGGAAGTGACGTAAATCATCTAGCTCGAAATGGACGTAATTTGATATCTCATGATAATCTAGGTAGGAATATAGCATGATTGACCTTGATATAGAATATTGAGATAGAGATGTGGTAAAGATTGGGAATGAAATCAAGAGATCAATATTATCAATTAGAAATGATCACACACAGAGAAATATTTTGGATATAAATAAATCATAGATGTATTTTCTAATTGACGAGGATATTCGAGGTCAACTTAGTTTAGAGGACTTAGATAAATTTTGGTGATTGATTCTTGAGACGTTTCACTTTAAGGCTATGATGTTAAATTTAGGGATTTAGTACTGGAGAAGAGATTTTAACTGTATTCGATGGCAATATGAAATTGAATAAGATATTGCAAGAAAATGGTTAAGAACAGAAAGAACACAAGGATTTTTGAGTTATAGAAAATATGGAGATTTTTGAGAAAATTTTAAATTTGAGGAGAATAATATTTGAGGGTGTACGTTGAAAGAAATATAAAGGTTGATTTTATAAGGGAGAATAAGTTTATGTAAGGCCTAGTGGTTTTAGATTGAATAACATAAGGAGAGTAATTTGAACAAGTTCAAGGATTTCAAAAAAAATTGATTTAGAGGTTTCGGATCTAATTTAGGACAAGGTGGAAGAATTTGGATTTAAAGATGATTAAGTGGTTAGTATTAAGTGCTAAAAAATAAAAGGGTATGCTTCATGAGTAATGTTTTGGAATTTAGGAATTGAGTCTATGATGATCATGACAAGATCTAATCTTCATAACGAAAGGGTATAAATTCTTGGTGGTAGTCATATAAAGGTTGATTTTCATATTTGGACTTATGAGATAAAGATATGATTGTCAAATGATGATTAGATATGCTTGATGGTATCAGAGAGAGATGATTAACTTGACTTCCCTATGAAACCTTGTCTTTTATTTTCCCAATCAAAAGGAGGAAATCGACTTATTCAATATCTTTGAATTATCCTTAAAAGTTTTCAATATCATTGAATCATAACTCCCTTGACCACGACTAATCGATTTTGGTCACCTTTCCTTATCATATTAATATCTTGGATCCTACGCAATTGAATTAAATTTAATTATGATCTGGATCTCCATCCTTGGATGCTCGTGCTCAGACTTCTATGACCTTGTTCCCTATCTTGTCCAAATCTTGATTTACCCAGAGATTGATCAACTTAGATTGTGTCGAGACAAATTTCCTTTTATATATTTCGTGATAGGATTTCAATGCTATTGACATTCGTGCTTTAAACTTTCGATTTTGATCATCTTTAAAATAGTAACCCTATATAGTTAATACCTAGTTGTTGTTTTTTTGATAATAACCAGTTTTCATTTAGGTTTATAGACTGCCTTACAGTCGATGATTTATTATTTTCCTTATCTTTTTCCAGTATGTCACCCATGACCAGAGTCTGTCCCCAGTGCACAACTACAGTTCCAGAGGAGACCGAGATTGTAATTCCCCCTTCTATTGCTCAGGAGGTGTTAGTAGCCTCACCGGAGAGTTTTTCTCCATTTCCTATCCTTCAGGAGAGGGCTGTAGTTCAGGCAGAGACTGAAGGCCTCCCTTTGCCTCCTGGAGTGGTACCCCATGCCATTTCCGATGGGGCTCAGATTTATAGACTTCTTCAGGATGTGTGGAAGGTACAGAGACTTCAGGCTGAGCTTATGAGAGAGCAGAGTCTCAGTATCCAACTGTTGTGGGACTTTATGCATTTAAGAGGAGAGCCTAGTCCCAATAGAGCGAGGAGCAGTATATACCCAGAGCCTCAGGGGTACCCCGGCTTCCAGCCTAGACCAGCCTATCCAGTTCAGATTCCTGTCCAGAAGAGGCCAGTTGAGCGAGTGCCTACTTGTGCCATCTGTAAGAAGCCTGGGCACGTATGGAAGGACTGTAGGAAGAGACTAGGATTGTGCCTATTTTGTGGGTCAGCTGCACACAAGATACGAGACTGTCCTACTACACTTGTCCCTAGTCGAAGCCAATCCCCAAGAGAGAGTTCCCCAAAAGGACTGTAGGAAGAGACTAGGATTGTGCCTATCTTGATGATTATTGTACCCTACTATATTATTTATATGTTTTGATACCTTATGACTACTTTTGATCTAGTATGACTATAATGGCTAGATGATGAGACCTCAGACTAATATTACCTGCCATAACCCTATATGATATCTTTCCAACTGCATAATTTAGATAAGTTTTATTAAGACTATGATTGTTGGGGGTTTGACCTAGAAAGAGTACGACCACTTTAATTTCGAGGACAAAATTATTTTAAGGATGGTAGATTTGTAACCACCACTTTTCTAAATAAGGGTATTTTGGTAATTATGTGATTTTTTTTATTTTTTTTGATTAATTTATAACATTTTAATTGGTGTGGTGTTAGTAGTCGATTTAACCTTAGCTAACCATGATTAGAGACTAACCATGACATTAGAAACCTAATTACCTGTCACACTCATTTTTCTAATTAAGGGTATTTTAGCCTTTGTGCATTATTTATTTATTTATTTATTTGCAAATTAAATTGATTGTTGTTTGTTTTGATTGGTGCATTGATAGGACCTAGATGGTATAACCTTAGTCAACTATGTTAGAAGACTAGTAATGTGATTAGGTTCATTATTGACTTGTTAGAATTAATTTAGAATTTTTACCTATTTTTCTAGAATTGTTTAGTGATTTTTAAGCTATTTTTATAAGACTTTTTAGCTTTTTATCATTGGGCTTTGTAGCAACCTTGAGATGCTTGGCCCATGACTTAACCTAACACTAATACCCCCCTAGCCTGGCCGGCCAAGCATAGCAGCAGCCCCTCTTCATTTGTGAAGAATTCCATAGCCTCCATTAGATCAAAGAAAAACCATAGTTTCCATTCTCCTTTAAAACACTAACTTTCTCATCCGGCATCCGATTCGTGCCAAACAAATTACGTTATGACCGTAGAGAGGAGAAGAACTTGCTGGAGCACTGCTAGCAAGGAGTTAGAGGCATTTGCTCGGGAGAAATCGGTCGTCGGAGTGCTCGAGGAGCCACTTTTTATTAAGATTCTGACTCTCAATAGGTAAACCACGTTCTAGCAAAGTTTCTTCTAATTTTTCTTCATGATAGCATGCATCTAGTTACCCTCGACCTGTAGGTTTAGTTCGTTCGATTTCATGTCCATTCGATGTGCGTATAGGACAAGTATCAGAGTTGCAACATAGGTGTTCGACGTAATTACCCAATGGATCAAAACTTGTTATTTTTTGAATCTATTTATATTTTTGGATAGCCCTAGACATAGGGATCCTGACCGTATAGTTTTCGACACGAATCGACTCGTGTCCGTGTCCAAACTAGACACAAATACGAGGCACACGTAGACCGCGCGTGTGTCCTGTTGTGGCACGCTATTTTTGTGCGACACAGGCCACGTGTCCGCATGCCACTTGGCATGGAGGTGGGAGCAACGACTGATATGTCAGTCCCCAAGCCTCTCCTGGCTTCGTGTCATGTCGAGGACGTAATCGCGATAGCATGGGTCCACATGCGCACGAGCATGCACGCGCGCGCACAGCCGTTGTTGACACGACCTGCGTGCCAACACGTATGGACACGTGGACACGATTCAGGGTGTCCTATGTGTATCCTTATACCTAACCTATCCTAAGACACGACCATGACACGTACGGTAGGAGACACGAGTCCCTAGACACGTCGTCCCGCATGCACGATGCTGTGCACTGTCCTGTGCACACGCGCACAAGCCGCACGTGGACATAGGCTTCGTATGCGTCGGACATGACACTTGGCATGCTATCTCGGCCAGTAGGTCGAGGATGTATTAGCCCAGGTGTATGCGAAGTTTCACGAGAATCGGTTCGGAATCGAGCGAGAAATCATACTCGCACCGATTCATTTGTCACGCATATCGGGTTTTCCGATACGCACTCTGTGGACACGATACGGACAAGGGTTCGACCCCGGGAGTACCCAAAAACGTCACACACATGGATACCTTCGTGTTTGCCAAGTTTCGTAAATTCTAATTGTGTATATTGCATTTTGGGCATTAAGTTAGTTTTCGGGTTTTGATATATACATATTATTGGATTGTTTTGTGATATTTCAAATTGCTGAGATTTAACTCATAATTTTTGAGTTTATATGGAGGTATTAAGATTATGGACTTGTGGGTTTTAGTCCCTAAATTTATTTTCAATTATTTCCATCATATATGTATATATATCCCAACTGCCTATATATATATATATATATATATATATATATATATATATATATATATATATATATATATATATATATATATATATATATATATATGTGTGTGTGTGTGTGTGTGTTTTAAATATAGGTATATGTATATATATTTTGATGAGTTTTGTCGAGCTAGATCAATCCCAGGTCTGAGTTCATTTTTTCCTTCGTAAACCCAACATTTTTCTCTCCTTTTCATATATGTGTATATATTAAGTTATGTATATATGTATATAAAGTCTCCTTTAAATAGATTGTGTATATATGTGTGTATATATATATATATATATATATATATATATATATATATATATATATATATATATATATATATATATTTTATATATATATATATATATATATATATATATATATATATATATATATGAGATATTCATATAGTGGTATATATAGCTATTTAATCTCAGAATTGTACCCCCTAGCAGCAGCTTTTTCTTCACACAATCTCTCTTCACAAGTTAAGTATATATATATATATATATATATATATATATATATATATATATATATATATATATATATATATATATATATTATACATATATATGTATATATATGTAGATTTATCACCTAGAATGAATGTATATATAAATATAATTAATTGTTTGCTTGTGAATGAAACCTAGGGAGTATTAAGTCAGATTATGATTGACCAAAGGAGCCTAGAATGGCCGAGTCGACCGACAAGTTAACCAAGTTGACAAAAGTCAACTTTGGGTCAAACTTGATCCAAATCGACTCAAACGAACTTAGAATGACTTGAAAACTTGTGCTTGACCTAAAAATTAGTAAAAGGACTAGTTGACCTTCAGTTGACTAGGTTTGACCATAGTTGAACAGGTTTGACCATAGTTGACCAAGGGTTGACTTTGACCTAGAAGGACCTAGAATCACGTAGAATTACATTGTAAGCATTCCCTGTGATATTTTAGACCTTGTTGTGACTCGTGGTTATTTTAAATAGTATTACATTACTCCAGTTCAGTCACACTTTTTCATCAGCAGCTTGGATTGTCAGGTGAGTACATTCTTTGACCGTTTCATTCTTGCTTGGACATATTTACTTGTTATAGACTAGTTTATTTGTTGCTATCACGATATTATTACGGATTAGTACTATATGGATCTCTTCATGCGATGTTATACCCTCGCATACATCGGGTATATTATGTTCATGTACTTTATCATGTGCATTATCTACTCATTGTATTCGTATTTATTCATGTATACTCATGCGATATTCATGTACACTCATGATTATGTGAGCCTCCATGTATAACCCAGTGTTCATGTGGACTAGCTATCTATGTGACACACTATTTTCATGTGCAATAACATAACCTGGATAGATCCTTGTGTACTGATTGGGGCAGGGGGAGTATTTATTTTGTTATGTGATCTGCACCATTTTTATGTACAACTCCAAACTAGATTTAAGTCATGTATAACCTAAGCCTGTTTACATAACCAAACATGTGCTCTAAATCATGTAGTTAGTTCAGTTTTCTTATCTATATCAATTATATCTACTTCCACTATATCATGTTCTTCTTTTTTATAGTCTCTATACTATTTCTTTACAGCAGTTCATGTATATTATTTTATAGCTTGTTTCATATTTTCTTTCATGTTATGATCCGTGTCAAAAATATGTATTCGTTCCTATCCTGACTGGACCAGTTGAAAATATTACAGATGATGAGGATTGCTGCGATACTACTATGAAGCAGGCCTAATTGACACAAGTGACCTGGACCCTCAGGAGTCCAGAACGAACTTTCTTTCGCCAATTATTGCTGCGATACATCTCCTAATCACGACACTGAAGCTGACTATGGCCTATGCGGCAGTCCTAGTCTATAAAAAGAATTCTGCGGAATGGGGTGATGGAGATCGAGCGGCAGTTGCTTCTTTACTCCATTGACACTCCGATTACAAAAGTGGGAGAAAATCTAAGGAAATTGCTAACTCTCGGCTCACTTGTAAGAAGGGCAGCAATTTGGCTCTTGAAATGCTCTCTGTTCTGTCAGTCTTTGTAGAGGAGGACGCCCGCTATTTATAGTCGTTTGGCACTGAAACGACTATTATGCGCCCACAGGTGGAAAATACACTAATTTTACTGTGGACGCATAACACCCCTTTGGGTGCATAAGGTGTAGGCGCATGAACACTGGATGATCGTAGGTAGATCGTAGGATTGACGTGCAGTTGACGTGGCCGCATGCTGCGGTGCATGATTTCTCGTGGAGACTGACGTGGCCGCATGCTTCGGTGCACGATTGATCGTGGATTTTGACTGAGTCGTAGGGATCTGCTGCCTTAGGCGTATAGTATGGAAGTAAATTTATGTGCCCGCACTTGGGTGCATGTTTGATCTGCATGAAAATAATGTGGGCATGTAGCTCCTCTTCGATCATGTGGGCGCATAGCTCCTCGTCGATCATGTGGGCGCATAGCCCATCTTCGACCGTGTGGGCGCATACACTCCATTTTGTTCTATGGGTGCATAGCCCCCTTTTGGCTATGTGGGCGCATAGCTTCTTTTGCCTTCTTCATATGGGATACATAGTCTTATATTTTTCATGCTTCTACAAACTATATGAAGGTCGTTGGCGTATCCACGCCAGAATGGACTAAAGGTTTCTTTTTTCTTTTATTTTCTTTTGTTCTTTTCTTTCTTTTCTTTTTTTTGTTTTCTATCTTTTCTTTTCTTTCTTTTCTTTCTATTTCTTTTTATTCTCAAATTGGATAGCCTGGCATCTCTCGTAGTGGGTTGCTATCCCAATTACGGAGACCTTCTATTGCATACCATCACTTGCGGTTTTTCACATCTTGCTAAGCGGTCGTTAATCGTCTTAAGGATGTGTGCCCCTCAAAGATTATATCCCTCCTAGGCCGAACGATCCCAGTGCCACGTCGTAACCCATTCGAAGGGAACACCTGTGCACGGGAAATTGTCTCATCATTTCCTCAAGTCCATTCGACCATGCAATGCACTATTATTCAAACAACCGAACATAGTCTTGAGTTCGAGACTCAGACTTTATTATCTCGTATTTCTATTATTAACTTTCTATGTTCTCACATTCGATTTCATACTTTGTTTCAATGTTCAATGGCATCATGCCTCAACTCACTGTTCGTCAACCGAACGACCCGAAGGTCCCAAACACTTTTTGAGGCATCATGTCACATCTGACAGTTTCGTCACATTTCTGCCACAACTGTTCTCTTTGCAACAAAGCCATCTTTTATGATTCTCGTGCACGTGGGCACGTTTTGACACGATTGTTCTCATTTTTTCGAGTCGTACATACGATGCACACCTCGATACCATAATTTCATGTTGTTAGCCTTAATGTTCAATGTTCGTGGCTTGCATGCGAGGGCGCTCGCCTTCATAATCTTTTAATGTGCTAGCCTTTCTAACTCGTGCGCGAAGGCACGGAATGGCTCGTGCACGAAAGCACTCACCGAATACAGTTTTTCCATGTTCTTGTGGCTTGTGCACCGAGGCGTTCACCTTTGCGATATCAAATATTTTGTAGCGACTCGTGCATTTGATGCACGTTTCATTTCAATTGTTCTAACTATTGTTTGATACACACTATAATTTATCTTCCGACCGGACCATTTCCGTGGCATCGATAGGTTAACTTAGCATACAATGATACATTTTTGCCTAGGCATGAAGGAGTAAAAAGAAAAGTCAGTCCTCCCACCTTAAGCCGATACGTCTTGTTGTTTGTCGAGCCAATATGGCTCGATTTTATAACTTTATTGCACGGTCAAATCTTTTGACTTAGCCATTTGAGCACTTCTTGTTTCATTGAACTACTTGATCGATTCCGGCCTACCGTGCCCAAGTCCTAACCCGTTGCGAGGCGGTGATTTGGTTTTGCGGACCCATTGCGAATGAGGCAAAATGCCGACCTCTAATATTTTAGCATAAACAGATATCCTGCACATGAAACCAACTAAAATCAATACTTGCATCAATTCGGACTTGCACCTTGGGTCGATTCAATTTTTTAGAATCTTCGAGCCGACTCAACAAACTTATCCTTCGGGACAATGCAGCGCTTCGCATCGATTCAAGTCAATGCATTCTTTGGGACAATGCAACTCTTCGCATCGACTTAGTTTGATGCATTGCTCGGGACAATGTAACTCTCGTATCGATTCGCATCGATACAATTTATTCCATCAATACGACTATTTGAGTCAACGTTTCAGCGTAATGCGCCATGCGGAGCGGGACATTACAGAATATACCTATAGAAGCATTAAAAATCTCAGATGAAGACATCCCTTCACCAAAGCGCAGAAGATGCAAAAAACTGAGGCTCATAGTCAAACTCCCTAAGAAGGATATTTGCATACTTCTCAGGGGCAGCGATGGCTCTTTCTACATAGAGTTTTTCTTCAAGAACATCGCTCCTATAAACGAGAAAAGCCCCAACCAGCATCCAACTTACATAAGGCCGATCGTCGCTCGAAGTTAAGTTTTGATCTCGCATGGTGGTAAAGGATGCCGAGAAGAAGACAACAACTCTTCAGAGGAGAACTTCTCCTTTCACATGGCCGATGGTCGGAATTCCCGCATTAATGGGATGAACCTAAGACTCAACACTTTGAATGTTAGTCTTAGACCCTTGGAATTCCCCATATTATGGTGGCAATTAAGAGGGAAGTTCCTTAAAGAGCGGATATTTATTGCTCTTTGCTTCAGAAGCCAAAGCCTTCAAGCCAGAGGCGCAGCCACCTACCTGTGCCAACCTCAGAAGCAAGATGGTGGTAGACCCCTCTCCCCTTTTTTTACTTCAGAACCCAGTGTCTTCATTCCAGAGGCACAACTACCTGCCTGCGCCAATCTCATAAGCGCAAGGGTGTCATACCCTTCATAGCCAATGCCTTTACTGTTCAGAGGCGCAACTACTTACCTGCGTCCGTATAAGGCACAGGATGGTGATGTGCTCACACCATCTCCATTCCTACGACGCAGTTGTCTGCTCTGGTTCAGAAGCTTAAGTCACTTCTCTACAAGAGACTTGGAAACTCCCATCTCAATCCACGCAAGTCAGCCTGTCGCTCCAAAAGCACAGTAGCCTTGCTAATCGGAAGCACAAGCTTACTTGTCGCCTATAGCACAATGACTCCAGTATCCTGAAACACAGCTTCATAAGTTGCTCTATATGCACAGAAGTCTCGTCGTCATTCGACGCCAAGTCCATTCGTCGCCTAAAAGCACAGAGGTTCCATCATCTCCAGAAGTACGGTCTACTCGTCGTCCCAGAAGAACAGCAATACTTTGTCCTCACCAGAGGCACAGGAAGCATGGGTCCACCCTAATTCATTTGTTTAAACTGCCTCTTGCAAAGAAGATTAGGATTATTATCATATCAGATTGATTTAAATCTTAGACGATGATCAATTAGACTCCAAATCTATGATGAAATCCCAAGATTTACTCGGCTGTATCCGAGCAAGCAAATCGACATGCACCATGTGTCACCTCCTACGGTTATGTTTATAACCACCAGAAATCTCGTTTGAGGAGAATCTCGTTGTCCGCCACGTGTCAGCGCCGCAGAAGCCCGTACTGTGCAATGACGGTAGATTCTTTCATATCTCAAGAACCCTAATGCACATCACATATGTGCTCGGCCCTCTGTAAATAGAAGGAGTTCTTCTTCCACCAAAGCATCGATAAACAGAAGGAAAATTGACAATCGACAATCTTCGAAGGATTATCAATCTATGTCTGCGAAGAATCGACCACCCTCATCCACCAATCAATCAAAGAACCTACCAACCAACCATCTTCAAGGGATAATCTCCTCCAGACAGCCTCTTGATCGGTAACCCCAGAGTCCTATCAAAGGCACCATATAGCCATAGCAAGGTTGATTCATCGTCAGATCATCAACGAGTAAATGAGCCATTGTAGTGCTCGATCTCCACCGTTATACTTTTCCAGAAACTTCTTCTCCCTGTACTTAGAATATCTTGTTTAAGACTTCCTTCTTTGTACACAGATACTTTATATGTTCAATAAAGCAAAAAAGTTCGTTCAACCTTTTGTCATGTCGAACAAAATGGCGACTCTGCTGGGGACTACCTTCTTCTCCAACGAGAAGGAGGTGATGCAATCTGATGACAACTTGTTGGGAGCTTCTCAAGACATGTTGGTCATACGCTTCGACCAGTAGGATTTTGAAGATCTCCTCTCTGGTGAAAATTTGAATACTTCGAAGAGGTTCGTACAAGATGACTCGACGTGTCTGGAGGCCTAAGGCGGCTGCACTAGCAGTATGATGGCAGGAACTGCATCTCAGGATCCCTTCAACGCTAAAGCCACAGAGAAGTTTCTGGCTGCTATAGCCTTATCCCCTCATCTGATTCCCAACTTGGAAAAGAATGGCAAGGAAGATGGTGGTTCCATGGTTGATCTGACGAAGGAACGATGTCGAAGGAAGCGCACACCGGTCCAACCCCTCATGATGGAGTATTATCGGTAAGGAGATCTATCTTCGACAGAATCGATTTCCCTTCATGTAAACCTTTGCAGACTTTGAATACTACTCGCCCACTAGGGGTAGTAGGAAGAGATCCCAGGTGGCTCGCACTTCGTACAACAAGCGTGCGACACCAACGGAAGACCAGAGGCCCGTGTTGACAGTTACACGCGCAGCCTACAGAAAGCTATACAAGACTGGCTCTTGCGCTCCGATGCCTCAACCTGTCGAATCTTCCTTCCACTGTTTAATTCTTATACGTAAGCCAAGCCAGGGGTACATCCCACAGAGAAGGAGCCATACGAGCAGTATTCCCGCAGAAGTGACAAGAGGCTTCCTTGCCAGACCTGCTCTGACTGTACTTACATGCAGCTTTCCTACATATACAATAGGAGTGCTATGACAGAACATCCAACCCTCTTCCAAGCAAAAGAAGAATCTGTAGCACAGAACGTGCCTAAATCAAGGCACTCTTGTACCCAAATTACCATCAACTGCTATTATCAACAAACGGCTGTGCTATCGTCGAGCAGGCGTTTCATCTTCCAGAGACTCTACTCCACGTCGACCACATGCTAGAGGCTTAACAGGGGGTCGGTGAGCCATAGAGGAGACGAACCCTGGATCGCTACATGCTACGCGGCGTAGGGTTCCAGAGCTTTCAAGAAGCCCTTCCAGAATCCTTCCATATCGGTTGCTAAACCGAATAGGAGGTCAGAGAGCAGTAAAGCTAAGGTACCCGATGCAGGTGTGTTCCAAGGCACTCATTCCAGATCTGTATTGGGCACCTTATCAAAAACTGGGGTAGCCAGCCTCCTACCATGTACGACAATCATGTGTTCCAACCTGAGGAGGCACAATACGATGCGAATGTCTCCATTGGTGCAACCAGTCACTAGACTGGGGGTAACAACCATACTGAGTCTGAAAAAGATTACAATCTTATGGTATATCCTTAGGACAATGAGGCTCAGGCATTTGAGCCAAAAAGTGAAGGATCCACGGCTTCCTCGAGTCACCCCCACACTCGATCTGTGTTTATAGCCGATGGCAGTGAGGAAGACAACAATGAAGCTCTCAGACATATCGAAGTCCTCGAGACAAAGTTAGATAAGCTGAAAAACATCATGAAGACCCTGTCCTCGGTCATAATCGACCTCAAGAGTAGCATGGCCCCTGTTGTCTCTATACCTACACGTGATCCGCCAACCAATAATGAATCCAGTAGGCTGCCTACTGCCAATCATGCAGGACCATCCTCATATACTCTATCTGCTACAGGCTCCGCAATGCCGACCGAAATACAGCAGACCATTAAGGAGTTGTATGCTCATCATGATGCCAAGGAGAAATAAGCAATGCTCCGGAAGATGGAGATCCTGCAACCATACCCTGCCGAGTGGGACAACGTCGTCTACCCTTCTAAATACAATCTGTAGATGCTTACACCTTATGAAGGGAAGGGGTCTCCTCGATAATACTTGAGGTACTTTACCTAATAACGGGGCACCTGCCAAAGGATGAAGCCCTCATGTCCAACATATTCATAGGAGCCCTGCAGGGGGTAGCCTGTGAGTGGTTTTGTAGCCTTTCGGACGATTGTATCTCGTCATTTGAAGACCTGAAGACTCGGTTCGTGGACTGATTCTACGAAGGAGGCATGGATATGACCATGTCGACCCTCATGGAAATTATCCAGAGGGACAAAGAGCATGTCCGCGTATACATCGAGCGCTTCCGCCAGGCAGCCCTCAGATTACAACCCGGCATGCCCGAGCCCATGCTTATGGACTTTTACCGCAAGAACATGCTGCCAGATATAAAATTGTGGCACGGTGCTCCCTGCATGAGGTGGATGCCATTCATTATAGAGACGGATACCGCACAAAGGAAAGCCCACGACACGCAGCTCCTGGGCCTACACTTTTCTGCGCCCGAAGACAAGGGGAAACGCTCGTCTAGCAACAACCCTAAAGACGAAAAAGGCAAGCAAGCCATGACCGTCAACATCTCCAAAGGTTCAACAGTTGTAAACCCCAAGTCCACGGAAGCAGAGAGGCCGAGGGAGACTTACTCCTTCAATGACGAGGATATGTTGGAGCTCTTTGAGATGCTTACAAAGAGTGGCAAATTGTCCATCCCGGCACCCAAGCATCCTGATGAGGTGGAAAAGAAGGACAATTCCAAGTACTGCCATTTTCACCAGTATGTCCATCACTTAACACAAGACTGCTATGTATTAAAGAGGCAAATTCAGTGCCTCATTAACGCCAATATCATATCGTTGGATTACGAAGAGAAGACCGTCACGGCCAACATGGTTACTCTCTAGTTTGGGAGCTTTCCAGCCACAGAGGTGCAAGATGGCGTCATCCCTATTCCAAAGGCGATGATGGAAGTAATCAACCTTTCGCTAGCATGGGACAACACTCAAGGGCTCGTCCTGTTCTCCACGCCTCAAGGCAAAGTCATGTGGATACATCCTGACTTGGTTTCCGACATGATGACATCCACGACCCTTTCTGCCAAAGGGAAAAAAAGTAAGGTATGTCACATGGTCTCGACGTCGACCAACGATGCTTTGGTGACCACCCGTTCGGTGCAAAGACAAGAGAAAAGCTAGGCTCTAGACCAGGAGAAGTCTCCACCAAATACTTTTTCTGTCCCAGATATATCAGGAGCAGGTCCACCTCAAACCCCTAAGGCACCAGAGGCGGGTCCATCCCGGGCCCCTACCGTGGACAAGCAGAAACAGAAGGAGGTTTGTTTCAACAAACCTCTCAGAAAGGATCCGACAATAGGGCCGATCAAGCCCTACAACTTTGATATTCTAGCACAACTGGTTAATACTCCAGCTAGATTATCACTTTTCGAGCTCCTTCGCCTCTCTAAGGAGACCCGAGATGCGCTCAGTGAAGCTTTACACAACGTCGAGTCCTTACTGTCACGCCCTGATTCATAGAGTCATTTATTCACATACTTTATCTCTTGGAATCGATCTTCCTCGCTTGGGCGTGATGCCGTACAAGTCTGGTATTGCACTTGTACAAGGCAAAGATGGTACATAATCGATTATTCTTCAAATAGGAACACATCGCAGCGGCAGAAGCAGATAAATTGAATCTAATGAGGACAATCTTTCTCATTGAATAGAAGTAAATCACTTCTTTATAGCAACGAAGATAAAAGGACAACTTGAAGTCACACAGAGACATATAGAACTTTATTCTCTTTATTGATAATTGCAGAAGAGTACAAGACTTGTATTGAAGTACAATGATTACAGCACATCTCACTTTACAATGGAAACCAACTGAACAATGCTATACAGCTTACATTTGATATTTGGATACAATGGATTACAACTCGATACACTGACTTGACTTACAATCTCACTGGTACAACTGATTACAGTGTTCCATACATTATGCCCGTTATAAATAGAAGACATCATCTTGTACAAGGAGAGTTTCTGTATGCCCAACAAATCTTCGATGCCGCGGGACCAATCCAGCAATCTTCGTGTGTAGAACATTCCAAGCACGAGCACCTGCCCACAAAACGTGGGTCAGTACATCATCTATGTACTGGCGAGCAGAATCCAACTCACTCGCATAAACCAACATTTTAAGTGATCATTTAAGCAAGCATTTATTAGAATGATCTTTCTAATTGGGGCCTAGCATCAGTTTACAGTTCATGGGCAATTATCAGAGTGAAACATGTAAACATTATTCTTAGTAACATTCATGTGGACATATCATTAGCATTCTTGGTGTTATCATGCAAAGGCATCATTGAGGCATCGTTAGCATTAACATCTTAAACATGTTATAACAGTTCTCACTTCAAGCATTCCTTAGCATATATGTTGTGTTTGAGCATTGATTATAGCATGGCATCTTTCTAGCATACTGAATTTAATATGTTAAGCAGGATCTCATACTGAAAGGCTACATACCACACCATTTTCTTATTTGGAACGTAAGCATGCAAGTTAAACCAACACATATATTAGATTATCACATTTAAGTGATTTCTTACCGATAGCCGACTCCCTTATACCTGCATCAAATACAGGTTAGCAGATATACTTACTCTGCCTGCATAAGACATTCATTAGCATGCATCCTGACTACACGGTCACTGGTGTTTAACCATACAGACGTTGCCATATAGGTCTTCATTGGTAATGCGATGACTCCAGAGAAGGTAGCTAGCCCCAAAGGATGCCTCGTAAAACCCGTGCCCCTACTGGCACGCCAATGTTTTCTCCTAGGCCGGATCGGTCGCCCTAACGTCCCGGGGTACCGTCCGAGAAAACATATCCCCATCACTTATGCATAAGTTGTCCTATGACCATGCGAATGCGTGTCCGACTCAATCGTGCACATAAAATGCATGGTAAAATATTGAAATAAAGACAACAGTGCATCATCATTCATCTCATTCAAGTCATGTTCAATGACTTATTCATTTCCATCATTACCATCATTTCATTTGGTGATCTCAACGATCCCAAGCCTCATCAATTCTCATTCATTGCTTCATTGCAACATTTCTCATTATGTTCCTTCTAAAGAGGAACAACAACATTCATTCATTTCATAGGGACAATAGCATATTTAATTCTTTCTCATGTGTCATTCATGCAGCATCTCATTACTCAAGTGATTCATTCATTTCATCAAGATTAAGCATAAGGGACATTATTGATTCATTCTCAGGCATCATGTTACATTAGCAGTTCAAGTGTGATTCGTTCAGCAAATATCAAAGTTCATGTGTTATTCATTTAATGATTTCCAGCATATGCATCTCTATCGATTAGGCAACTAAAGCATCGCATCACAATTATTCAACATTCAAGGTAAGAGACATTAGGGACATATTCAAAGCATTACGTTATTCCATTTCTTAAGCATGTAGGAATAAGGAGGAAGGAGGACAGTTCCACTTGCCTTATATAATGGTCTTCCTGCTCTAATCCCACTAAGCGTAGCTCCACCAGCGAGCCACGTTCCAATATCCATTCCGTCTAGCCAGCTAAGAAAGACTGCATCAGTCTCAATTCCCTGATCTCCAACATAAGTCACGATCCAACATTCTGATCCCATCCAACAAGCCAACCAAATGCCTCGTGCGGAGCGGGGCATTACATAATATACCACTCAGAAAAAGTTTCGTCCTCGAAACTTAAGGAAACAACTCATCTACTAGATTCACTTAATCACAATGAGTTACTCGTTCAGCTTCAATTCAATATTCATTTCAGCCCACTTAATCATTTCAAATAGTTATCCAACTGTATCGTTTTAATCCATCAACGATTCATTCCATGTTTCTCTTTTTCAAATACTTACCACTTCTCATTGATTCACCAACATTTTCCTTGCATTCTATCTTGGTTGCAACACATCACTTCGTTTGGATCCATACACATATTTCAGGCGTCCCCAAAACATATGCATTTCAGCCAAAGTCTGTGCTAGTGCGATAAATTCTTTCCACAATATTATCTCAGTTGCAACCTATCACTTCGGCTGGATCCATACACATATTTTAGGCGTCCCCAAAACATATGTACTTCAGCCAACTTCCATGATAGTATAATTCGATCAGCCATAATACAACTCTCTTTCCCAAATCCGACTTAGCATCCTTTCAATTGACTTTATTACTTCATTCACTTGTCACAATTACTATCTTCCAGGCCACAACACTTTACATCAGGGACAACTTGGTTAAGCTCTCTATCCGAGCATAATATTTCTAGCATTCAATCAAGGGTCAAATCTTAGAGCCAATCACATCAAGAGTTCACAACATGCAATCATATTTCTTTTCGAATCCAACAATATTTCTCACCGAGGCAATCCAACTTTTCTAAATGATACAATCCGACATCAACCAACTATCGATTATCCGATCCAACATTCCCGTCATGAGCAGTCAATTTCATCCCATATAATAATTCACCATTCGATACATACAACTCAAGTCTCATCCCACGATTCTAGTTTCCGCTATAGGCCGTCATATAATCCTCAAGGGTCAAACATCTCTAAGGTTCATATTGAAGCATACATACAACATATCATTCTTAAGTCATACTCATCACCATCTCTCGTTCAAAGCCACAAGGTCATTCTATGGGTCGTTAACAGCCATCTTGTCACGACCCGATCCCAATTTCTTGGGTCGACTCGGATCATGCCCAGCCTGCACCGTTGTTGAGACGGCGGCAGTAAGCTGTATTCCATATGCAGGTACAATCAACAACACTTGAATTTATAATTGCCACAACATTTTATTTAACGATAAAAATAAACTTGTTCATTACAAAAGAGTTCACCACTTTTAAAATAACATTAATTTAAATAAAGACAACAAATCTCCATCTAAGCAGAAGTGTCATCATCAACATCAGGAACCTCCTCTGGAAGCATAGCAGGATACAGCTCTGGGTCGTAATAGCTACTAATCTGTAGCTCTGAGTCATCAATAGGACCTATTGGGTGTGGGAAATCCAGTCAGGAAAGGAGCAAGTACAATTATGAAAATAACAATTTGCATAATGAATAGAAAATTGAAATATTAAAATAACTTTGGAAACAATGATTTTCAACTATAAAACAATTGTGATTTGAGTATGCAGTATCTATGACCAGTTTAGGATGATTCACTTGTATCCTATTGATACGGTCCGGCCTAACCCCGTGTGAAGAGGTGTAAGCTCGCACATTCATTTACTATTGGGCTTTGATCATAGATAACTACACTACTCCCCATTATCCCGATGCAATGATTCAATGTGTTACTCTAGGAGAGAGTACGTGTAACAATTGTGTATTTAATATGCAATATTCTAATATTAATTAAACTGAAATTAACACAACCATACTTGCCTTGAATTTCAATTGGTCGAGATTTGTACTTCGGGATTCGAAAGGTCACGTTCTTCCTTGAAATCCTACATTCCGGGAAACTTTATCTCAGAAATACAAATACCAGAAAAATCTAGTTGCAATCTCTATTTGTCTTTCCTAGTCTATTTTAGTTATTAGCTAACTAACACAACATCACAACGTTTACTAATGAGTTTGAATTTAGAAATTCAATTTATTTAGGTTTTTCGGGAAAACTTGTAATTTTCAATTTAAATATAAAACTTGGTATTTTATTAACTTATTGGGAAAAAGATTGGTGTTTTATAATAACTAAATAAAAATATAATTTCTTTTCTTAAAATGAGAAAATCGTGAATTATTAATTAATAATTAATAATATTATTGATTAATCCTACTCGTTTACTCAATCCCAGAATTCACAAATCTAATGTTCCTACTGATTACAAACTTTTGCAGAAAATAAAAGAATAGGCTTATGCCCTTACAAATTAATACATGAATTTAAATAAGAGAAAAATGGGTTAGTCCTTTTAAATCACCTAAAAATTAAATAATAAAATTTTAACTAAATTTGTAAATTATTAGAATGTCTCAGAACTGGTCCAATCTTCAAATACAGCTACTCTGCCTCAACGTCCGGACGAACCGGTGCGTTTGTATTTCGCTGGGGCCCATTGACCAATATGGTCGTCGCCCAAAATAATATAAAAAAAATAATATTATCCGAAAATCCTTTGAAAATTATTTTTATAATTTTCTAAAAATTTCGGCAGCACTCCCTCTGTTTTCGGTCAACCCAAAAACTGGGAAATGCTTCCGATATACCTGCAAAATAATTTCCAAAACTCGAAATTCATATATATATCCATAGAACATATTTTTCCAAAGCCAACACAGCATTTCCGAAATGATAACGAAATTCCCGAAACCCGAAACCATTCCGATTTAACTTCCCAAAAGAATTCAATTCCAGCATATTAACCGAAAATTCCCAACAGAACCCAAAAGCAAAAACAGAACATTATCCAATCTCATTCACAGAGCTTAAGAGCAAAAATTTGAATCTCCAATCATTTCCATTAATTCTCGAAAACCCGAGAATACAGAAAACAGAGAATCTCTTCTTAAAAAGTTCTCAAAAATCCGAGAAAAACTACAGAACCCAGTTCTGTCCTAATAATTCTATTTAATCACAGAAAACAAACCACAGCAATCATTTCCGAGATTTTTGGAAAAGCCGAAATAGCAACGTAACTATTACGTTGTCGAAAACCGAAATCCCGAAGGATTCGGGGACCAGAGAATTCATCATCGACAGAAAGGAAAATAGAGTTCCAGAAATTATACCCAAAACCGAAGTCGAAGGAAATCCCAAATTTGGGTCGCGGAACCGAACGGCAAAACGGACAGTGCTGGACATGGACAGGGGCGAGCAAAGGGTCGACGGACGAAGGCCACGCGGGGTGCCGGCGGTGGACGGCGGCGGTCGCCGGTCGGGCGCGGGCGGCGGTGACGCGGGGCCGCGCGGGTCGACGGGAGCGCTGGGAAGCGGCTCGGTCGCGCTGGAAAGGGGCGTCGGCCTCGGGAAAACTCGGCCAGTGGTTCGCCGGGGAGGATCGAGAAGGGGATCGCCGGAAAATAGTTGATTTGGAAAGAGGATGAAGAAGATGGTGATGGTGTGGAAAAAAATGATGGGGAAAAGCCCCTTTTATAGGAAATAGGTAGTGAAGGTTACCATTTAAGAAGATGGAGTGCCATCCTGGCTTGATGGTCGGCCGGTTATGGAAGGCGAGGGGGTCGACGGGTGGGGAAGAAGAAGAAAACTTCTTCGGTTCACAAAGGCCACTCACAGCACCCAACACTAAAGAAGAATGAAAAGGCTATTGAATGTTATCTTCATCAGACACTTAATATATGTCATTCAATACCAAGAGTAAGTATAGACTTAATGGGTTGAGACATACGAATGGATTTGAAACCCATTCAAGATTTATAGGTTAGCCTATAATTGGCTTGGGTTAGGTCCAATTGGACTTAGAAAATAATGAGTTTGGGCCAGGATTGAAACTAATGGCCAAAGCAATGGGTTTCAATAAAATTTAAAGGCTTTGGGCTAGGAAAATTTTAGACAACTAAAAATATTTTTAAAGGAAATATTATTTAGAAAATTTTTGTACAATTTATAAAAATATTTTTATGTTCAAATTTGGGTTCAAGTCCGGGCTGACATGCCAAAAATCCAAGTTTAACTATTTGGAAAATAATTTACTCTTAAATAAATATTATTAACATCTAACATTATTCTAAAGAAAAAATTTATTGCTAACAAAATTTTATTTAGCAAATAAAAAAAAATTAGAAGTAAACTAAAAATACGGGTTTCACAACCTTCCCTCCTTAGAAAATTTCGTCCTCGAAATTTAAGGACAGGTAGGACAGGATTCCCACAATTCAATTAGACACGAGTATGGTGTTCAATTCAGGTTCAAACAATAAGAATTTTTAAAGGTAATCATGGATGAGACAATTTAGGGACAAAATAAAATATAAAGCGAACCAAAGTGTATGAGATTGATCAGACCATCATTGCACCGGTTCTGATTAGACAATATATTAATGGAGGCCTCCAATAAGATAATGTCATGATCAAGCTTGAAAAAGGAATAGCTCGCAAAACTAGGCTAACAAGCATAATGTCAAATTTGAAAATGAAACAGATGAGTATGGAAAGAAATAGGAATAATGATTCAACTTTGCCTGATCTTCATCTCACCTCTGACTATGCTTGTTACTGGTTTCTCTGACACTGCCTTCTTCTACAAATTCCAGTGGTTGACAACTGTTGTCTGCCCAGTGCTTCTGTCTATCATAGCTTGTCTCTGATCATCTTCACTTCCTCTGCTGCGCCAGTTACTCTCTCTGGATCTAACAGTATTCTTTCTTCTACATCGTCCTATGCAAGTTATGTACGAAAACTACATCCAAAACTTCAATGATGTTGTACTGATGCTAACTGGGTATTTATTGTAAGAAAACTCTACCAAAGATAATTGATCTTTCCAAGATCCTCCAGATTCCAGGAGGCAAGATTCTTCAGCATGTCTTCAAACGTCTAGATTGACTTCTTTGATTGTCTGTCAGTTGGAACTTCATGAATCCGGTAGATGTGTCTCTTGCACATTGCCGCCAACTCTTTCGTGAATAAAGCAACTTCATAATGAACTGACTTGGTCAGTCAGTCCACAAAATCCTATTGGTGATCTTCCCTCCTTAGGAACAAAGTAATCCTAACACAAAATCCATTTATGTGTTCCATCGTTGGCAATAGAGAAACTCCCAAATGTTCCTGCCAACACTTGATCTCTAAGTTTACAAGTGCCTTGTCTTGAAACTGCGTCTTCTTGACTTTGTTCTTCAGACTCGAGCTCACTTGCAGCTTTATTGACACTGAATCAGCATCTAGTTCCATCCTTCTATCTTCAGACAGTATGCTCTCCAGCCCAACTTCCTGATGTCTAGGTGCCGCTTCTTGGTCAAACCATCGATATCAACTTCAATCGTCTTCGTTTACCCAATATTCCGCTCTTTCTGAGTAGAAATATATTTCAGACTTTTATAGTCCGTATATAATTTTACTCCCTTTCCATAATAATTCCATAGTCTTAAAGCAAGGATACTTACAACAAGTTCCGAATTATGTGTGGGATAGTTCTTCTCATGAGTCCGTAATTGCCTAGATATGTAGACAATTATTTTCCCATGTTGTTGAAGAATACAACCCAGTCTTTTTCCTGAGACATCTCTGTAGATGGTGAAACCACCGGATCCTGCGGGTAGCGCAAGGATTGGTAAGCTTCTTCTACAGCTTCTTAAATGCGTCCAGACAAACTCTTCATTCTTTCGAGTCAGCTTCATCATCGACTCAGCAATCTTGGCGAATTCCTACACAGATTCCAGTAGTATCCCATCAAGTCCAAGAAACCATTGAACTTAGATATACGACTTCTCCACAGCGGCTATCTATCTAGAGTCTATCAAATTTTCTTCTCTTGTGACATTATGGCAAAAACCACATTGTCTAAGAAAATTCATGTCTTGATAGCTTACCAAAAACTTCTTCAAAGTTCCTAGAAATTTCTCAGATGCTCTTCATGTTCTTCTTCAGTCCTTGAGTATATCAGATTTTTGTTATCTAAAGAAAAGACAACAAACTGATTCAATTACTCATAAAAAGACTCTGTTCATGAGATTCATGAACACAACATGAGTATTCATCATTCCAAGAGACATGATCCAAAAATTCAACTACCAGTATTTGGTGTTGAATGTCGTCTTGAGAAGGTACTCCTTCATGATCTTAATCTGATGGTAGTCAGTTCTTAAGTTAATCTCCGAAAACCCTTAAGTTCACTCAACTTGGATAGATCATCAGTCGAGAAAAAGTAATTCTTCAGTGCCCTGATAGTCTACTCTCATCCATATTGTTTTATCCTTCTTGGATACAAACAAGACTGATGCTTCTTAGAGTGAAGCTCCGTCTTATATGAAACCCAACACCTTTAGTCCATTGATCTAATCCTTCATTTCCTTGGCTTCCTTCAGGTCGATTCTACAGTATCACTTAGTCATAGGGAAGGAGCTAGGTACTAGGTTAATGGAATATTTCTATGCATAGGGTAATCCAGAAACTATTAGGGAAAACTTCTATCATGAAGATGTAACTAAGATTTTTATTCATATAAGAGAATTACAACAAAACTCTCATAATTGATCTAGGGACATCTTGTTACAGCTTCTTAATAGATAATACTACTCAGCAGTCCTAAGTACTATTCTTCATGGTTCTGGTTCTTGCTTGGGCATCTCCATTTTCTTCCTCTTCTATGATCCTTGATTCTGCTTCATCCCTTCCTACGGTCTGTTGGATAGAGTCCTGAGGTTGTGGCATAATAGACGCTCCGATACGATGATAAGATAAGAGGCAGTCCTTAACTTGATGTTCAGCAGATCCATACACCAAACATTGCCTTATTCTCTTGCGACAAATGTTGGCTTGGTGACCAGGTCTCTTACAGTAGGCACAAGCCAAAAGCTTCTTGCAATATGGTTGTCGGACAGGGCCCAAATATCTTCTATTCTCATGGGTATCCCTCCTAGGACGAGGTTCCGCTCCAACTTGGTTTAAAATGGCTAAGGTTGCGTCGTTGATATTCTTCATGACTTCTCTCGAGATATCCATCTGTTCAGCTTGAATCTTCTGATACTCTAGGATTTCTTGAAATAGAACAACCATCTGAGAGGTGTTCTCTGGTACTGGTGAAGCAACATGAGTGGGTACTTCCTCAAAGAAAAGTAACCCAGTTAGAGGAGAGGTAGGATTTGCCAGTGTGGGGAAAACTTCACTGGATGATTGGTGAGGATGATCAATCAGCTGGTTGGGTGAAATGCTCTGACTTGACTGAAGAGGCGGGGTTCGATCCGGAGATGATACCACATCGCCAGCAGAGTTAGTTTTGTCAGTGGTCATTCTCTGGAAGGTTTAGGATACAAGCATAAGCAAGGTAACCTACCAGTCTATAAAAATATTTATCATATATAAATCGGTCCTATGTTGTGGCAATTTTGATGTTCTAGTGTTCCTAATTGTTTCTAGTTTTCCTAAATTGTTGATTTAGTTGACCTGCATGGGCCACCACTAAAAACATGTCACGACCCGATCCCAATTTCTTGGGTCGACTCGGATCATGCCCAGCCTGCACCGTTGTTGAGACGGCGGCAGTAAGCTGTATTCCATATGCAGGTACAATCAACAACACTTGAATTTATAATTGCCACAACATTTTATTTAACGATAAAAATAAACTTGTTCATTACAAAAGAGTTCACCACTTTTAAAATAACATTAATTTAAATAAAGACAACAAATCTCCATCTAAGCAGAAGTGTCATCATCAACATCAGGAACCTCCTCTGGAAGCATAGCAGGATACAGCTCTGGGTCGTAATAGCTACTAATCTGTAGCTCTGAGTCATCAATAGGACCTATTGGGTATGGGGAATCCAGTCAGGAAAGGAGCAAGTACAATTATGAAAATAACAATTTGCATAATGAATAGAAAATTGAAATATTAAAATAACTTTGGAAACAATGATTTTCAACTATAAAACAATTGTGATTTGAGTATGCAGTATCTATGACCGGTTTAGGATGATTCACTTGTATCCTATTGATACGGTCCGGCCTAACCCCGTGTGAAGAGGTGTAAGCTCGCACATTCATTTACTATTGGGCTTTGATCATAGATAACTACACTACTCCCCATTATCCCGATGCAATGATTCAATGTGTTACTCTAGGAGAGAGTACGTGTAACAATTGTGTATTTAATATGCAATATTCTAATATTAATTAAACTGAAATTAACACAACCATACTTGCCTTGAATTTCAATTGGTCGAGATTTGTACTTCGGGATTCGAAAGGTCACGTTCTTCCTTGAAATCCTACATTCCGGGGAACTTTATCTCAGAAATACAAATACCAGAAAAATCTAGTTGCAATCTCTATTTGTCTTTCCTAGTCTATTTTAGTTATTAGCTAACTAACACAACATCACAACGTTTACTAATGAGTTTGAATTTAGAAATTCAATTTATTTAGGTTTTTCGGGAAAACTTGTAATTTTCAATTTAAATATAAAACTTGGTATTTTATTAACTTATTGGGAAAAAGATTGGTGTTTTATAATAACTAAATAAAAATATAATTTCTTTTCTTAAAATGAGAAAATCGTGAATTATTAATTAATAATTAATAATATTATTGATTAATCCTACTCGTTTACTCAATCCCAGAATTCACAAATCTAATGTTCCTACTGATTACAAACTTTTGCAGAAAATAAAAGAATAGGCTTATGCCCTTACAAATTAATACATGAATTTAAATAAGAGAAAAATGGGTTAGTCCTTTTAAATCACCTAAAAATTAAATAATAAAATTTTAACTAAATTTGTAAATTATTAGAATGTCTCAGAACTGGTCCAATCTTCAAATACAGCTACTCTGCCTCAACGTCCGGACGAACCGGTGCGTTTGCATTTCGCTGGGGCCCATTGACCAATATGGTCGTCGCCCAAAATAATATAAAAAAAAATAATATTATCCGAAAATCCTTTGAAAATCATTTTTATAATTTTCTAAAAATTTCGGCAGCACTCCCTCTGTTTTTGGTCAACCCAAAAACTGGGAAATGCTTCCGATATACCTGCAAAATAATTTCCAAAACTCGAAATTCATATATATATCCATAGAACATATTTTTCCAAAGCCAACACAGCATTTCTGAAATGATAACGAAATTCCCGAAACCCGAAACCATTCCGATTTAACTTCCCAAAAGAATTCAATTCCAGCATATTAACCGAAAATTCCCAACAGAACCCAAAAGCAAAAACAGAACATTATCCAATCTCATTCACAGAGCTTAAGAGCAAAAATTTGAATCTCCAATCATTTCCATTAATTCTCGAAAACCCGAGAATACAGAAAACAGAGAATCTCTTCTTAAAAAGTTCTCAAAAATCCGAGAAAAACTACAGAACCCAGTTCTGTCCTAATAATTCTATTTAATCACAGAAAACAAACCACAGCAATCATTTCTGAGATTTTCGGAAAAGCCGAAATAGCAACGTAACTATTACGTTGTCGAAAACCGAAATCCCGAAGGATTCGGGGACCAGAGAATTCATCATCGACAGAAAGGAAAATAGAGTTCCAGAAATTATACCCAAAACCGAAGTCGAAGGAAATCCCGAATTTGGGTCGCGGAACCGAACGGCAAAACGGACAGTGCTGGACATGGACAGGGGCGAGCAAAGGGTCGACGGACGAAGGCCACGCGGGGTGCCGGCGGTGGACGGCGGCGGTCGCCGGTCGGGCGCGGGCGGCGGTGACGCGGGGCCGCGCGGGTCGACGGGAGCGCTGGGAAGCGGCTCGGTCGCACTGGAAAGGGGCATCGGCCTCGGGAAAACTCGGCCAGTGGTTCGCCGGGGAGGATCGAGAAGGGGATCGCCGGAAAATAGTTGATTTGGAAAGAGGATGAAGAAGATGGTGATGGTGTGGAAAAAAATGATGGGGAAAAGCCCCTTTTATAGGAAATAGGTAGTGAAGGTTACCATTTAAGAAGATGGAGTGCCATCCTGGCTTGATGGTCGGCCGGTTATGGAAGGCGAGGGGGTCGACGGGTGGGGAAGAAGAAGAAAACTTCTTCGGTTCACAAAGGCCACTCACAGCACCCAACACTAAAGAAGAATGAAAAGGCTATTGAATGTTATCTTCATCAGACACTTAATATATGTCATTCAATACCAAGAGTAAGTATAGACTTAATGGGTTGAGACATACGAATGGGTTTGAAACCCATTCAAGATTTATAGGTTAGCCTATAATTGGCTTGGGTTAGGTCCAATTGGACTTAGAAAATAATGAGTTTGGGCCAGGATTGAAACTAATGGCCAAAGCAATGGGTTTCAATAAAATTTAAAGGCTTTGGGCTAGGAAAATTTTAGACAACTAAAAATATTTTTAAAGGAAATATTATTTAGAAAATTTTTGTACAATTTATAAAAATATTTTTATGTTCAAATTTGGGTTCAAGTCCGGGCTGACATGCCAAAAATCCAAGTTTAACTATTTGGAAAATAATTTACTCTTAAATAAATATTATTAACATCTAACATTATTCTAAAGAAAAAATTTATTGCTAACAAAATTTTATTTAGCAAATAAAAAAAAAATAGAAGTAAACTAAAAATACGGGTTTCACACATCTATTATTTGGTCCAGTCTCAATGGTTAGCTATACTGACAGCTATACCTAATCATCAAGGTGACTTCCCTAGAGTGGACGACTACTAGGGTTACACTAGTTTCTTATTCTTAGGGCTAACAAGCAACCAACAGTTCTAGGGCACACTACCCAAACATATGGGTTTCAACTCAGGCCGAATAATGAATCTCCAATTGGGCTAAGCCAGCAATTGGTAACTCATTAACTGGTCGCTAGGGTCAAGTCTATCTATCCAGGATCTTCCTCAAGGAAATAATTCCCACAGAGGCTCATTCTAGACTTACCCAATGATCGACTAAGATCGCTCTATTAACATTACGGTCAATTCCCAATCCGACATACGATTCTCCTCGTTCTAATAATCCATCAAGTAAAATTCCCAACGATTCAATTACTATTCCAATTCCTTTGTATCCTCATAAACCCATAACCAAGGTTAACCATTCAAGGGTCATCGATTCCGATAGTTTTAACATAACTATAGAATCATACTATTCGGTCTGTATGACAAGGTTGCACCACTAAGTCATAAGCCAACAATCTATATTCCAACCAACAATCACCTATACCGACATTATCCAACACATTTGAAATTTCTTGTTCCCATTCGTTTCTCAATCATCAAACTCTCTTACGGGCATTCTTAAATTTCGTTCCTTTTCCAGCCATCAAAATCTTATATGGACATCCTTAAAATTCTCTACCTCAAGGGTCGAGTGGTTCATTCCATTCAATCTGATAATTCATGTATCATTTAACCATCCTCTATGCAACACAAGGATTCAGGGTTGCTACTTGTCACTTTTCTAGTACAATTCAATTCCTCAGCATTCACGAACATATGCAACGACTATCCTTTGGTTATCAAGATGGATTAACATCTATTACACCTTAGGGTTAAGGCACAAATATCTAATATTCCTTTGGTTCATCGACAATATTTCTAAAACTTTCAGTTTAGCAACCAACTTTGTATTAGCCACATCTGATTTGCATTCAACCAACCGAAGTCATCATTTAGATATTTTAAGCCACAACATTCTCTAGCCAAATCCACTTACCCATAGCATACTAACTGTCTCACTAGTCTGAGTCATCACTCGACTAAACAATTTCTAACCAAAGCCACCTGTTACAATTCCGACAATCTCGCTACCCAACATAGCATAACCGTCAAGGGACACTTGAGTCATCTAGCAACAATACATGACTTCCAGCTAAGTCTCGGCACTACCCAATACCCACAGATAGTCTCCTTGCTATCCTATGGAAAGGGTCAACAAACATCTCGTTCTGAGGTGGTAGAGGCAATATACCACTCAGAAACGAAGTCATCCTTAAACAATACCAACTCAATCTATTCTGAACATTCGTGATTTATAATGATCACAATGCTCAACCAACATCTCGGGGTCTCAATATCACAAGCCAATATTCTTAGGGTCTCAAAAGCAGTAGCCAGCACACATGAGTCAATTCATCAATTCTGTTGAACTCATCCCTCAATTATTCCATTCACAATTCTTTTCCAACATCACATGAAATTCTCAACTTGTTACAGCATATATAGCCACTTTCTTCTATTCCCACAATTCCAAACAACATTCACAATATAGCATACTATGGCATCGAGTCATTGTTGGGTTATTTGTGTCCAAACCAACAACAATCATTCATTTAGGGGCATCACAATGTATATAGACTTATTGTATGGAACATCCAGTGAGCAGCCAAGAGGGTCAACGAACTTTCAGACACGAACAACATAGGATGATGGTAGAACAACGACAGCATAATCGCGGAAGCAATCTTTGATTTAATCTCGGAAGCAACGTTGAGTGATCGCGGAAGCAACTTTGGTTAATCGTTGTTACAACTTTGATTTGAAATGAATCAAAGAAGAGACCAAGGACGTAAAGCCGTGCTCTGATACCAATTTGTCACGCCCCGATTCATAGAGTCATTTATTCACATACTTTATCTCTTGGAATCGATCGTCCTCGCTTGGGCGTGATGCCGTACAAGTCTGGTATTGCACTTGTACAAGGCAAAGATGGTACATAATTGATTATTCTTCAAATAGGAACACATCGCAGCGGCAGAAGCAGATAAATTGAATCTAATGAGGACAATCTTTCTCATTGAATAGAAGTAAATCACTTCTTTATAGCAACGAAGATAAAAGGACAACTTGAAGTCACACAGAGACATATAGAACTTTATTCTCTTTATTGATAATTGCAGAAGAGTACAAGACTTGTATTGAAGTACAATGATTACAACACATCTCACTTTACAATGGAAACCAACTGAACAATGCTATACAGCTTACATTTGATATTTGGATACAATGGATTACAACTCGATACACTGACTTGACTTACAATCTCACTGGTACAACTGATTACAATGTTCCATACATTATGCCCTTTATAAACAGAAGACATCATCTTGTACAAGGAGAGCTTCTGTATGCCCAACAAATCTTCGATGCCGCGGGACCAATCCAGCAATCTTCGTGTGTAGAACATTCCAAGCACGAGCACCTGCCCACAAAACGTGGGTCAGTACATCATCTATGTACTGGCGAGCAGAATCCAACTCACTCGCATAAACCAACATTTTAAGTGATCATTTAAGCAAGCATTTATTAGAATGATCTTTCTAATTGGGGCCTAGCATCAGTTTACAGTTCATGGGCAATTATCAGAGTGAAACATGTAAACATTATTCTTAGTAACATTCATGTGGACATATCATTAGCATTCTTGGTGTTATCATGCAAAGGCATCATTGAGGCATCGTTAGCATTAACATCTTAAACATGTTATAACAGTTCTCACTTCAAGCATTCCTTAGCATATATGTTGTGTTTGAGCATTGATTATAGCATGGCATCTTTCTAGCATACTAAATTTAACATGTTAAGCAGGATCTCATACTGAAAGGCTACATACCACACCATTTTCTTATTTGGAACGTAAGCATGCAAGTTAAACCAACACATATATTAGATTATCATATTTAAGTGATTTCTTACCGATAGCCGACTCCCTTATACCTGCATCAAATACAGGTTAGCAGATATACTTACTCTGCCTGCATAAGACATTCATTAGCATGCATCCTGACTACATGGTCACTGGTGTTTAACCATACGGACGTTGCCATATAGGTCTTCATTGGTAATGCGATGACTCCAGAGAAGGTAGCTAGCCCCAAAGGATGCCTCGTAAAACCCGTGCCCCTACTGGCACGCCAATGTTTTCTCCTAGGCCGAATCGGTCGCCCTAACGTCCCGGGGTACCGTCCGAGAAAACATATCCCCATCACTTATGCATAAGTTGTCCTATGACCATGCGAATGCGTGTCCGACTCAATCGTGCACATAAAATGCATGGTAAAATATTGAAGTAAAGACAACAGTGCATCATCATTCATCTCATTCAAGTCATGTTCAATGACTTATTCATTTCCATCATTACCATCATTTCATTTGGTGATCTCAACGATCCCAAGCCTCATCAATTCTCATTCATTGCTTCATTGCAACATTTCTCATTATGTTCCTTCTAAAGAGGAACAACAACATTCATTCATTTCATAGGGACAATAGCATATTTAATTCTTTCTCATGTGTCATTCATGCAGCATCTCATTACTCAAGTGATTCATTCATTTCATCAAGATTAAGCATAAGGGACATTATTGATTCATTCTCAGGCATCATGTTACATTAGCAGTTCAAGTGTGATTCGTTCAGCAAATATCAAAGTTCACGTGTTATTCATTTAATGATTTCTAGCATATGCATCTCTATCGATTAGGCAACTAAAGCATCGCATCACAATTATTCAACATTCAAGATAAGAGACATTAGGGACATATTCAAAGCATTACGTTATTCCATTTCTTAAGCATGTAGGAATAAGGAGGAAGGAGGACAGTTCCACTTGCCTTATATAATGGTCTTCCTGCTCTAATCCCACTAAGCGTAGCTCCACCAGCGAGCCACGTTCCAATATCCATTCCGTCTAGCCAGCTAAGAAAGACTGCATCAGTCTCAATTCCCTGATCTCCAACATAAGTCACGATCCAACATTCTGATCCCATCCAACAAGCCAACCAAATGCCTCGTACGGAGCGGGGCATTACACTTACTCACCCAGGTTCGGCCACCGAAAGTGGATCCCGCAGCTTGCCCACATTGCCACAGCATGGTCGAAGTGATTCCCAGTATCACTTTCACCCAGCAAGACATGCTGCTAAAGAATGATCGGCACAACCGCCCCCTATACTATATAGGGGATATCGTTGCCATTAAGGTCGATCGCATCCACATCGACCCTGGTTTTTCTCTGAGCATTATCCCAAGAAGCCTGCTTCAAACTTTAGGGATTCCGATGCATCGGTTGACAGCCTCGAACACAACAATCAGTAGTTTCAACGCGGGAAAGAGCGAGCCCCCGGACAAAATTTGCCTAAAATGTCAGATTGGCGACCTTTATACAGAAGTGACTTGCCATGTCATTGATACAGAAATAAACTACAACATGCTACTGGGGCGATGGATCCATGAGTACATGATTGTCCCTTCCACCCTACACCAGTATATGAAGTATGTGGCCAGCGACGGGACCATCAAAACGGAGTTCACAAGTATCGACCCGTTCTAAGGGCTTGAAGCCTACTATACGGATGTCGATCTGTATAAGTCAGTGCATTAGGATGATGATAGCAATGATGCTGACGACGAGGCAGAGACAGCTTAAGAAAGCACAATAGTGGCCGAAGAACCTTTAAAGGTTTGACTGAATGGGAGGCCTCCCAAGGTGTCAGTGTCTCTCATTGTTAAGCTTCGGAGCAAAGCTCCACCTTCGCCTCCAGTGATGATTGAAGATGGTCAGGATCCTATACGAATCAGGTTACCCCGGAGGTCTCCAAGGCCGACCATGAAGGTGTAGGAGCATCCGACCACAATTCTCTTGATGGTCAAGCTGAAAGGAAGGCGTCCTCCTTCTCCTCCAGCGGTAGCTCTAGTCCTCACTGACGAAGAGCTAGAAGATTATGTCTATGCTAACATAGAGGACCACTCTTTCGACGACATAATACCTCAGGACAAAATATCCCACTTCATTAATAGGAAGTAGTTATCGAACTACTCTGGTGCATGTTAGAACACAAGATATTTCTTGGACAATTCTCTGTGTAAACTACAGACGGAAGTGACAACTGCTAACCATGTGAGCCGAGTTGTCCCTACCCGGGGTACCTACTTCGTAGTTCCAGCCAGAAAAAAGAAGAGGAATCCATCATATTCGATCGATTGGAGCACCCGCAGCGAATAACTCCCGAAGACACAAACCTTAACAGCAACAAAATACAGTTCTACCGCTATACGACGCAGGCCAAAAACTTCATCCAGAAGATGGGCTACAACCTGAATAGCAATAAGGGGCTCAATTATGTCTAAGGCCGACATCTTTTCTTACTGATTCGCGTTCCAAAGGAAAAAGCTGAAAACTACTACCAACGTACTCGTCGAGGGCTGGGGTATATTACACCTACGTCCACCTTAGAAGATTTATAGGAAGAAGTCTTAAGGCACTGACACTCTTCATACTCCTCAACATGGGATTTCGATACCAGCACGGGTCAAGTCTTTAAGAAGATGTTGTCTGCTAACATGATCACTAATCAGTTAACCGTCGAAACAATCAGAGTAGGAGGTTACAAGAGTTAGTAGTGCTGGATGAAAGGCGCTTGCTCGTGCAACAAAGGATTAAGATTTATCAAACTCGTATCTCTGGGCCTTCAACAAAAAGGTTCGCGAAAGATTCTACAAGATGGGCGACCTCGTCTTGGCAGTATGGAGACCGATGGTGATGACCCACAAGATGGCAGGGAAGTTCGAGCCCAAGTGGGAAGAACCGTTCGTCATAGAAACGGTATACTCGAACAGTGCTTATCGGCTGGCTATCTCTAATGGTGACTTGCTAATGATGTCTATCAACGGTAAGCTCCTAAAGAAGTATTACGTCTGAAGATAGAACCAGCATAGGCACCCTTATCCCCTGAAAAGGGTGCCCACGAGTTCTGGTAAAAGGATCTCTCTTCCTCCCTCCTATATATTATGTCAAGTAGATAAAGCACTTCACGTCCATATTGCCTCTAGATTGCTCCTCTACTCCTTGAAGATGCGACTACCATGTCCACATTACCTCTTAGTAGTCATTCTTCTCGCATCAGTTCTATGATTATCCCGACGATCTAGAAAATAGTTCATGTCCATGTCACCTCTGGATTGTTGTTCTATACCCCGACAAATATCAAGCCTACCACGTCCATATTACCTCTGGTCAGGCAGATCCATTATGAAGATTCTCTCTTTATTCGGAAGACAAAAGCAAAGGGAACAAGAAAGCATCTACATATAAAAACATGTGGCTACAAAGACCTATTACAGACTCTTTGTAGTTACATACACAGAAGCAAAAAAGCTGAAATTGCGGTACAAGCTTTCAATAGCATGGGCGAGGGGGTAACAGAGCCAATCACTTCCTGGTTAAAAGGAAGCCACTGTCCGAAGCTGCTACTGGCCTGAGCCGGGGATGAAGACCTGCACAGAACTCCCCTATCTTTCCAGCAGGCCGGAGAGAGCAACCACAACAGCAGGCCTTGCCATTCCTCTGTCGGCATGGCAACCAATGCAAATTCAAGAAGCAAGGGTTCGAGACACCATTGACGCACATGACATCCAAGATGGGGGATGCCTTGAGATCCAGAAGTAGTTCTACTACATCTTCTTTGGATGAAAAGATTTGCCACCGATGGCCGCCTCAAGTAAACCACAGGGTCGTCAGGAGCCGAGCATCGGGCAAGCAAGGCCATTGTTGAAGCAGCTGAGTCTTTTCTAAAAGGGAATAATCCTTTATATAGGCTATTCGTATGGTCCAAGCATGAGCCAAACATAGGTCAGAAGAAAGCTTACAAGTTAAGCTAAAGCTCCACTCTATGACAGATGACAGTACTGTGAGTGATCGAAGGAACATGACTCTGAACCTCCTCTGATAAAGAGATTTGCGATCCCTACAAAGATGCAAGAATCTGTAATATCAAGAAGCCATCAGGAGCCCATGCTCTGAAACGATGAATTAGGACAATTAATGCTAAGAGCTAGTCATGACACCAGCCATTACCCAGCTCGTACAGTCCTGACACGTGTTCATGGTTTTATTCAAAGTATCCCGAGATTGACTCAAGTTTAGGACACTTTGAAGGGGGTCTTACAAAAGCATAAAAAATCTTAGCTGAAGACATCATTTCGCCAAAGCGCAGAAGTGCAAAAGACTGAGGCTCAGAGTCGAACTCCCTAAGAAGGACATTTGCATACTTTTCAAGGGCAGCGATGGCTCCTTCTACACAGAGTTCTTCTACAAGAATATGGATCCTACAAATAAGAAAAGCCTCAACTAGCAGCCAACTTATACAAGGTCGATCGTCGCTCGAAGTTAAGTTAAATCTCGCATGGTGGTGAAGGATGCTGAGAACAAGACAGCGACTCTTCAGAAGAGAACTTCCCCTTTTATAGGATTGAGAATGGCCCAGAGCGCTCGCCACATGGCCGATGGCCAAAATTCTCGCATTAATGGGAAGAACCTAAGACTCAGTAAATTGAATATTAGTCTTAGACCCTTGGAATTTCCTATATTACGGTGGAAATTAAGAGAGAAGTTCCTTAAAGAGTATATATCTATTGCTCCTGGCTTCAGAAGCCAAAGCTTTCAACCCAGAGGTGCAGCCACCTGCCTGCGCCAACCTCAGAAGCAAGATGGTGGTAGACCTCCCCTATCCTTTTTTTACTTCAGAAGCCAGTGTCTTCATTCCAGAGGTGCAGCTAACTGCCTACGCCAATCTCAGACGTGCAAGAGTGTCATACCCTTTCCTTCGCAGCCAACGCCTTCATTATTCAGAGGTGCAGCTACTTACCTGCGTCCGCATGAGGCACAATATAGTGATATGCTCACACCATCTCCATTTCCACGATGCAATCATCTGCTTCGGTTCAGAAGCTTAAGTCACTTCTCTATAAGAGACTTGGGAACTCCTATCACAAGCAATGCAAGTCAGCATGTCGCTTCAAAAGTACAGTAACCTCGCCAACCTGAAGCACAAACCTACCAGCCTACAGCACAGTGGCTCCGGTATCCTGAAATACAGCTTCATAAGTCGCTCTATATGCACAGAAGTCTCATTGTCATTAGAAGCCAAGTCCACTCGTCGCCTGAAAGCACAAAGGTTTCGTCGTCTCCAGAAGTACGGTCTACTCGTCACCCCAGAAGTACAGCAGTACTTAGTCCTTAATAGAGGCATAGAAAGCATGGGTTCACCCCAATTGGTTTGCTTAAACCGTCTCTTGTAGCAAAGATTGGGATTAAATCATGATTGATATCATATCAGATTGAATTAAATCTTAGATCATGATCAATTAGACTCCAAATATAGGATGAAATCCCAAGATTTATTCGACTGTATCCGAGCAAGCAAATCAGCAAGCACCACGTGTCACCTCCTTTGGTTATGTTTATAACCACCAAAGATCTCGTTTGAGGAAAATCTCGATGTCCGTAACATGTCAGCACAGTAGAAGCCCGTACCGTATAATGACGACAGATTCTTTCATATCTCAAAAATCCTAATGCACATCGCATATATTCTTGGTTCTCTATAAATAGAAGGAGTTCTTCTACCCCCAAAACATTGACAGAGGAAAATCGACAATCGACAATCTTTAAAGGATCAACAATCTCTGTCCGCGAAGAGTCGACCACCCTCATCCACCAATCAACCAAAGAACCAACCAACCATCTTCATGGGTTCTTCTTCTCCAAACAGCCTCTTGATCGGTAATCCCAGAGTCCTATCAAAGGTGCCAGAGAGTCATAGCAAGGTTGATTCGTCGTCAGATCGTCAATGGAGTAAAGGAGACACTGTAATGCTCGATCTCCACCGTCACACTTTCCTAGAAACCTTTTTTCTTTGTACTTAGAATATCTTGTTTAGGACTTCCTTCTTTGTACACAGATACCTTATACGTTCAATAAAGCAAGAAGTTCATTCAACCTTTTGTCATATCGAACAATACCACCCAAAATAAGGTTCGTCCTCGAACCAAAACCAACACTTCGATTAAGTGTTTTATAGATCATTTCACGATCTCGTCCAACTATCGTTGTTCCGTTTCAAACACTCGTGCAAGCTTTCATTAACTTTCAGTCTTTTCTTCATTAACTTTCAGTCTTTCCTGCAGCTCAATTTGAATTCAGTATATAACTTGATTTGGATCGTACACCTATTAAAGGCATCCCAAAATATATGTATTTTAGCCAAGCTAGTGGTAGAGAATTGGAACAAAGCTGACAGGTAATTTCAATCCTATGCTTGCCATCTCGTACTCCCTATCTGACTTATCTTTAGCAATTGTTCTCGAAATTTTATCGTATACGTATATTCGATACATACGTGATTCATTCAATAAAGTCAATGCACGCGACGCGATTCAGCATTTCTCGTTTCATACAGACTATCACTTCTATATGTAGCGTCGAGCCGTCGCATATCCGATCGCAACGATCCTTCGCAACGCCTTACGTTCAAAGTCGTCGTCCAACTATTTCTGAAGTCTGGCTATGCAACTTATTTCGATACGATTTCCTTTATTGACTTGCAAATGCATCCACTTTCAGGACTACGTCCGCTAGGTTACTTACCTAGACACCATGCTTAAATTCTCCTGACGTGACTTTAAATTGACATTGCACAAAGGCCTCAATCTATCCGACACAAAAGTTTACATCGAGGCGACGGTGCTCAATTCAACAATCGCTTTGACTCAAAGTCTCTACGATGCATCTTACGTTCGATTCCTAACGAGTAGGAATTTACTAGCCAAATTCCCAACTTACACGTCTCGCAACATCAAATATAAGTTCGATTCACGCAAGCTCAATTGCAAGGTAAATCCAAATCTAACGACATAACTTATAAGTTATTCTCTTACCACTCATGCTCGTGCATGACACTATTCTTAAAATATCCTAGACTTATCATCAACATGCACCATATTATATTTGTTATCGATGTAATTTCATATGTGATATCGCATGGGTCATCTTACGGTCTGTAACATTCAATTTGATTTGGCGGTCAGGTCTTCTAGGGTCATCTGCCCGAAAGCTACGCTCGATAATTGTGGATCATTAACGAAGGACAGTTACTATGAACAATGCTATATTATTTTACAACCTTCCGACGAATTTTATGCGACTACCCAATTTTGGACAAAACTATTTCTGTCGGTACAACTAATGTACAACTATCCTCCGAGTAAAGTTAGGCACTACCATTGATAATTTCATATTTTACGAAACATCTACTCGTATTGAGTTCGAATCTTTCTACCCGTGGTCGACACCCGAGATGTTATACGCATCAAAACAATCATCGATGACTTTATAGTCTCGCCCTGATCGATCACAAAGTTTACAATTAACTAGTTCGACACTTCCGTATTGCTATTCTCAAAAATTCCGATATCATAGGCCTGTCCCATTTTGTATTCTTAAATCGTGCTTACGTTTTCTCGCGTATCAATTTCGATAGGTAATATCAATTTTGATAACATGAGGGTCAACTTTGAATCTGCATCAAAATTGACCTTAGTTCGTATTACATACATCCAAGTTCACTACAAACTTTTCCATGCGCATCAACTTGTTTTTCGATTTGCTGCATCCCGCTGTACTTTGATCGCATAACCGAGTTACCGATTTTCCAACATCGAACCCTCGAGTTATACAATCACGCCCTCTAAGTTTTGCATGTTTCAGTAGTTCTTAAATGAGTTTCGTTGCAACGTAACCAACGATCTCTTAGGCACTATTTATCCGTATCAACGAACTCTTCACCGAAGTCGTACGTCATGCGGTCCAATTATAATTCGCATCGCCCAACACTTTTATCGTGATCGCAAGTCATGCGATTCAATTATGATTCATCTCACCCAACATTTATATCAAGATCGCAAGTCATGCGACTCATTTATAAGTTCATATTTCCTATTTTGTCAATCAGATTTTTGCTTCAAGGCGTAATCGTTTCGTTAGGTTCAGTCATTCGACCGACTTACAAATTTGTGTTCAACGTATCATTTATTGATACGAGTCCCGCCTTATTGTCCCAATCAATTTTAAAGAACACTTGCATTAACACATCATCATACAAATTTTCCAATCGAGTCTCGGTACTTTCCCGTTTGTTGCGATCAAAACTTCCGCAAATCTCATATCGCGTCGATGGAATCCATCGCACAAGTGGTATAGCATATGCCACTCTGAATCGAGCCATTCATTGCACATGTGGTATGGCAAATAACTCAGAATCAAGCCATTTCTATCGTATCATACTCGGTATGAACCAACAATCTCTTTCGACTCACGGTTTCTGCAGTGATCGTGCTTGATCACAACTGTAACTTTGATTAAATCAAAATCCGACACAATTTGGCTAATGTGTACATTTGCCAATACAAGTTCAAGTTTCATGCCAGGCCGAACAATTCGTTTCTATCAATTTATGACTTTTTGTTTCCATCCATTGCACCGCATGCAACGATTCATTTTCGATATTCGTTGCACTCTGTGCAGCAATTTTACTTTGACACGTATTACACCACGTGCAACGATTTTACTTTTGACACGTATTACACAGCTTGCAACATTTTCTTTCTGATATGCGTTGCACTTTGTTCAATGATTTATTTCCGATAACCATTGCATCTCGTACGAGTATTTATCTGTGACATTCAAAGTCAATGCTCGAATCAGTTCAACACATTCGATATCAACTTTTATTATCCTTGCACGCATGATTCATAATACAACTCGTTGCAATTTGATATATCAATATTTTATTTCATTCGTTACACTTCATGCAACTTTTTATTTGTCTCGTTGCACTTCATGCAAAATTTTATTTCCCATTCAACTTTATTGCATTGCAACATCGAACATCTCATTTCACATTTTTTAACTTGTTACACTTACAGCAATAATATTTCACGGCTCATTGCACTCAATGCAAAGAAACGCTTCACGATCTTTTTCATCAAACATCATGTAATTTCCAAAACACATATGGCAAAATTATACGATTTTTATTACACTTATTGTATGGAACATCCAGTACAGCATCGAGTAGAGTCAAGAGTGATTTGATGGTGGTGGGCAACTTTTAGAATTGTAATGAAGCGAGCGTCCAGAGGAAATTGAACCTAGAGCTCTGATACCAATTTGTCACACCCCGACCCAGAAAATCGCTCGTCCTCGCATCGATTTACCCGAATCATCGTCCTCGCTGGGGCATAATATCGTACGAGTCTGGAGTTGCACTCGTACAAGGCAAGATGACAAGTTCTCAAATGGTTATCTTTAATTTGATATTAGCAATAGAAGAAAATAGAGTATACGAAACAATTCTCTTTATTGATAATGAAATGAGATTACAAAGGCTTTCAATAGCCCAACAGAATTTGCCAGATTGGCTACAACACTCAAGTTCTCTCTTGCCCATAAAGGATTTTACCATTCCATACATCATGCCTTCTATATCTCGGCCGCATCAATCATGTTGCAAGTTCGAGCGTCAATGCGATCGGATGCTTCAAATGCTATGACATTCTATGCCTCTGTGCGATTAAGCGAAGCTTTGCCATGAGCAATCCATTCCCTGCACGCTGCATAAAAGCTAGTAGGGGATTAGTACGTTCATCCTCGTATGTACTGATGAAAAGTCCCCCTTTCTAAATCGACATTTAATATTTATGTTGAATCAAGCAACTTAGCTTACGATCTTGCTATATTCTTCTTAGAGTCGATTTCATGGCATATTCAAAAGCGGTAAAGCATGTTATCATGGCAAGCATGTGACTCGAATTAAATAGGCAAGCAGACAAGCAATCTCGTGATTGTTTCATGGTACGACTTCTTACCAACATAGATGCACTCGTCCTTGCACTGACGCAAGGTGAATACACCTCATTCCTTCTCTGTCATGATGTAAGTGCTCTCTATGCAGGATCTATGTGTGCAGGATACATACGTGCATGTACATTCAACCCATCGTTCCTTAACTATATGAAGGTCTTTGGCATATCCTCGCCAGAATGGACTAAAGGTTTCTTTTTTCTTTTCTTTTCTTTTTTTCTTTTCTTTTCTTTCTTTTCTTCTCTTTTTTTTCTTCCTCAAATTGGGCAGCCCGACGTCTCTCGTAGTGGGTTGCTATCCAAATTACGGAGACCTTTCGTTGCATATCATCATTTACAGCTTTTTACATCTCGCTAAGCGGTCGCTAATCGTCTTACGGATGTGCGCCCCTCGAAGATTATATCCTTCCAAGGCCGAATGGTCCCGGTGCCCCGGTACAACCCGTTCGAAGGGAACACCCGTGCACGGGAGATTATCTTATCATTTCCTCAAGTCCATTCGACCATGCAATGCAATATTATTCAAACAACCAAACATAGTCTTGAGTCCGAGACTCAGACATTATCATCTCGTATTTCTTCCATTAATTTCTATGTTCTCACATTCGATTTCATACTTCGTTTCAATGTTCAATGGCATCATGCCTCAACTCAATGTTCATCAACCGAACGATCCGAAGGTCTCGAATACTTTTCGAGACATCATGTCACATCTGACAGTTCTGTCACCTTCATACTACAACTGTTCTCTTCGCAACGAAGCCATCTTTTATGATTCTCGTGCACATGGACACGCTTTGACACGATTGTTCCCATTTCTTCAAGTCGTGTATGCGATGTATGCCTCGATACCGTAATTCCATGTTCTTAGCCTTGATATTTAATATTCGTGGCTTGCACGATAGGGCGCTCGCCTTCATAATATTTTAATGTGCTAGCCTTTCTAACTTGTGTGCGAAGGCACGGAATGGCTCATGCACAAAGGCACTCGCCGAATACATTTATCCCATGTTATTGTGGCTTACACACCGAGACGCTCGCCTTTGCGATATCCAATGTTCCATAGCGACTCGTGCATTTGATGCACATTTTATTTCAATTGTTCTAACTAGTGTTCGACACACTATGATTTATCTTCCGATCGGACCACGCCCGTGGCGTCGATAGATTAACTTAGCATACAATGATACATTTTTACTTTGGCATGAAGGAGTAAAAAAAAGAGCCAGTCCTCCTGTTATGACCCGCACCCTAGAATAAGGGCACGAGACGTGAATACGTCCAGCCTACGCCGCAGTGTCGGCGGTAGAACGCTGTCCTAGGTCTCCACATCTAACAGTTTATCTCAAAACAGTTATACTCCCCGAATGGGGGTGACATAGCAATAACAAACTCAATCACAACTAAGGAAGAGATAGCACGATATGAACAGAACTCAAGGAAATGAAATAGATAAAAATAGTAGTATAAGATAATTCCAGCAATACAAGGTCTCAGATAAAAGAATATATACAAACTGATCTCCAAAATAGAGTCTAACTAAACATGTCTCAAGACTGCAAAAGTAAGATAAGCCTAATTAGTCTAGTCTAGGCAGTCGGGGGAAGATCCTCAGCTACTGCTGGATCCTCCTGGGAGTCCAGCTCACAGGTGTCATCTAAGGCTGCCCCGTAGTAGGTGTCCAGGCAGGCCTCCTCCTCGTCCTCTGTAATATTTCAACAGGTCCAGTCAGGACAGGAGCGAGTACAGTACATCTCAACAGTTCATAGCAGGTTAGAAAATAAAAACATGCAGTAAAGTAAGATACAAGTACTGAAAGAAGTGCAGTATGTAAACAGAGAGAGAACTGTAATAGAAATATCTACTATACATAGAGAACTAGCAGTGACTAGTGAATTAGAGTACAATATGAACATGTAAATGGCATAGGGGATTCTGATGCTACACTATGGAAAAGATTCTGATACTACACTACTTGGATATTATTCACATGTCCATTTATACTCCCCCGTACCCCCAATCAATACACAAGGATCCAGCCAGGTTATGTTATATGATGCTATGTAACAGACCCCGAAGGTGATAGACCCCGAAGGTGATACATAGTAGTCCCATAAATGGGATAAGGATTCCAGGAAGACTCTACGATCATAAGAGTATATGTCGTAAGTGATCAAGAAACCAATGAAGCATAGTGATACGCCATGTAAGTGAAACGCACAGAACATAGAGTACCCGATGCTCCCTGAGGATAACATCTCAAGAAGGGATCCATATAGTACCAATCCGTGTGACCATCGTGACAGTACAAGTAATCTACTGCAGGAAATAATTCTAAGCAGGATATGAAATGATCAGAGAATGTACACGCCTGTAACTGAATGTCCAGAATGAAACGTACTGTCCAAGGAGTGGTTTCTAGCTCCTAATCAGAACAGCACAAGTCACAACAAGTCCAGAATAGTGAAATGGAGTCCTACTATGCATTTTACATGATTCTAGGTCAATCTAGGCCAAAGTCAACTCTTGGTCAACTCTGGTCAACCCTAGAAGTCAAACTAGGTCAATCTAGTCTAGTTGAGTCTAACTAGGCTATTCCAATCTATACTAGCTAGCACCATGCCTAACAAGGCTAAGCAAGCCTATACTAGTTACATCACAAAATAGCTTAGCTAAATTCTAGAACCCTTAGCTAGTCTACAACCTCACTATACCCATACATTAACATCACACAAATAGTACACAATCTAGGCCAAAAGCTAAAACCTACATCACTAGCTAACAAGGAAAATATATATATAGATATATATGCACTCACACAATATCACATCTACACATTGTATATGCCTATAAGTAAACATGGCCTACATGTAAAGGAATATAGTATAAAGAAAGAGAGAGAGGGTGCTAGTGTGTGTATCATGTGTGTGTGTGTGTGTGTGATCAGGTATTCAGTGAGAGTGCGAACAGTGCTAAAATGTGTACAGGAATTAAACTAGCCAATAGTGTAAGGTGTGCAGGAATTCAAATATATAGATATGCAGGGAATAACAAATAGTGAAGAAGGAAAAGAAGACTGTGTGTGTCACCAGTATTTACAGGAATTCAAGTGTGTGTATTGGGATACATATCAATGTACAGGAATCATAATGTGATAGTGTGCAGGAATGATAAGTGTGACAGTGTGCAGGAATCTCAGGAGAGCATGTATGCAGACAATCACTTAATGAAAAAGGTAAGGAAATCAGTTAAAACCAATCTTAGGTTTGACAAAAACTGGAATTAAAACTCAGTCTTAAAATAGAAAGAAGGAATGGACACCAATTCATGTCCTTCTACTCTCAGTTTTACATAACCAAACCAAACCCAGTTTTCAGATTAATCCAACAATCTCAGATTTTGCAAGAAAACTGTGAACACCAATTTAACCATGGCAAGCTAATGTATAAGAGAATTATAATTGGGACCTAAATTTAGTATTAAACATCAATACTAGGATTTAAATCATGAACAATATCAATGAAAACTCAGGAATCCAATCTCAGACTTCCTGAAACAGCCCAACTCTAGAAATCAAGATTCGAATTCAAAACTCCACAAAATCATCCCAAAACTTGCACCCAGGTAGATAACTTATAGGAGAATCACATTAGGGACTGAAACTAAACAGTTAACAACATTTAGATAGGTAAATTGTCTACCAAAATTCACATTTCAAAACTGGAAATTTACAATATATCATTCATGTATCAGTTTTATGGTAAAACAGGAAAATAGAGTCAAATCAAACTAAAATGCAATTCTCATGGTTGGTAATGAAACTATAGGGTGTACACGTGGCATTGTGATTGCCTTGTGTCCACCATAGCCAGACACGGCGTCCACAACAATAAAACCCAAGACAGCATACTGGTTCTGTACAGCAGTGCACTGCCTCGTGCGTGTGTGCACGCGTGTCGTGCAGACGATACAGCACGTGTTAGGCCACATGCTCGTGTCCCCACCTAGCATAGGTCTAGGTGTCCACGTCCAAGTGTCTGCACATTGGCCTCGTGTCGCCGTGTCTGACCTATAAGACCGTATCATAAGCAAAAGAACACACAGCACAGAACATAGAAAAACTCGTGCGTCGAGGATTTCTCACTCGAAACGCTACGTGGGCACACGAAACATGACATATGGAGTGTCAGTGGATGCCCCAAGGCTCCCACAAAGTTTCGTGTCCAGAAGGTTCGTGTCGTGTCCGCTACAGGGCCCGATAGGCAGGGGATCCCTGTAGCAGCGCGCGAGCGTGTGCGCGCGCGTCCACACCACCAAAGCGACACAGGTCGACACGAAAATCAAGACACAAGAACAGAAAACCCTAAGCTAGATCAAAAACCTATTTCATATTCAAAAATAAATGGCAAACTGAATCGACATGCCCTTTGTGGCATTCTGTCGAACACCATGTCTAGTGTGCTGATACGTGTCCAGATTGGACATGAATCCTTCGACACTGGACACGAAACCTATCCAGACCTTAGATGGACCCTTAGGGCTTCCTATACATGAAGACAAATCAAAAATCCATTGAGAGTTGAAGAAATTACCTCTTGTTGAACTTTCAATGGAAAAGTCTCCTTACTAGCTCCTTGCTTGGTATCCCAATCACTTCTAATCAATTCCAAACTGAACCAAAACATTCATAACAGTAAGAAGGACAGATTTATAAACTAATGCAACTAATATGGAGATTTTAGGACCTATAATGGAATTATAATGAATTTATTAAGGTAGAACTCACCTCCTTGAAAATAGGGCTCTTCCTAAAGAAAAGAGGCAACCCTAGATTTGGGAGGGGTTTTATATGGTGGGAATCCCTATGTTGATAGTGTGGTCGGCCACTAGGGCTTGGGTTTAGGGTTTAGTCAAATGGTTGGGCCTTGGGCCAAGCTACAAAGCTAAATGTAGATTAACTTAAACAAGGTTCTAAAACCATAAGTCATGACTTATGACTTCTAGTCCTATTTGCTAAAATGACTTAAACCAAGTGCTAGGCTAGGTTAGACTAGAGTCACTTGACCTAACCATGGCCCACTAACTAGGGTTAGCTTCTAGGTAGGTCTTCAAAGTCAACACTAGTCAAAAGTCAACCTAGTCAAACAATTTCAAACAATTCTTAAAAATTCCCATAAATTCTAATTAATTCTAATAAATTTAAAAATACCCCAAAATGACAAAAATACCCTCATACTAGAAATGTGGTAGTGACAACTCTACCCTCCTTAAAAGAATTTCGTCCTAAAAATTGAAAGGCAAAAAGCAACTGATGAGAAGGATAGAAAGTATACCTCAAGGTCCAAAAAGATAAGGGTACCACTCACGCATCTCATCCTCCCGCTCCCAGGTAGACTCCCCTGGAGAATGATGCCTCCATGCGACGCATACCAAAGGTATCACCTGGTTCCTCAGAACCTTCTCCCATCGATCCAGAATCTCTAGCTCTGGATAGCTAAGAGAAGGACCCACCTCAATCTCCGAATGATCGAGCACATGGCTAGGGTCAGCCACGTACCGTCTCAACTGTGATACATGAAATACGTTGTGGACTCCCACAAGTGTAGGCGGCAAGTCTAGCCTATAAGCCACGTCACCGACTCTTCCGCTGATAACGAAAGGGCCGATGAAGCGCGGGCTAAGCTTTCCGCCTCCACCAAAACGTATCGTACCACGAGTCGGAGATATCCTCAAGAAAACCTGGTCTCCGACCTAATCACAAGCAAGGTTTCAATTAATATAATAAACAAACATGATTAAAATCACAACAAACAACCTAAATCTAATCCTACTCTAATCTGTACCTCAAACTCCAAGGGCCTCCGGTGGCTATCGGCCCAGTGCCGATGTCTGTCCTGCGCCATGCAAAGTCTATCCCTGATGAGCTTCACCTTCTCGGCCGTATCCACAATCATCTCTGGCCCCAGCAAAGCTCTCTCACCAACATCATCCCAGGATAAGGGTGTACGGCACCTACGCCCGTACAGAGCCTCGAAAGGTGACATCTCGATGCTGGCCAGAAAACTATTGTTATAGGCAAACTCCACTAAATGATGATGATCCTCCCAGGAACCTCCAAAGTCCAGGACGCACGTCCACAGCATATCTTCAAGAGTCTGAATAGTCCGCTCTGACTGTCCGTCCGTCTGGGGGTGGTATACAGTACTGAACTTGAGCTGAGTGCCCAAGCTGGTCTGCAGACTCCTCCAGAAATAGGAAGTAAAATGGCTATCCCGATCTGAGACGATGCTGACCGGAACTCCGTGGATCCTGACTATCTGCCGCATATACATCTCCGCCAGCCTCTCTGTAGACGTATCCACCTTAAATGGCAAGAAGTGGGCCGATTTGGTCAACTGTCCACGATGACCCAAATCGCATCTTTCCCTCCTGGAGTACGCGGTAATCCTGAAACGAAGTCCATCGTGATATGCTCCCATTTTTACTCGGGAATGGGCAGCGGCTACAACAATCCACCGGGCCTCTGTCTCTCTGCCTTGACCTGCTGACAGACCAAGCACCTAGCTACGAACTGGGACACCTCCCACTTCATTCCTGACTACCATACATGCTCCCGCAGATCACGGTACATCTTGTTGGCACCCGGGTGTATAGAGTACTGAGATCTGTGGGCCTCCTGCATAATCTGCTCTCTGAGCTTCCCGTTAGGCACAGTTAACCTGGAACCGTGCCTCAGGGCACCATCCTCTGCAAGTGTAAACTCAGGATCCCCCACTCCTATACTGATCTGCTCTCTGATACTCTGAAAAGCCACATCCTGAAACTGGGCCGCCTTGATCCTGTCCATCAAGTCTGACTGTATCTGCATCCCCCATAGCTGCATCTGCACTCCAGATACGATCACCTCGATCCCAAGGCTCTCCAAGTCGGCAAGCAAGTGCCGATCCATGGTCAAACACATGGCTGTCGGATACCTGCTCAAGGCATCGGCAACCACGTTGGCCTTTCCTGGGTGGTACTGAAGTAGGATGTCAAAATCCTTCATCAACTCCAGCCATCTGCGATGTCTCATGTTCAACTCCTTCTGAGTGAACACATACTTTAGGCTCTTGTGATCTGTGAAGATCTCCACCTTCTCACCATACAGATAATGCTTCCACAGCTTCAAAGCAAAAATCACTGCTGCCAGCTCCAGGTTATGGGTAGGGTAGTTCTTCTCATGGGGACGCAACTGCCTGGAAGCATAGGCAATCACCTTCCCATGCTGCTGCAACACACAACCCAGCCCCTTCCCTGAAGCATCACTATAAATAGTGAATCCACCTGATCCTGAAGGCAACGTCAGAATCGGAGCTGTCGTCAGCCGCTTCTTCAACTCATCAAAAACTGCCTAACACTCCTCTGACCATACATACTCAGTATCCTTCCGGGTCAACCGTGTCAACGGCTCTGCAACCCGGGAGGAATCCTGCACAAATCTTCGGTAATATCCTGCCAGCCCCAGGAAGCTCCTGATCTCTGCAACTGATGTCGGTGCTGCCCATGCCTCGACTGCTACAATCTTCTTGGGGTCAACTGAGATACCATCTCCAGTCACTACGTGCCCCAAGAAATCCACCCGGTCTAGGAAGAACTAACACTTGGAGAGCTTCCCGTAAAGCTGCTCCTTCCTGAGAATCTCCAGTACTATCATCAAATGCTCCTCGTGTTCCTCCTCAGTCTTAGAATATATCAAGATATCATCAATAAACACCACTACAAACTGATCCAGATACTGATGGAACACCTTGTTCATCAGGTTCATAAATACTGCGGGTGCATTGGTTAGCCCAAACGACATAACCAAAAACTCGAGCTGTCCATACCGCGTCCTGAAAGCGGCCTTGGGAATATCCTCCCCCTTCACCTTCACCTGGTGATATCTCGGCCTCAGATTAATCTTGGAAAATACCCGAGCTCCGCTCAACTGGTCAAATAGATCGTCGATTCGCGGCAGTGGGTATTTGTTCTTGATCGTGAGGTTGTTGAGTGCCCTATAGTCAATACACATGCGTACTGACCCATCCTTCTTCGGTACGAACAACACTGGTGCACCCCATGGCGACGAACTCGAGCGGATGAAGCCCTTGTCCTATAGCTCATCCACTTGCTTCTTCAGCTCCACCAGCTCGCTGTTGTTCACCCGATAGACATGCTGGAAGATGGGTTCCGCTCCTGGAACCAAGTCTATCGAGAACTCAATGTCCCTGTCTGGTGGCAGTCCCGGCAACTCCTCCGGGAAAACATCCATATACTCTGCTACCAAGGGGTGTGGAATCGTCTGCTCCTCGACCGAGACTCCACAGAAGACTCCGCTGCTCTGCTCTGTCTGACGTCTGAAGTACTCGAACTCTGGCTCCCCCGACGCTCTGAACAGAACTCTACCCCCTCTGCAATCAATGCTGGCGTGGTGCCTGCTCAACCAATCCATGCCTAGTACTATATCGTAGTTCGGCAATGGTATTACGAGCAGACTCACCTCCAGCTCACGGCCTCCCAAAACTACTCTTTGACCCTTACAAATATCACTCACAAGGATAATACCACCCCCGGTCGTGATCTTGTAAGTCCTAGGCAACGATTCAGCTATGATACCGTGTCTAATCGTAAAAGATACTGAAATGAAGCTATACGATGCACCGGAATCAAATAATGCAAATGCTGGACTGGAATCGAGAAGAATCGCACCTGCAATCAGCTCTCCAGTCACCTCTGCATCTCCAGCTGCCATGGCAAAAGCTCGCCCCTGCTGGCCTCCCCTGGCCTGCTGCTGGTGCTGGACAAACCTCTGCTGCTACGTCGGCAGGGCTGGTCCCCGCTGCTGGCCCACTGGCGCTCTGGCTCCACCTCCCGGAGCTGCTCGTCCCATACGGCACTCCCTCATCTGGTGATCTGCTGAGCCACACACTAGGCACAGGCCCAGTCTCTTCCAGCACTCATTGAAGATGTGCTCAGACCTCTTACAGTATCCACAAGTGGTAACCTGCCTCTGGCCCTGCTGGTGCTGCCTCGGCTGCTGCTGGTGCTGAGCTGGCCTCTGCTGGATCGGCTGAGACTGGAACTGCCTCGGCTGCTGGTGCTGAAAATGAGGCCTCTTGGCCTCGCCCCCGCTGCTGCTACTGTCCCCAGCTGGGTCTCTCCCTCTCTTGAGCCTAAGCTCAAGATCATCCTCTGCTAGCAGGGCTTCCGTCAACATCTCCTCAAATATAGCATCTTTGTTCCCCTTGGTCAGGGACTTGACCTCCTTGACTAGACCCTTCCGGAACCTCTGGGCCTTCGCCGTCTCGCTCAACCGCTCAACAAACCTGCCGAGACGGCCAAACTCTCCCGCATACTCCTCAACTGAGAGGCTCCTCTGGACCAAGCTCTCAAACTGCGTCTCCAAGGCTCTGACTGCCGAATCCGGGAAGAACTTCTTCGTGAAGAAGCCCCTGAACTGCTCCCAAGTCTGCCCTGGTACCCCCACCCTGGGGTCCGACTGATACCAGGTGCGAGCAAGATCTCGCATCCGGCTAGCTGCGGCCTCGATCTGAAGGTCTGCTGGAATCCTGGCCAAGCGAAAGATCTCCTCCATATGCTCGATCGCTCATCGGCATACAGGATCCCCTCTGTCCCCATGAAGTCCCTGGGGCTCATCTTCTGAAACTGCTCAATCCCAGGGGTCCTCGGCTGCTGTACTACTGGCCGGGCTGCGACAGTCGTAAGGGCCAGCTCCATGCCCCTATCCTGTCGAGCCTGCTGCCTATCCATGAACTGCTGGAAATATACGAACATCTGAACTGCGTCCACATGTCCTGGAGGCGGTGGCGGCTGGAAGGGATCCTCTGGAATGACCGGGTCCTGCCTCCCAGTCGGTGGATGCATACCCCCTGCTGCGGCTGCCGAGGTCTCAACACGAGCTGAGGTGACAAGAGCTGCAGTCTCCTGGCCTCGCCGTGCTGGCTGAGAGGTAGCAGTCCCCTCTATAGCATCCTCATGGGTGGTACGCTGAAATCGAGTCTCTACCATCATGAAGATAGACAAACAAAAGTATCAATTTCTGAAAAAGAAGCGAAATAACAAAGGCGGACAATTATAATTCAAAGGATCAGCTGACAAAAGGATTTAGATGGCAATAAAAGAAATTTTCCTAAGGTGATTGAGTATCTTAAAAATTAGTGTCCTATATCCTATAGCAGGCTGCAGTGTTACTCTAGTTCGAGTACCACTACACTTCTAGTCTAGACCTGCATGGGCCACCACTAAAAATGTGTCACGGTCCGCACCATAGAATAAGGGCACAAGACGTGAATACGTCCAGCCTACGCCGCAGTATCGATGGTAGAACGCTGTCCTAGGTCTCCACATCTAACAGTTTATCTCTAAACAGTTATACTCCCCGAATGGGGGTGACATAGCAATAACAAACTCAATCACAACTAAGGAAGAGATAGCACGATATGAACAGAACTCAAGGAAATGAAATAGATAAAAACAGTAGTCTAAGATAATCCCAGCAATACAAGGTCTCAGATAAAAGAATATATACAAACTGATCTCCAAAATAGAGTCTAACTAAACATGTCTCAAGACTGCAAAAGTAAGATAAGCCTAACTAGTCTAGTCTAGGCAGTCGGGGGAAGGTCCTCAGCTACTGCTGGATCCTCCTGGGAGTCCAGCTCACAGGTGTCATCTAAGGCTGCCCCATAGTAGGTGTCCAGGCAGGCCTCCTCCTCGTCCTCTGTAATATTTTAACAGGTCCAGTCAGGATAGGAGCGAGTACCGTACATCTCAACAGTTCATAGCAGGTTAGAAAATAAAAACATGTAGTAAAGTAAGATACAAGTACTGAAAGAAGTGCAGTATGTAAACAGAGAGAGAACTGTAATAGAAATATCTACTATACATAGAGAACTAGCAGTGACTAGTGAATCAAGTACAATATGAACATGTAAATGGCATAGGGGATTCTGATGCTACACTAAGGAAAAGATTCTGATACTACACTACTTGTATATTATTTACATGTCCATTTATACTCCCCCGTACCCCCAATCAATACACAAGGATCCAGCCAGGTTATGTTATATGATGCTATGTAACAGACCCCGAAGGTGATAGACCCCGAAGGTGATGAACCCCGAAGGTGATAGACCCCGAAGGTGATACATAGTAGTCCCATAAATAGGATAAGGATTCCAGGAAGACTCTACGATCATAAGAGTATATGTCGTAAGTGATCAAGGAACCAATGAAGCATAGTGATATGCCATGTAAGTGAAACGCACAAAACATAGAGTACCCGATGCTCCCTAAGGATAACATCTCAAGAAGGGATCCATATAGTACCAGTCCGTGTGACCATCGTGACAGTACAAGTAAAGTAATCTACTGCAGGAAACAATTCTAAGCAGGATATGAAATGATCAGAGAATGTACTCGCCTATAACTGAATGTCCAGAATGAAACGTACTGTCCAAGGAGTGGTGTCTAGCTCCTAATCAAAACAGCACAAGTCACAACAAGTCCAGAATAGTGAAATTGAGTCATACTATACATTTTACATGATTCTAGGTCAATCTAGGCCAAAGTCAACTCTTGGTCAACTCTGGTCAACCCTAGAAGTCAAACTAGGTCAATCTAGTCTAGTTGAGTCTAACTAGGCTATTCCAATCTATACTAGCTAGCACCATGCCTAACAAGGCTAAGCAAGCCTATACTAGTTACATCACAAAATAGCTTAGCTAAATTCTAGAACCCTTAGCTAGTCTACAACCTCACTATACCCATACATTAACATCACACAAATAGTACACAATCTAGGCCAAAAGCCAAAACCTACATCACTAGCTAACAAGGAAAATATATATATATATAGATATATATGCACTCACACAATATCACATCTACACATTGTATATGCCTATAAGTAAACATGGCCTACAAGTAAAGGAATATAGTATAGAGAAAGAGAGAGAGGGTGCTATTGTGTATCATGTGTGTGTGTGTGTGTGATCAGGTATTCAGTGAGAGTGCAAACAGTGCTAAAATGTGTACAGGAATTAAACTAGCCAACAGTGTAAGGTGTGCAGGAATTCAAATATATAGATATGCAGGGAATAACAAACAGTGAAGAAAGAAAAGAAGACTGTGTGTGTCACCAGTGTTTACAGGAATTCAAGTGTGTGTATTGGGATACATATCAATGTGCAGGAATCATAATGTGACAGTGTGCAGGAATGATAAGTGTGACAGTGTGCAGGAATCTCAGGAGAGCATGTATGCAGACAATTACTTAATGAAAAAGGCAAGGAAATCAGTTAAAACCAATCTCAGGTTTGACAAAAACTGGAATTGAAACTCAGTCTTAAAATAGGAAGAAGGAATGGACACCAATTCATGTCCTTCTACTCTCAGTTTTACATAACCAAACCAAACCCAGTTTTCAGATTAATCCAACAATCTCAGATTTTGCAAGAAAACTGTGAACACCAATTTAACCATGGCAAGCTAATGTATAAGAGAATTATAATTGGGACCTAAACTCAGTATTAAACATCAACACTAGGATTTAAATCATGAACAATATCAATGAAAACTCAGGAATCCAATCTCAGACTTCCTGAAACGGCCCAACTCTAGAAATCAAGATTCGAATTCAAAACTCCACAAAATTATCCCAAAACTTGTACCCAGGTAGATAACTTATAGGAGAATCACATTAGGGACTGAAACTAAACAGTTAACAACATTTAGATAGGTAAATTGTCTACCAAAATTCACATTTCAAAACTGGAAATTTACAATATATCATTCATGTATCAGTTTTATGGTAAAATAGGAAAATAGAGTCAAATCAAACTAAAATGCAATTCTCATGGTTGGTAATGAAACTATAGGGTGTACACGTGGCATTGTGATTGCCTTGTGTCCACCATAGCCGGACACGGCGTCCACAACAATAAAACCCAACACAGCACACTGGTTCTGCACAGCAGTGCACTGCCTCGTGCGTGTGTGCACGCGTGTCGTGCACACGATACAGCACGTGTTAGGCCACGTGCTCGTGTCCCCACCTAGCATAGGTCTAGGTGTCCACGTCCAAGTGTCTGCACATTGGCCTCGTGTTGCCGTGTCTGACCTATAAGACCGTATCAGATGCAAAAGAATACACATCATAGAACATAGAGAAACTCGTGCGTCGAGGATTTCTCACTCGAAACGCCACGTGGGCACACGAAACTTTACATATGGAGTGTCAGTGGGTGCCCCGAGGCTCCCACAAAGTTTCCTGTCCAGAAGGTTCGTGTCGTGTCCGCTACAGGGCCCGATAGGCAGGGGATCCCTGTAGCAGCGCGCGAGCGTGTGCGCGCGCGTGTCCACCCCACCAAAGCGACACAGTCGACACAAAAATCAAGACACAAGAACAGGAAACCCTAAGCTATATCAAAAACCTATTTCCTATTCAAAAATAAATGACAAACTGAATCGACATGCCTTTGTGGCATTCTGTCGAACACTGTGGCATTCTGTCGAACACCATGTCTAGTGTGCTGATACGTGTCCAGAATGGACACGAATCCTTCGACACTGGACACGAAACCTATCCAGACCTTAGGGGGACCCATAGGGCTTCCTATACATGAAGACAAATCGAAAATCCATTGAGAGTTGAAGAAATTACCTCTTGTTGAACTTTCAATGGAAAAGTCTCCTTGCTAGCTCCTTGCTTGGTATCCCAATCACTTCTAATCAATTCCAAACTGAACCAAAACATTCATAACAGCAAGAAGGACAGATTTAGAAACTAATGCAACTAATTTGGGGATTTTAGGACCTATAATGGAATTATAATGAATTTATTAAGGTAGAACTCACCTCCTTGAAAATAGGGTTCTTCCTAAAGAAAAGAGGCAACCCTAGATTTGAGAGGGGTTTTATATGGTGGGAATCCCTATGTTGATAGTGTGGCCGGCCACTAGGGCTTGGGTTTAGGGTTTAGTCAAATGGTTAGGCCTTGGGCCAAGCTACAAAGGTAAATGTAGATTAACTTAAACAAGGTTCTAAAACCATAAGTCATGACTTATGACTTCTAATCCTATTTGCTAAAATGACTTCAACCAAGTGCTAGGCTAGGTTAGACTAGAGTCACTTGACCTAACCATGGCCCACTAACTAGGGTTAGCTTCGAGGTAGGTCTACAAAGTCAACACTAGTCAAAAGTCAACCTAGTCAAACAATTTCAAATAATTCCTAAAAATTCCAATAAATTCTAATTAATTCTAATAAATTTAAAAATACCCCAAAATGACAAAAACTAGAAATGTGGTAGTGACACCTCCCACCTTAAGCCGATACGTCTTGTTATTTGTTGAGCCGATGCGGCTCAAATTCATAACTTTGTCGCATAACCAAATTTTCTGACTTAGCCATTCGAGCACTTTTTGTTTCATTGAACTACTCGATCGATTTTGGCCTACCGTGCCCAAGTTCCAACCCGTTGCGAGGCGGTGATTTGGTTTTGCGGACCCGTTGCAAATGAGGCAAAATGCCAACCTCTAATATTTCAGCGTAAACGGATAGCCTGCACATGAAACCAACTAAAATTAATATTTGTATCGATTCAGACTTGCGCCTTGGGTCGATTCAATTTCTTATAATCTTCGAGCCGACTTAACGCACTTATCCTTCGAGACAATGCAGCACTTCGTATCGATTCAACTCGATGCATTCTTTGGGATAATGCAACTCTTCGCATTGACTTAGTTCGATGCATTGCTCGGGACAACGTAACTCTCGTATCTATTCGCATCGATACATTTCATTCGGTCAACGCGACTCTTTGATTCAATGTCTCAGCGTAATACGCCCTGCGGAGCGGGACATTACACTTTAAGCATGAGGGGTTGAGGGTCCACCTATAAAACGAGTAGATGCAAAATTTGGTACCTGTAGAAGCATAAAAATGAACAGGAAATCCCATGCGTCTCAAGACTAGGAGAGTTTTATGCGGCTCAAACGTTCATTAGAGTCTCATGCGGTTCAGAAATTCCCAGCAAGCCACGTGGCTTTATGCGGTTCAAAAAGTCCTTCGCAAACTGGCTATAATTAACTTATACAGCTGGCTCATTTATTGCCCTGATGCGAAGCGACGGCTCTGACACAAAGGTTTGAAAGCCCTAACATAAAAGTGAAATAATTACCCTGACATAGTGGCAGGCTCATAGGAAAGACAAGAAAATCTTCACAACTGGCACAGTCCACCAACCCCGAAAAGCTCTCTATGCGGCTACCACTCTCATGCTACCGCCACCCCTATGCGGCTGCTACTCCCATGCGGCTCGGATCATGGGGCCACCCCCATGCGGCTGTTACTCCCATGTGGCTCGGATCATGGGGCCACCCCCATGCGGCTGCTACTCCCATGCGGCTCGGATCATGGGGCCACTCCCATGTGGCTCGAATCATGGGGCCACCCCATGCGGCTGCTACTCCTATGCGGCTCGGATCATGGAGCTACCCTCATGCGACTCAGACTAAAGGATTGCCACGCGGCTCAGATAAGACCACCCTTATGCGGTTCCGACAGGAGGCCACACTCATGCGGTTCAATTATGACAGTCCTCCATGCTGCTCGCAGCAGTTGGGACACATGGCAGAAGCTGATCGAGTCTCATTAATTCATATCTATTGCAGTCAATGAGGGACACGTGGCAGGAGTCGATCAAATCTTAATAACTCAGATTTGCTGCAATCAACATAACCGTCCAAATTTGGTCAAATCCTAAACAAGCCAGATTTATTGCAATCGTCATAATCATCCAAATTTAATGCAATCATTACAATCCGGATTTACGACAATCAACATAATTGCCGAGATATATTGCGATCGTAACAAACCAGATTTATGGCAATTAACATAATGGTCCGGAGCTCAGAATCCGCCACATGGACATACACCTCCACCCATGATGCCTATAAATAACAAGGTACCATTCCCTTGTAAAAAAAGAGGAGGAAAGAGCAGAGAGATATACGCATAGAGCTACATACAGAGGGATCCACACCCGAGCAGGAGCATTTCTTCACCGGAGCCGAGGCTGCGTCCGATCGTCTAAGGAGTAAGGCAGAGCTGCCGTCGCTTTCCCGAGCCTCTACCGTCACCTTCCAGAAAAAATAAATAATTATACTTAGATTGTTGTACCTAGGTTTTCGTCCCTAGGCTTTTTTTGTACGAGCGAGTTTGTGTTGTGAAGTAAAAGTCCAGTCCTCCCATAAAACTGTTCTGTTCTTTTATAATCAATGGCAAACACGATGGCGACTCTGCTGGGGACTAACTTCTTCACGGCTGAGGTATTGGTGACGCAATCGGACGCAGCCAAACTTGGCTCCACTCAACAGATGTTGGTCGCCCGGTTCGACCAGCAGGCGTTTGAAGAAATGTTCTCCGACGGGAGCGCTGGCCCGGTCCAGCGGCGAGCCCACACGAAGAAGGCCCACAGGGAGTGGAGGCCCAAATCATTCGCTCCTCTCCAAGAAGTGCACTCTGTTGCCCAAGACGGCGGAGAAGTCTCACAGGCGACCCCACTTCAGCCCATAGAAGACTCTGCTGTCCCCAAGTCCGGAAGAGAAAAATACTATGATGCTGGACTTGTAGGGGCAAAAGGTGACTCTACACGGTCTAGAAAGAAGCCACAGAAGGGTGCCAGCCGCATGAAGACTCATGTGGCCACAAAAGCTTGCCGCAGATACAAGGCTCATACGGCCAGAATTGCCAGCTGCCTGGAGGAAACTCATGCGGCCACTATGACTTCCAGCCGCATGGAAGAGGCCCACGCAGCCACTACAGCTTCCAGTAAAATGCAAACTGCCAGCCGCATACGGGCTGCTTATGCGGGCATAAATGCTAGCCGCATGCAAGCAGGCTATACGGCTAACAATCCCAGCCGTAGGCTATCTACCTCATGCGGCTCAGGCTCAGTCTTCGACCGCCTCTCAGGCAGTCCTGACCCCAGATGCTCTCATGTGCCAGTCTCTATGGACTCTTCCTACTATGCACTCTCAGGTGCTAGAAGGAAGAAGTCTCGGGCAGCACAAGCTCGCCAAGCTGAGTCAGCTGTCCCAACTATCAACCATCAGGGCATCCCGCTGACTATTACACGGGCCCCTAACGAAAAGTTGTACAGAACTATTCGTGTCCAGCCCCCGGCGGCCAATGGGCAGAATAGTTATCAAGAATTTCCCAACAACGATCAGGGACGAGTACTCTTACTACCCCCAAATCTGGGAGCAGGCAGGATGCCAATACACTCATGTGCTCAGGACTCCCGGGCCCACAAAACGAGTGACTTGCACAACATGATTCTCCACAAACGCAAGAAAAGAGACGAAAACTTGGTATGCAGAGAGTCCTTTCAGGGACATCACTGCACCCAAGTCATTGTCAACTGATGCTGAAACAAGGCGGCAGTACAAGAAGACTGGCGGTCCGTCTTCCAATGGCTGCAACACCAAGCTCAGAAGACGAGGCGCTTCTCGTCGCCTCCTGTAATTCTGCTCTGAAGATTCCTAGCAGCGGGAGAGAAAAGAAAACAAATGTCTCCAGTCCAAAAATCTCAACCGGCGTAACCAAGAAATTTTCTTCTAAACGGTTGTCTACCACCGTTACAGGAGGAGTTTACCAAGGTACCCAATCAAAGATAAAATATGCCACATCTCTGGAAGGCGCTGGAGCCGGGGGTAGCACTCCTCCAAATATCTACGACAATCCGGTGTTCCAAAAAGATAATCCGGGGGAAACGATTCCCCCAACAGATACAGCAGGTTCCAACGTCCCCGAGGACGTCCACAACTCTCAAGACGAGGCAAGCTCTGAAGCTGGGGGTACTACCCCTTCTTAGTCCGAACTAGAGGAGAACATTCCCACATACCCCGATGATTTCTCGGTACAAGGGTATGATTCAGAGGGCACGTCCTCCACCGTTTCTTCTATCTCTCCTCATGTGAGGACGGTGTTCATGACGGACAGCAACCAAGACCCAGTGATCGCCAATGCATCGATACTCTGGAGGCCATATTTCATATCTTGGTCAAATCCATAGATAAGATCAAAGCGGCCCTTCCAACTCTGCAAGAAAGAACACTTGGCCAAACAAACTTGGGTCCCGCGATCAATGCGGACTTGAACTCGGCTGCACCAAACACGGGTGATAACCCTCCTGAAATATCGGCTCCCACTGCTGCAGACGAGGCCAGAGAGGCAAGACGAGAGGTCCAGGAGCTCCGGGCCATGTTCCACGCCCGAGAAAACTGCTAGGACCTTAGGATACGACAACCGTATTCTGCTGCATGGAGAGATGTTCCCTTCCCACCAAGATATAAACCATTCAACATCAATTCGTATGATGGGAAGACCTCTACGAGCCGGTACATCACTAACTTCGAGGTCACAACCGACCATCTGTCCCATGACGACGCCATCCTTACGCAATTGTTCATCGGAGTATTGGAAGGGGTTGCTTTCGACTGGTACCGCAACTTGTCGGACAACTGCATCCATTCCTTCGCTGGCTTCAAACGTATATTCCTGGAGAGGTTCTACGAAGTAGGACAAGATGTGACAATGTCCACACTTATGGACGTTGTTCAGGAAGAAAAGGATTTGACAAGGAACTATATCGAGCAGTTTCGCCAAACCGCGATGAAGTTGCCTTCCGGTAACCCTGATTCCTCAATTGAAATTTGCCAAAGGAGGCTGCTTTCCATAATTAGCCCCTAGATGGGCGAAAGTCAGTTTAAGGATTGGAAGACTTTCATTATCAGCGCTACTAGCACAGAAGACAAGTTGAAGAAAGCTCGCCAATTGGGATTGTACGTCTCGGAAGGAGAGGACAAGGGCAAACGCCCTAACACTAATAACAACAGCGACGACAACTCCTCCAACAACTGAGACAACAAGGGCAAGCAGGCTATGGTGGCCGACACAACCCAGAAGCCTGAACCAAAGCCGACAGAAAAGCAGTGGCCTCAGATGACCTACTCCTTCGAGGACGGTCATGTCAAGCCCATCTTGGACATGCTCATACAAGGGGGTCGAATTCAGCTCCTTTTTCCAAGGTGTGAACCTCGTCCTGCAGAGATGGAGAGCCCCAAGTACTGCCACTACCATCGCTATGTCCACCAAGCTATACAAGACTGCTGCCAACTGAAACGATATATCCAACATCTCATCGATTCTATGGCCCTGGCCATTGATTTCGAAGAGGTGACCATGGCAGCCAACATGGTGTCAGTATAATTTAGCAGTTTCCCTCCGACAAAGACTCAAGATGGGGTAGTACCCGTCCCCAGAGCAAAGATGGAGGTCGCTAACCTTCCACCTCCCCGAGACCAGGCTGTTGGTCTAGTGCCCCTTACCACATCACGAGGAGAGGTCATGTGGGTCCATCCGGACCTAGTACCTGAAGTGACTTAGTCCGTGCCTCCCTCCACCAGCAAGAAAAAGAGTGGGAAAATCAAATCATGCCGTACAATCTCGTAAGAGGTCGAAGAAGCTACGACTGTTGTTACCCGATCCGACACACAAACTCAACCTCCACCGGGTAACTCGACTAAAGATCATCAGTCGACAGCTGCTGATGCTCCAGGACCTTCGTAGCCTTCGATGACTGACAAGCCTAGGCCGAAGGAGACTCGCTTTGACAAACTGCTCCGAAAGGAGACGCCTCATAGGCTGGAGAGGCCCTACAACTTCGACATCTTGGCACAATTGGCCGACACACCGGCAAAATTGTTGTTATACGAGCTCCTGAGACTCTCCAAAGATTTTCGTGTCGTACTGAGTGAGGCACTCCAGAATGCCGACGCATATCTGGCTCAGTCGAATCTCACTGGCGAAAGCTCACCTGCAGATCTCCAGGACAGCGCTTGCACAGGTTCAATGCCAAACATTGTCTTCACTCCGCAGGATATGCTTATCAAGACCAACCTGCATGATCGCCCTCTGTATTATACTGGGTACATTAGGGATGTCAAAGTGGATCAGATGTATATTGATCCCGGTTCTTCCATAAGCATCATCCCGAAGAGCCTGCTACACCATCTGCGTATCCTAATACATCGTCTGACGCCGACAAGCACTGTTATCAGCAGTTTCAATTCAGGTAGAAGCTATCCGATCAGAAAGATTTGCCTGAAGTGCCAAATCGGCAACCTTTAGTCAGAAGTGACCTGTTATGTCATAGATGCGGACACTTCCTGCAATATTCTCCTGGGGCATCCTTGGATACACGATTACATGATCGTGCCTTCCATACTGCACCAGTGCTTCAAGTATATAGACAAGTATGGCTTCGTGAGGACAGAATTTGCCGATATCGATCCCTTAAAGGGGTCGAATCATACTACTCAGGTTCATGCTTGTACGAGAAGTCGAAAAGGCATCTTGTCGAAGGAGATACTCAAGCTCAAACTGAGGCGGCAGCTGGGTCAGAAGAACCTCTGACTGTCACGACCCGTACCCACTGTGAGGGTACGGAAGCGTAACAATGCCGAGCCTACACTGCAGTGTCGGCGGTAGAGCGCTGTCCTAGGTCAATATACATCTAACAATATATCTCTAAACAGTTTATACTCCCCGAATGGGGGTGACATAGCAGTAAAACTCAATCATAACTAAGAAAGAGATAGCACGATATGAAATAGAACTCAAGGAAATAAATAGATGAAAAGTAGTCTAAGATAATCCCAGCAATATCCAGTAGTACAAGGTCTCAGATACAGAATGAAAGAATATATTCATCTCTGAACTCCAAATAAAGTCTAGCTAAAATATGCCTCAAGACTACATAAAGATAATCAGCCTAACTAATCTAGTCTAGGCAATCGGTGTGATATCCTCAGCTAGAGCTGGGTCCTCCTGAGGGTCCAACTCGCAGGTGTCATCTAAGGCTGCCCCGTAGAAAGTATCCAGGCAGGCCTCCTCCTCGTCCTCTGTAATATTTCAACAGGTCCAATCAGAACATGAGCGAGCACAGTACATCTCAACAGTTCATAGTAGGTTAGAAGATATAATCATGCAGTAAAGTAAGATACAAGTGCTGAAGAATACAGTATGTAAACAGAGAGAGAGAACTGTAATAGAAATATCTACTATAAGTAAGGAACTAACAGTGGCTAGTGAGTCAGAGTACAGGATAGCGTATGTGAATGGAACATATTAGTACATGATCTACCCTAAGAGTTGTACATGATCTACACTACTATAGAATTGTTCACATGACTACTAGCACTCCCCCGTTCCCCAATTAATACACAAGGATCTAAGCAGGTTATGTTATTGTACATGATATCACATGGGGCCCTTGAAAGGGTGCACAAGATAGTATACATGAAGGCTCTGTGAACATGAGAGTACATGGTTCACAAGTGTGTACATGTATGGTGAAAGCACAGGAGTACATGATGAAAGTGAAACGCACATGACACAATATACCCGATGCTCCGGTGGGGATAACATCGCATGAAGAGATCCGTATAGTACTAATCCGTGATAATGTCGTGACAGCACAAGTAAAGTAATTTAATGCAGAAAATAATTCTAAGCAGGATATGAAATGATCAGAGAATGTACTCGCCTGTATCTGAGTGTCCAATATAAAAAGTACTGTCCGAGGTGTGGTGTCTGGCACCTAATCAGAACAGCACAAGTCACAACAAGTCCAGAATAGTATAATGAAGTTCTACTATACATTCTACATGAATCTAGGTCAATCTAGACCAAAGTCAACTTTTGGTCAACTCTGGTCAACCCTAGAAGTCAAACTAGGTCAACCAAGTCTAATCTAGGTCAAACTGTCTAATCTAGGTCTAGCAAGTTATTCTAAGTCCTAACAAGGCTAAACAGTCTATTCTAGACTCCACACTGACATACCATGCCATAGGCTAGAAGACTAGGCCATGGGCCAATAGGCTAAGCCAAGTCTAAGCAACCATATCCATATCTAAACCATATACATATTATATATATACAATACACTATATCATGGTATCTCATACAATATATATATCTAATATATATAAAACACACATTCATGTATATATAGGAATCCTATATATATAACAAACTCAATATATAAATTCATATACATATGAAGAGAGAGGGAACATAACATACTAGTGTATGTGTGCGTGTGTACTAGTGAAGAGAGTGTGTGAAACATATAGGGTGTGTACATGAGAGTGTACTAGTGTCAAGAAGTGTGGTGTCATAATATGAGGGTGTGGGTGTGTATGTGTGTCATGAGTGAATGTGAGGGTGTGTGTCAATGGACTAGAGGGGACATGTGTGTGTACATGTGTGTGTGAGTGTAGGGGGTTTGAGCGTGTACATGAGAGTGTGGGCTAAAGGGTGTGTGATACATGCCATTTCAGTAGAAAAATAGTGTGTGATATGTGAGGGATAGTGTAATGATACATGAGTGTGTGGGTGTGATCAAAACAGTCCACATTCTAATTCTCAGATTTTTACATAACAACCCCAAACCAATACACAGTTAACAGTCCAAATAATTCCAGATTTCCTATTGAAACTAACAGTTCAACTCACATGGATTTCAACAAATCAAACTCAGATTTACAGCCTCAAACCACAACCAAAACACCCAATTTCATTCAGATTTCACAGTGAACATCCCCCCTCATATCAGTTAAAAACAAAATCTAACAGATTCTACAGTCCATACATCAATCTCAGACCTTAATGTTAAACCAACAGTTCATAATATTTAACATAAAAATCCAAAACAATAGTCCATAACAGTCCTATAATGACATCTCAGTTTTGTGCCTCAAATCAATACCAAATCACATCGAAACATACCCAAAATCCACATACCATTAGAATTTACATAGGTGAACCTATTAGGCATTTATTAACATGTAAATAACTGTATTAAGTAGGCTTAAAGGACTGCTAAAACTCATTTTGTAAAACTGGAAAATTTTTCAGGAATGACTGATACACAGATTTCAAAAAAAAATGGGAAATGGCAAATAAACAATGAAATTCGAATTAAATACAATTACAGAGGTTGGTAATGATTAAACTTAATGTGCACATGCTATAAAAATGGTTTGTGTCCACAAAAGTGGACACAAACGTGTCTAACAAAATTAAATTCCAAAAATAGTGAACTGTGCAACACAGGAAAACTAATCGTCGTGCACGTGTTACCGACTCTCGTGTGCACGACACGACACGACACAACCCATGAGGTTGTGTCCCAGTGTCAAACTAGACTAGGGCTTTCGATTGGATACCCTGAATCGTGTCCAAGTCGCGTGTGCACGACACGACACGCACGTATCAGTGCACGTTTCCAACCGAAACTGTACAGCGCAAAAACCAGCGCACGTGCTCGTGCGTGTCCGACATGCCACGTGGGCCAGTATAACTTGACACACGGGGTGACAGACGTGGCCCCATGATGTGTGTCAAGTTTCACGCGTCGGGGACGCGTGTCCGTGTCGGAAATGGGCCCGAACAGCAGGGCACTCACAGCCCCCGCGCGCGCGTGTGCACGACCGTGTGTACACGTGTCCGTGCAGCCTAGACACGACACTAAGACATGACACAAACTACATAAATGTGTAAGCGAGACCCAAATCTAATTTCCTATTCAAACAAAACCCCAAAAATCACACAAAATGCCCATTGGGGCATTTCATCAAACACCTAGTATAATACACTGATACGTATCCAAAATAGACACGAAAGGACACAAAAATTTGGGGATTCCTATTCCTATAGTTAGGCTAGGTATAGGGCTCCCTAATGATGCAAAAATAATAGGATTTTATGGTGAGAAAAAGAAATTACCTATGAGTATCAAAAGCTCCAAAAAAGCTCCACAAAGAATGCTTCTCTTGATGGCCAAATTCCTCCAATGAGCCCCAAAGCTAAGAACACTTGGTACCAACAAAAAGTAGAGGAAATTTAGGACTCAATGCAATTTGTTTGGTTTAAAAAGGAATTAAAATGAATTTACTAGGATTTATTGAAGATGGGAAATACCTTCTTTCCAAAACTTGGCAAGAAAACCTAAGGGAGGCTAGCCCTAACATTGAGAGGCATTAAATAGGAAGGGAATGGGTTAATAGTGGCTGCCTTGGGCTGATTAGGGTTAGGGTTTGTTCATGGTGTGGGCCTATTGGCTATTAAGCCTAAGTCATTAATCATGACTTATGAAGTTATAAGCCATATTAGTCAAATCAACTCCAAATCCCTCCAAACAAGTTCCTATGACTTAAACTTCACTAGATTAGGTCAAAACAAGTTTACTTAACCTAACCAAGTGGTCTTAACCTAGGTTAGTAACTAGGTTAGTCTTCTAGTCAACACTAGTCAAAGTCAACTATAAAGTCAAAATCAATTCTACTAAAAATCACCAAAAATCACTAAAAATTATATTAAATATAATAAACCCAAATAATTAAAAATAATTCCAAATAATTCACAAATTTTCAAAAATGGCCAAAATGACCAAAATACCCCCAAGCTAGAAAAGTGGTAGTGACAAATCTACCCTCCTTAAAATAATTTCGTCCTCGAAATTAAAGACGAAACTAAACTGCTGAGAAGGATAGAAAAGTATACCTCAAGGTCCAAAAAGATAGGGGTACCGCTCGCGCATCTCATCCTCCCGCTCCCAGGTCGACTCTCCTGGAGAATGATGCCTCCATGCGACACGTACCAAGGGTATCACCTGGTTCCTCAGAACCTTCTTCCGTCGATCCAGAATCTCCACTGGCTGCTCTGGATAGCTGAGAGAAGGACCAACCTCAATCTTCGAATGATCGAGCACATGGCTAGGGTCAGCCACGTACCGTCTCAACTGTGATACATGAAATACGTTGTGGACCCCCACTAGCACAGGCGGCAAGTCTAGCCTGTATGCAACGTCACCAACTCTCTCGCTGATAACGAAAGGGCCGATGAAGCGCGGGCTAAGCTTCCTGTCTCTACCAAAATATATCGTACCACGAGTCGGAGATAGCCTCAAGAAAACCTGGTCTCCGACCTAATCACAAGCAAGGTCTCAATTAAAATAATAAACAAACATGATCAAAATCACAAACAAACAAACCTAAATCTAATCCTACTCTATTCTGTACCTCAAACTCCAATGGCCTCCGGTGGCTATCGGCCCAGTGCCGATGTCTGTCCTGCGCCACGCGGAGTCTGTCCCTGATGAGCTTCACCTTCTCGGCTGCATCAACAACCATCTCTGGCCCCAGTAAAGCTCGCTCACCAACATCATCCTAAGATAAGGGTGTACGGAAACTACGCCCGTACAGAGCCTCGAAAGGTGACATCTCAATGCTGGCCTAAAAACTATTATTGTAGGCAAACTCCACCAAATAAAGATGATCCTCCCAGGAACCTCCAAAGTCCAAGACGCACGTCCGCAACATATTCTCAAGTGTCTGAATAGTCCGCTCTGACTGTCCGTCCGTCTGGGGGTGGTATGCAGAACTAAACTTGAGCTGAGTGCCCAAGCTGGTCTGCAGACTCCTCCAGAAATAGGAAGTAAAACGGCTATCCCGATCTGAGACGATGCTGAACGGAACTCCGTGAATCCTGACTATCTGTCGCATATATAACTCCGCCAGCCTCTCTGTAGACGTACCCACCTTAAATGGCAAGAAGTGGGCCGATTTGGTCAACCTGTCAACGATGACCCAAATCACATCTTTTCCTCCTAGAGTACACGGCAAACCTGAAACAAAGTCCATCGTGATATGCTCCCATTTCCACTCGAAAATAGACAGCGGCTGCAACAATCCATCGGGCCTCTGTCTCTCTGCCTTGACCTGCTGACAGATCAAGCATCTCGCTACAAAGTGGGACACCTCCCTCTTTATCCCGTACCACCAGACATGCTCTCGCAGATCCCTGTACATCTTGTTGGCACCAGGATGTATAGAGTACTGCGATCTGTGAGCCTCCTGCATAACCTGCTCTCTGAGCTCCCCGTTGGGCACATATAACCGGGAACCGTGTCTCAGGGCACCATCCTCTGCAAGTGAGAACTCAACATCCTCCACTCCTGTACTGATCTGCTCTCGGATACACCGCAGAGCCACATCATCGAACTGTGTTGCCTTGATCCTGTCCATCAAGTCCGACTATATCTGCATCCCACATAGCTGTATCTGCACTCCGGGCACGATCACCTCAATCCCAAGGCTCTCCAAGTCGGCAAGCAAATACTGATCCATGGTCAACCACATGGCTGTCGGATACCTACTCAAGGCATCGGCAACCACGTTGGCCTTTCCTGGGTGATACTGAAGTAGGATATCAAAGTCCTTCATCAATTCTAGCCATCTGCGCTGTCTCATGTTCAACTCCTTCTGAGTGAACACATACTTTAAGCTCTTGTGATCTGTGAAGATCTCCACCCTCTCACCATACAGATAATGCTTCCACGGCTTCAGAGCAAAAATCACTGCTGCCAGCTCCAGGTCGTGGATAGGGTAGTTCTTCTCATGGGGACGTAATTACCTAGAAGCATAGGCAATCACCATTCTATGCTGCTGCAAGACGCAACCCAGCCCCTTTCCTGAAGCATCACTATAAATAGTGAAACCACCTGATCCTGAAGGCAATGTCAGAATCGGAGCTGTCGTCAGCCGCTTCTTCAACTCATCAAAAGCTGCCTGACACTCCTCTGACCAAACATACTCAGCATCCTTTCGGGTCAACCGAGTCAACGGCTCTGCAACCCGGGAGAAATCCTGCACGAATCTTCGATAGTATCCTGCCAGCCCCAGGAAACTCTTGATCTCTGCAACTGAAGTCGGCGCTGCCCATGCCTCAACTGCTACAATCTTCTTGGGGTCAACTGAGATACCATCTCCAGTCATCACATGCCCCAAGAAGTCCATCCGATCCAAGAAGAACTCACACTTGGAGAGCTTTCCGTAAAGCTGCTCCTCGACCGAGACTCCACAGAAGACTCCGCTGTTCTGCTCTGCCTGACGTCGAGAGTACTCGAACTCTGGCTCCTCCGGTGCTCTGAAGAGAACTCTACCCCCTCTGCAATCAATGCTGGCGTGGTGCCTGCTCAACAAATCCATGCCTAGTACTATATCGTAGTTCGGCAATGGCATTACGAGCAGGCTCACCTCTAACTCACGGCCTCCCAAAACTACTCTCCGACCCTTACAAATATTACTCACGAGGATAATGCCACCCCCGGTCATGATCTTGTAAGTCCTAGGCAACGATTCAGCTATGATACCGTGTCTAATCGCAAAAGATACTTATATGAAGCTATGCGAAGCACCGGAATCGAATAATACAAAAGTTGGACTGGAGTCAAGAAGAATCGAACCTGCAATCAGCTCTCCGATGACCTCCGTAACCTCTGCTGCCATGGCGAATCCTCGCCCCTGCTGGCCTCCCCTGGCCTGCTGCTGGTGCTGGACGAACCTCTGCTGCTGCGTCTGCAGGGCTGGTCCCCTCTGCTGGCCTGCTGTTGCCCTGGCTCCTCCTTCCTGGGCTGCTCGTCCCCAGACCTAGCATAATCCCTCAGCTGGTGATCTGCCGCTCCACAAAGAAGGCACCTCCCGAGCCTCTTTTTGTACTCATTGAAGACATGTCCAAGCTTCTTGCAGAAGGTACAACTGACTGTCTGGTGCCTAGGTACCTGATGCTGAAACTGTTGCTGGTGCACTGGCCTCTGCTGAATCGGCTGCGGCTGGAACTGCCTCAGCTGTTGATGCTGAAAGTAGGGCCTCTTGGCCTGGCCCCCGCTGCTGCTGCTTCCTCCAACTGGGTCTCGCCCTCTCTTGAGCCTAAGCTCAAGGTCATCCTCTGCCAATAAGGCTCCTGTCAAGATCTCTTCGAATGTGGCATCCCGGTTGCCCTTGGTCAGGGACTTGACCTCCTTGACTAAGCCCTTTCGGAACCTCTGGGCCTTCGCCGTCTCGCTCAAGCCCTCCACAAACCTGTCGACGCGGCCGAACTCCCCGGCGTACTCCTCCACTGAGAAACTCCCCTGGACCAGGCTCTCGAACTGCGTCTCTAAGGCTCTGAGTGCTGAATCTGGGAAGAACTTCTTCTTGAAGAAGCCCTTGAACTGCTCCCAAGTCTGCCCTGCTACCCCCACCCTGGGATCGGACTGATACCAGGTGCGAGCAAGATCTCTCATCCGACTAGCTGCGACCTCGATCTGAAGATCTGCTGGAATCCTGGCCTAGCGGAAGATCTCCTCTATATGCTCGATCCACTCATCGGCATATAGGATCCCTTCTGTCCCCAGAAAGTCTCTGGGGCTCATCTTCTGAAACTGCTCAATCCTCGGTGTCCTCGGCTGATGGACCACTGGTCGAGCTGCGGCTGTCGTGACGGCCAACTCCATGCCTCTATCCTGTTGAGCCTGTTGTCGGTCCATGAACTGCTGGAAATACGCGAACATCTGAGCTGCGTCCACGTATCCTGGAGGTGGCTGCTGGAAGGGATCCTCTGGAATGATCGGGTCCTGCCTCCGAGTCGGTGGATGCATACCCCCTGCTGCGGCTGCCGAGGTCTCAATACGAGCTGAGGTGGCAGGAGCTGCAGTCCCCTGGCCTCGCTGTGCTGGCTGGAAGGTAGCAGTCCCCTCCACAGCCCCATGGATGGTATGCTACGATCTAGTCTCTACCATCCTGAAGATAGACAAACAAGAGTATCAATTTCTGAGAAAGAAGCGAAATAACAAAGGCAGACAGTTAAAAAAATTCAAAGGATCAGCTGACAATAAGGATTTAAATGGCAATTAAAAGAATTTTTTTCCTAAAGTGATTGAGTACCCTAAAATTAATGTTCTATATCTTACTGCAGGCTGTAGTGGTACTCTAGTTCGAATACCACTACACTTCTAGTCTAGACCTACATGGGCCACCACTAAAAATGTGTCACGACCCGTACCCATTGTGAGGGTACGAGAGCGTAACAACGCCCAGCCTACGCTGCAGTGTCGGCGGTAGAGCGCTGTCCTAGGTCAATATACATCTAACAATATATCTCTAAACAGTTTATACTCCCCGAATGGGGGTGACATAGCAGTAAAACTCAATCACAACTAAGGAAGAGATAGCACGATATGAAATAGAACTCAAGGAAATAAATAGATGAAAAGTAGTCTAAGATAATCCCAGCAATATCCAGCAGTACAAGGTCTCATATACAGAATAAAAGAATATATACATCTCTGAACTCCAAATAAAGTCTAGCTAAAACATGCCTCAAGACTACATAAAGATAATCAGCCTAACTAATCTAGTCTAGGCAATCGGTATGATATCCTCAACTAGAGCTGGGTCCTCCTGAGGGTCCAACTCGCAGGTGTCATCTAAGGCTGCCCCGTAGAAAGTGTCCATGTAGGCCTCCTCCTCGTCCTCTGTAATATTTCAACAGGTCCAGTCAGGACAGGAGCGAGCACAGTACATCTCAACAGTTTATAGCAGGTTAGAAGATATAATCATGCAGTAAAGTAAGATACAAGTGCTGAAGAATACAGTATGTAAACAGAGAGAGAGAGAGAACTGTAATAGAAATGTCTACTATAAGTAAGGAACTAACAGTGGCTAGTGAGTCAGAGTACATGATAGCGCATGTAAACGGAACAGATTAGTACATGATCTACCCTAAGAGTTGTACATGATCTACACTACTATAGAATTGTTTATATGACTACTAGCACACTCCCGTTCCCTAATTAATACACAAAGATCTAAGCAGGTTATGTTATTGTACATGATATCACATGGGGCCCTTGAAAGGGTGCACATGATAGTATACATGAAGGCTCTGTGAACATGAGCGTACATGGTTCACAAGAGTGTACATGTATGGTGAAAGTACAGGAGTACATGATGAAAGTAAAACGCACATGACACAATGTACCCGATGCTCCCGAGGGGATAACATCGCATGAAGAGATCCGTATAGTACTAATCCGTGATAATGTCGTGACAGCACAAGTAAAGTAATTTAATACAGGAAATAATTCTAAGCAGGATATGAAATGATCAGAGAATATACTTGCCTATATCTGAGTGTCCAATATAAAAAGTACTGTCCGAGGAGTGGTATCTGGTACCTAATCAGAACAGCACAAGTCACAACAAGTCCAGAATAGTATAATAAAGTTCTACTATGCATTCTACATGAATCTAGGTCAATCTAGACCAAAGTCAATACTTGGTCAACTCTGGTCAACCCTAGAAGTCAAACTAGGCCAACCAAGTCTAATCTAGGTCAAACTAGTCTAATCTAGGTCTAGCAAATTATTCTAAGTCCTAACAAGGCTAAACAGTCTATTCTAGACTCCACACTGACATACCATGCCATAGGCTAGAAGACTAGGCCATGGGCCAATAGGCTAAGGCAAGTCTAAGCAACCATATCCATATCTAAACCATATACATATTATATATATACAATACACTATATCATGGTATCTCATACAATATATATATCTAATATATATAAAACACACATTCATGTATATATATAGGAATCCTATATATATAACAAACTCAATATATAAATTCATATACATATGAAGAGAGAGGGAACATAACATACTAGTGTATGTGTGTGTGTGTACTAGTGAAGAGAGTGTGTGATACATATAGGGTGTGTACATGAGAGTGTACTAGTGTCAAGAAGTGTGGTGTCATAACATGAGGGTGTGGGTGTGTATGTATGTCATGAGTGACTGTGAGGGTGTGTGTCAATGGGCTAGAGATGACATATGTGTGTACATGTGTGTGTGAGTATAGGAGGTATGAGAGTGTACATGAGAGTGTGGGCTAAAGGGTGTGTGATACATGCCATTTCAGTAGAAAAATAGTGTGTGATATGTGAGGGATAGTGTAATGATACATGAGTGTGTGGGTGTGATCAAAACAGTCCACATTCCAATTCTCAGATTTTCACATAACAACCCCAAACCAATACACAGTTAACAGTTCAAATAATTCCAGATTTCCTATTGAAACTAACAGTTCAACTCACATGGATTTCAATAAATCAAACTCAGATTTACAGCCTCAAACCACAACCAAAACACCCAATTTTATTTCAGATTTCACAGTGAACATCCCCCCTCATATCAGTTAAAAACAAAATCTAACAGATTCTACAGTCCACACATCAATCTCAGACCTTAATGTTAAACCAACAGTTTATAATATTTAACATAAAAATCCAAAACAATAGTCCATAACAGTCCTATAATGACATCTCAGTTTTGTGCCTCAAATCAATACCAAATCACATCGAAACATACCCAAAATCCACATACCATTAGAATTTACATAGGTGAACCTATTAGGCATTTAATAACATGTAATTAACTGTGTTAAGTAGGCTTAAAGGATTGCTAAAACTCATTTTGTAAAACTGGAAAAAATTTCAGGAATGACTAATACACAGATTTCAGAAAAAATAGGAAATGGCAAATAAACAATAAAATTCGAATTAAATACAATTACAGAGGTTGGTAATGATTAAACTTAATGTGCACATGCTATACAAATGGTTTGTGTCCACAAAAGTGGACACAAACGTGTCCAACGAAATTAAATTCCAAAAACAGTGAACTGTGTAACACAGAAAAACTAATCGTCGTGCACGTGTTCCCGACTCTCGTGTGCACGACACGACATGACACAACCCATGAGGTTGTGTCCTAGTATCAAACTAGACTGGGGATTTTGATTGGACACCCTGAATCATGTCCAAGTCGCGTGTGCACGATACGACACGTGCGTATCAATGCACGTTTCAAACCGAAACTGCACAGCGCAAAAACCAGTGCTCGTGCGTGTCCGACACGCCACGTGGGCCCGTATAACTTGACACACGGGGTGACAGACGTGGCCCCATGATGTGTTTCAAGTTTCACGCGTCGGGGACGCGTGTCCGTGTCGGAAATGGGCCCGAACAGCAGGGCACTCACAGCCCCCGTGCGCGCGTGTGCACGACCGTGTGTACACGTGTCCGTGCAGCCTAGACACGACACTAAGATACGACACAAACTACATAAATGTGTAAGCGAGACCCAAATCTAATTTCCTATTCAAACAAAACCCCAAAAATCACACGAAATGCCCATTGGGGGCATTTCATCAAACACCTAGTATAATACACTGATATGTGTCCAGAATGGATACGAAAGGACACGAAATTTTAGGGATTCCTATTCCTATAGTTAGGCTAGGTATAGGGTTCCCTAATGATACAAAAATAACAGGATTCTATGGTGAGAAAATGAAATTACCTATGAGTATCAAAAGCTCCAAAATAGCTCCACAAAGAGTGCTTCTCTTGATGGCCAAATTCTGCCAATAAGCCCCAAAGCTAAGAACACTTGGTACCAACAGAAAGTAGAGGAAATTTAGGACTCAATGCAATTTGTTTGGGTTAAAAAGGAATTAAAATGAATTTACTAGGATTTATTGAAGATGGAAAATACCTTCTTTCTAAAACTTGGCAAGAAAACCTAAGGGAGGCTAGCCCTAACATTGAGAGGCATTAAATAGGAAGGGAATGGGTTAATAGTGGCTTGCATAGGCTGATTAGGGTTAGGGTTTGTTCATGGTGTGGGCCTATGGGCTATTAAGCCTAAGTCATTAATCATGACTTATGAAGTCATAAGCCATATTAGTCAAATCAACTCCAATTCCCTCCAAACAAGTTCCTATGACTTAAACTTCACTAGATTAGGTCAAAACAAGTTTACTTAACCTAACCAAGTGGTCTTAACCTAGGTTAGTCACTAGGTTAGTCTTCTAGTCAACACTAGTCAAAGTCAACTATAAAGTCAAAATCAATTCTACTAAAAATCACCAAAAATCACTAAAAATCATATTAAATATAATAAACCCAAATAATTAAAAATAATTCCAATTAATTCACAAATTTTCAAAAATGGCCAAAATGACCAAAATACCCCCAAGCTAGAAAAGTGGTAGTGACAAATCTACCCTCCTTAAAATAATTTCGTCCTCGAAATTAAAGACGAAACTAAACCGCTGAGAAGGATAGAAAAGTATACCTCAAGGTCCAAAAAGATAGGGGTACCGCTCGCGCATCTCATCCTCCCGCTTCCAGGTCGACTCTCCTAGAGAATGATGCCTCCATGCGACGCGTACCAAGGGTATCACCTGGTTCCTCAGAACCTTCTTCCGTCGATCCAGAATATCCACTGGCTGCTCTGGATAGCTGAGAGAAGGACCAACCTCAATCTTCGAATGATCGAGCACATGGCTAGGGTCAGCCACGTACCCTCTCAACTGTGATACATGAAATACGTTGTGGACCCCCACTAGCACAGGCGACAAGTCTAGCCTGTATGCAACGTCACCGAGTCTCCCGCTGATAACGAAAGGGCCGATGAAGAGCGGGCTAAGCTTCCCGCCTCCACTAAAATGTATCGTACCACAAGTCAGAGATATCCTCAAAAAACCTGGTCTCCGACCTAATCACAAGCAAGGTCTCAATTAAAATAATAAACAAACATGATCAAAATCATAAACAAACAAACCTAAATCTAATCCTACTCTATTCTGTACCTCAAACTCCAATGGCCTCTGGTGGCTATCGGCCCAGTGTCGATGTCTGTCCTGCGCCATGCGGAGTCTGTCCCTGATGAGCTTCACCTTCTCGGCTGCATCAACAACCATCTCTGGCCCCAGTAAAGCTCGCTCACCAACATCATCCCAAGATAAGGGTATATGGTACCTACGCCCGTACAGAGCCTCGAAAGGTGACATCTCAATGCTGGCCTAGAAACTATTATTGTAGGCAAACTCCACCAAATAAAGATGATCCTCCCAGGAACCTCCAAAGTCCAGGACGTACGTCCGCAACATATTCTCAAGTGTCTGAATAGTCCGTTCTGACTGTCCGTCCGTCTGGGGGTGGTATGCAGTACTAAATTTGAGCTGAGTGCCCAAGCTGGTCTACAGACTCCTCCAGAAATGGGAAGTAAAATGGCTATCCCGATCTGAGACGATACTGAACGGAACTCCGTGAATCTTAACTATCTGTCGCATATATAACTCCGCCAGCCTCTCTGTAGACGTACCCACCTTGAATGGCAAGAAGTGGGCCGATTTGGTCAACCTGTCAACGATGACCCAAATTGCGTCTTTCCCTCCTGGAGTATGCGACAAACTTGAAACGAAGTCCATCGTGATATGCTCCCATTTTCACTCGGGAATGGGCAGCGGCTGCAACAATCCACCAGGCCTCTGTCTCTCTGTCTTGACCTGCTGACAGATCAAGCATCTCGCTACAAAGTGGGATACCTCCCTCTTCATTTCGTACCACCATACATGCTCTCGCAGATCCCTGTACATCTTGTTGGCACCAGGATGTATAGATTACTGTGATCTATGAGCCTCCTGCATAACCTGCTCTCTGAGCTCCCCGCTGGGCACATATAACCGGGAACCGTGCCTCAGGGCACCATCCTCTGCAAGTGAGAACTCAACATCCTCCACTCCTGCACTGATCTGCTCTTGGATACACCGCAGAGCCACATCATCGAACTGTGTCGCCTTAATCCTGTCCATCAAGTCTGACTGTATTTGTATCCCCCATAGCTGCATCTGCACTCCGGGCACGATCAACTCAATCCCAAGGCTCTCCAAGTCGGTAAGCAAATACTGATCCATGGTCAACCACATGGCTTTCGGATACCTATTTAAGGCATCGACAACCACGTTGGCCTTTTCTTGGAGATACTGAAGTAGGATATCAAAGTCCTTCATCAATTCTAGCCATCTGTGTTGTCTCATGTTCAACTCCTTCTGAGTGAACACATACTTTAAGCTCTTGTGATCTGTGAAGATCTCCACCCTCTCACCATACAGATAATGCTTCCACAGCTTCAGAGCAAAAATCACTGCTGCCAGCTCCAGGTCGTGGCTAGGGTAGTTCTTCTTATGGGGACGTAATTGCCTGGAAGCATAGGCAATCACCTTTCCATGCTGCTGCAAGACGCAACCCAGCCCCTTCCCTGAAGTATCACTATAAATAGTGAAACCACCTGATCCTGAAGGCAATGTCAGAATCGGAGCTGTCGTCAGCCACTTCTTCAACTCATCAAAAGCTACCTGACACTCCTCTGACCAAACATACTCAGCATCCTTTCGGGTCAACCGAGTCAACGGCTCTGCAACTCGGGAGAAATCCTGTACGAATCTTCGATAGTATCCTGCCAGCCCCAGGAAACTCTTGATCTCTGTAACTGACGTCGGCGCTGCCCATGCCTCAACTGCTACAATCTTCTTGGGGTCAACTGAGATACCATCTCCAGTAACCACATGCCCCAAGAAGTCTACCCGATCCAAGAAGAACTCACACTTGGAGAGCTTCCCGTAAAGCTGCTCCTCGACCGAGACTCCACAGAAGACTCCGCTGCTCTGCTCTGCCTGACGTCTGGAGTAATCGAACTCTGGCTCCCCCGGTACTCTGAAGAGAACTCTACCCTCTCTGCAATCAATGTTGGCGTGGTGCCTGCTCAACCAATCCATGCCTAGTACTATATCGTAGTTCGGTAATGGCATTACGAGTAGGCTCACCTCCAACTCACGGCCTCCCAAAACTACTCTCCGACCCTTACAAACATCACTCACGAGGATAATGCCACCCCCGGTCGTGATCTTGTAAGTCCTAGGCAACGATTCAGCTATGATACCGTGTCTAATCGCAAAAGATACTGATATGAAGCTATGCGAAGCACCGGAATCGAATAATGCAAAAGCTAGACTGGAGTCGAGAAGAATCGAACCTGCAATCAGCTCTCCGATGACCTCCGCAACCTCTGCTGCTATGGCGAATCCTCGCCCCTGCTGGCCTTCCCTGGCTTGCTGCTGGTGCTGGACGAACCTCTGCTGCGGCGTCTGCAGGGCTGGTCCCCTCTGCTGGCCTGCTGCTGCCCTGGCTCTTCCTTCCTGGGCTGCTCGTCCCCAGACCTAGCACAATCCCTCAGCTGGTGATCTGCCGCTCCACAAAGAAGGCACCTCCCGAGACTCTTTTTGTACTCGTTGAAGACATGCCCACGCTTCTTGCAGAAGGTGCAACTGACTGTCTGGTGCCTGGGTACCTGATGCTGAAACTGCTGCTGGTGCACTGGCCTCTGCTGAATCGGCTGCGACTGGAACTACCTCAGCTGCTGATGCTGAAAGTGGGGCCTCTTGGCCTGGCCCCCGCTGCTGCTGCTTCCTCCAACTGGGTCTCGCCCTCTCTTGAGCCTAAGCTCAAGATCATCCTCTGCCAACAAGGCTCCTGTCAAGATCTCCTCGATTGTGGCATCCCGGTTGCCCTTGGTCAGGGACTTGACCTTCTTGACTAGGCCCTTCCGAAACCTCTGGGCCTTCGCTATCTCGCTCAAGCCCTCCACAAACCTGCCGAGGCGGCCGAACTCCCCGGCGTACTCCTCCACTGAGAGACTCCCCAGGACCAGGCTCTCGAACTGCGTCTCTAAGGCTCTGAGTGCTGAATCTGGGAAAAACTTCTTCTTGAAAAAGCCCTTGAACTGCTCCCAAGTCTGCCCTGCTACCCCCACCCTGGGGTCGGACTGAAACCAGGTGCGAGCAAGATCTCGCATCCGGCTAGCTGCGGCCTCGATCTGAAGATCTGCTGGAATCCTGGCCAAGCGAAAGATCTCCTCTATATGCTCGATCCACTCATCGGCATATAGGATCCCCTCTGTTCCCATAAAGTCTCTGGGGCTCATCTTCTGAAACTGCTCGATCCCCGGTGTCCTCGGCTGATGGACCACTGGTCGAGCTGCGGCTGTCGTGACGGCCAACTCCATGCCTCTATCCTGTCGAGCCTGCTGTCGGTCCATGAACTGCTAGAAATACGCGAACATCTGAGTTGCGTCCACGTATCCTGGAGGTGGCTGCTGGAAGGGATCCTCTGGAATGACCGGGTCCTGCCTCCGAGTCGGTGGATGCATACCTCCTACTGCGGCTGCCGAGGTCTCAATACGAGCTGAGGTGGCAGGAGCTGCAGTCCCCTGGCCTCGCTGTACTGGCTGGGAGGTAGCAGTCCCCTCCACAGCATCCCCATGGATGGTACGCTGCGATCTAGTCTCTACCATCCTGAAGATAGACAAACAAGAGTATCAATTTCAGAGAAAGAAGCGAAATAACAAAGGCGGACAGTTAAAAAAAAATTCAAAGAATCAGCTGACAATAAGGATTTAAATGGCAATTAAAAGAATTTTTTTCCTAAAGTGATTGAGTACCCTAAAATTAATGTTCTATATATTACTGCAGGCTGTAGTGGTACTCTAGTTCGAATACCACTACACTTCTAGTCTAGACCTGCATGGGCCACTACTAAAAACGTGCCACGACCCGCACCCACTGTGAGCGTACGAGAGCGTAACAACACCCAGCCTACGCCGCAGTGTCGGCGGTAGAGCACTGTCCTAGGTCAATATACATCTAACAATATATCTCTAAACAGTTTATACTCCCCGAATGGGGGTGACATAGCAGTAAAACTCAATCAAAACTAAGGAAGAGATAGCACGATATGAAATAGAACTCAAGAAAATAAATAGATGAAAAGTAGTCTAAGATAATCCCAGCAATATCCAGCAGTACAAGGTCTCAGATACAGAATAAAAGAATATATACATCTCTGAACTCCAAATAAAGTCTAGCTAAAACATGTCTCAAGACTACATTAAGATAATCAGCCTAACTAATCTAGTCTAGGCAATCGGTGTGATATCCTCAGCTAGAGCTGGGTCCTCCTGAGGGTCCAACTCGCAGGTGTCATCTAAGGCTGTCCCGTAGAAAGTGTCCAGACAGGCCTCCTCCTCGTCCTCTGTAATATTTCAACAGGTCCAGTCAGGACAGGAGCGAGCACAGTACATCTCAACAGTTCATAGCAGGTTAGAAGATATAATCATACAGTAAAGTAAGATACAAGTGCTGAAGAATACATTATGTAAACAGAGATAGAGAGAACTATAATAGAAATATCTACTATAAGTAAGGAACTAACAGTGGCTAGTGAGTCAGAGTACAGGATAGCGCATGTGAACGGAACAGATTAGTACATGATCTACCCTAAGAGTTGTACATGATCTACACTACTATAGAATTGTTCACATGACTACTAGCACTCCCCCGTTCCCCAATTAATACACAACGATCTAAGCAGGTTATGTTATTGTACATGATATCACATGGGGCCCTTGAAAGGGTACACATGATAGTATACATGAAGGCTCTGTGAACATGAGAGTACATGGTTCACAAGAGTGTACATGTATGGTGAAAGCACAGGAGTACATGATGAAAGAAAAACGCACATGACACAATGTACCCGATGCTCCCGAGGGGATAATATCGCATGAAGAGATCCGTATAGTACTAATCCGTGATAATGTCGTAACAGCACAAGTAAAGTAATTTAATGTAGGAAATAATTCTAAGCAGGATATGAAATGATCAGAGAATGTACTCGCCTGTATCTGAGTGTCCAATATAAAAGTACTGTCCGAGGAGTGGTGTCTGGCTCCTAATCAGAATAACACAAGTCACAACAAGTCCATAATAGTATAATAAAGTTCTACTATGCATTCTACATGAATCTAGGTCAATCTAGACCAAAGTCAACTCTTGGTCAACTCTGGTCAACCCTAGAAGTCAAACTAGGTCAACCAAGTCTAATCTAGGTCAAACTAGTCTAATCTAGGTCTAGCAAATTATTCTAAGTCCTAACAAGGCTAAACAGTCTATTCTAGACTCCACACTGACATACCATGCCATAGGCTAGAAGACTAGGCCATGGGCCAATAGGCTAAGCCAAGTCTAAGCAACCATATCCATATCTAAACCATATACATATTATATATATACAATACACTATATTATGGTATCTCATACAATATATATCTAAATTCATATACATATGAAGAGAGAGGGAACATAACATACTAGTGTATGTGTGTGTGTGTACTAGTGAAGAGAGTGTATGATACATATAGGGTGTGTACATGAGAGTGTAGTAGTGTCAAGAAGTGTGGTGTCATAACATGAGGGTGTGGGTGTGTATGTGTGTCATGAGTGAATGTGAGGGTGTGTGTCAATGGGCTAGAGAGGACATGTGTGTGTACATGTGTGTGTGAGTGTAGGGGGTATGAGAGTGTACTTGAGAGTGTGGGCTAATGGGTGTGTGATACATGCCATTTCAGTGGAAAAATAGTGTGTGATATGTGAGGGATAGTTTAATGATACATGAGTGTGTGGGTGTGATCAAAACAGTCCACATTCCAATTCACAGATTTTCACATAACAAACCCAAACCAATACACAGTTAACAGTCCAAATAATTCCAGATTTCCTATTGAAACTAACAGTTCAACTCACATGGATTTCAACAAATCAAACTCAGATTTGCAGCCTCAAACCACATCCAAAACACCCAATTTCATTTCAGATTTCACAGTGAACATCCCCCCTCATATCAGTTAAAAACAAAATCTAACAGATTCTACAGTCCATACATCAATCTCAGACCTTAGTGTTAAACCAACAGTTCATAATATTTAACATAAAAATCCAAAACAATAGTCCATAACAGTCCTATAATGATATCTCAGTTTTGTACCTCAAATCAATACCAAATCACATCGAAACATACCCAAAATCCATATACCATTAGAATTTACATAGGTGAACCTATTAGGCATTTAATAACATGTAATTAGCTGTGTTAAGTAGGCTTAAAGGACTGCTAAAACTCATTTTGTAAAATTGGAAACATTTTCAGGAATGACTGATACACAGATTTCAGAAAAAATAGGAAATGGCAAATAAACAATGAAATTCGAATTAAATACAATTACAGAGGTTGGTAATGATTAAACTTAATGTGCACATGCTATACAAATGGTTTGTGTCCACAAAAGTGGACATAAACGTGCCCAACGAAATTAAATTCCAAAAATAGTGAACTGTGCAACACAGGAAAACTAATCATCGTGCACGTGTTCCCGACTCTCGTGTGCACGACACGACACAACACAACCCATGAGGTTGTGTCCCAGTGTCAAACTAGACTGGGGCTTTCGATTGGACACCCTGAATTGTGTCTAAGTCGCGTGTGCATGACACGACATGCGCGTATCAGTGCACGTTTCCAACCGAAACTGAACAGCACAAAACCCAGTGCACGTGCTCGTACGTGTCCGACACGCCATGTGGGCCCGTATAACTTGACACACGGGGGGGTGACAGACGTGGCCCCATGATGTGTGTCAAGTTTCACGTGTCGGGGATGCGTGTCCGTGTCGAAAATGGGCCCGAGCAGCAGGGCACTCACAGCCCCCGTGCGCGTGTGCACGACCATGTGTACACGTGTCCGTGCAGCCTAGACACGACACTAAGACACGACACAAACTACAGAAATGTGTAAGCGAGACCCAAATCTAATTTCCTATTCAAACAAAACCCCAAAAATCACACAAAATGCCCATTGGGGCATTTCATCAAACACCTAGTATAATACACAGATACGTGTCCAAAATAGACACGAAAGGACACAAAAATTTGAGGATTCCTATTCCTATAGTTAGGCTAGGTATAGGGCTCCCTAATGATGCAAAAATAATAGGATTCTATGGTAAGAAAATGAAATTACCTATGAGTATCAAAAGCTCCAAAAAAGCTCCACAAAGAGTGCTTCTCTTGATGGCCAAATTCCTCCAATGAGCCCCAAAGCTAAGAACACTTGGTACCAACAGAAAGTAGAGGAAATTTAGGACTCAATGCAATTTGTTTGGGTTAAAAAGGAATTAAAATAAATTTACTAGGATTTATTGAAGATGGGAAATACCTTCTTTCTAAAACTTGGCAAGAAAACCTAAGGGAGGCTAGCCCTAACATTAAGAGGCATTAAATAGGAAGGGAATGTGTTAATAGTGGCTTCCATGGGCTGATTAGGGTTAGGGTTTGTTCATGGTGTGGGCCTATGGGCTATTAAGCCTAAGTCATTAATCATGACTTATGAAGTCATAAGCCATATTAGTCAAATCAACTCCAAATTCCTCCAAACAAGTTCCTATGACTTAAACTTCACTAGATTAGGTCAAAACAAGTTTACTTAACCTAACCAAGTGGTCTTAACCTAGGTTAGCCACTAGGTTAGTCTTCTTGTCAACACTAGTCAAAGTCAACTATAAAGTCAAAATCAATTCTACTAAAAATCACCAAAAATCACTAAAAATCATATTAAATATAATAAACCCAAATAATTAAAAATAATTCCAATTAATTCACAAATTTTCAAAAATAGCCAAAATGACCAAAATACCCCCAAGCTAGAAAAGTGGTAGTGACACTGACGATCCACCTCCAAGCCCGCAAACCTGGCAGAACTGCATCCCTTACAGCCACTATACATAAGGACGTAATCAGCCTCTCTGCACAAGAGGAACAGATAATAATCCGACTGCCAAGGTCTGATCAAGCATCAAGACCCACAACGGAGCCACTGACAATCAGGCTGCCTAGAGCTAGCCAGCAACAAATAGAGGAGCTCAATCCCTCTGTCAAGCCGATGATGATTCGTCTTCCCAGAATGAATCGACAGCAGAACGCTAAGCCGGGGACTGTTAGCTAGCCAACAACTCCCCGTCCAGCATCGAGCACCAAACTGGGGATGGCTAGCACTCCAACGACTCCATGTTCTGCTCCACCCTTGGAGCCCCTGATGATTAAGCTACCCAAGTCATCCTCTCAGTCTTCATTTACACAGGGGATAGCTGAAGAAGAGTCAGAACTGGCCAAGTATGTGGCTGCTCACACCAATATTCCATCCACAGATGATGTAATCCCACTGGAAAAGATACCTTACTTCATCAATAAAGGGCTATCTTTGAACAAACTCGAGCTTAATAAGCTTTGTACAATGTATGCTATAGAACACGGTATAGGCACCCATCTACACACACAGGTGACAAATGTCTACACCGCAAACCAACTTACTCTAGTGGAAGACGCTTACCGCATAATCGAGGGAGAGGATCATCCAATCATCTTCGGTCGGAAGAATGATCCACAGCCCTTCAAAATAGAAGAAGTTGATCTCGAACCTGACACCGAGAGACTGCCCCTTTATCTGTATAGTTCCCGATCCAAGTACCTCATGCAAAAATAGGGATATAATCTGAAAACTACACCAGGTTTGAACTACGGCACTGGACGGCGGTTACCCTTACAATTGTCGGTCCCAACTAGAAAACCACGAAATTATTACAACAAAACCAGATGTGGGCTAGGTTATGTTACACCGACAATGACCCCTGAAAGCTTGGATGAGGAATGCGACTGGCATTCACACTCAACCGGATCACCAACTTCTGATTCGGATGTCAGTATCAGGGATGTATTCAGGTACGTCTTGTCCGTCAATATGGCATTTGTTGACGCCTACAAAGAAGATGAAAACATTTCCAAACTTCTTGAGTTAGAGCTGTGGGCCCAACAGCTAGATGCGCAATGGGAAAAGCAGTTCGAACAAAGATAACCCTCTACTGAAGATGTGGTCATGCAAGTTAACCTCGACAATGAGTCTTCCCCAAAACTAATCTTCGTTAGCAAAAGTCTGACAGACGATGAGCGGGAATCACTACTACAACTCGTCAGAGAATGCGTCGACGTGTTCGCCTGGAGCTACGAAGACATGCCAGGACTGAACACCGAGGTTGCAGTTCATAATCTCAACATCTGCCTGGATGCAAAACCGGTCAAGCAACATCAACGACTGTTCCGCCCCGACATCATGAATGCCATTGAAGCTGAGGTCAACAAACAGATAGCTAGTGGCTTTATCCGCGAGGAATAACATCCAGACTGGGTCGCTAATATAGTATCAGTCCCCAAGAAGAATGGAAAGATTCTAATCTACATCGACTTTCACAATCTGAATGAGACGTGTCCTAAGGATAAGTTCCCCTCCCTATCACAAACATCATGATTGACAACACCTGCGGCTTCGAGCGTATGTCATTCATGGATGGTTTCTCAGGGTACAACCAAATCAAGATGTTCCCTGATGACAAAAAGCATACATCATTCCGAACACCAATTGGCACATACTGCTACACAGTCATACCTTTCGGTTTAAAGAATTCTGGCACCACCTATCAAAGAGCTATGAACGTCATCTTTAGAGACCACTTGTGCAAGACAGTGGAATGCTACATCGACGACATCACCGTCAAGAGCCGCTCTAAGGAAGATCATCTGCATAATCTGAGGACAGTGTTCGACCTGATACGAGCACACAATTTGAAGATGAATCCCACAAAATCCTTCTTGGGCGTATCCAACGGAAAGTTCTTGGATTTCATTATTATTTTCCAAGGTATCCACATAGATCCCGAAAAGACGAAGGCAATCATGGAGATGGGTCCCCCAAGAAATCTCCATGAACTCAGAGGTCTTCAAGGGAGGCTAGCTTACATCAGAAGGTTCATCTCTAACCTCTCCGAACGATGTCAACCATTCACCCACCTCATGAAGAAGGGCATTTCATTCGTATGGGATGAAGAATGTGTAACCCCCAAGATTTTCTAATTATTTTAGTGATTTAAAAATTATTTTTAATATATTATTTAGCATTAAAGATTTAGTTGGTATGTATGGGTGTATTTATATATATATATATATATATATATATATATATATATATATATATATATTATGTGTGTGATTGTGTGCTTGATATTTTAAGTACTACTAAAAATAGTCTATGATTATTATAAAGATTTTTTATTACTTAATTACAATTTATTGGAATTTTATGGGATTATATGCATTATATATATATATTTTTTATGGCATTATATATATATATATATATATATATATATATATATATATAGAGAGAGAGAGAGAGAGAGAGAGAGGCTAGTAAAAAAATTGATGCTGTGGTGGTCGGCTGTAACGCCCCAGTCCCAAAATACGTAGGACTAGGAACGTAGACATGCCAGCTGTATTTATACGAAGTATACTCCAATATATGGAAGCCTCGTATAAATACATAAGCTGTATAATGCAGTAGAACCATAACTAATCTCATCCACGCAAAATAAATGAATTTATATAATCAACTATGAATTTGTCTTGATACAATATGTTGGGCGGAGACAAATCCACTACCAACAAAATAAAGAAAAGTACATGAAAGAATAAATAATTTTGGCGAGCGAAGCGAAGACGATCCAAATGCAATCATCCTCGAAGAAATGGCAATGAACACGGCTAGAGCTAAAGCACCTGCGAAAGACAATAGCACACACCTGGCAAGACAACCAGGTCCTCAGAGGGACGTAACAAGACACATAATAGCATGCCATATAAACTGAATAAATATTGCTTAATAAATAAGTCAATCAAATTTATAACATGGTCCAATACGCACCTACTGAACGAGCGTACCATCCCCCTAACCAAACAAGGACAGGAGATGGTAAACTAATTCACGGCGACGTATCTTCCCATGCTAAGAATCCGATATGGTATTCGGACCCCAACAAGGTTCAATACCTTCTCATCGAAGTAGTAAGTCACACCTACAACCAAACAAGGACAAGATGTGATGAACTAATCCGCGACAAGTTATTATTCCAAGTCACGGTCAGATACAAGTACCCAACCCGAAAGTACTTGTACCTAACGGATAGGGTAGCCTACCGTTCTAAGTGAAATGTTGTTAAGAACAATCCTTCCTACGCATGGGCCCTAGCTAAGTATGATCGGCGTAGTCCTCCTTGGGCACCAGAGGCCCCATCAGGAAGAGCATGACGTTCCGCAGAATCGTCAGTGGCCGTCAGTAATCTTGGGTCATCAACCCCGTATCTCCAGCGGAGAGTCCGGGTCACAAGGGAAGTGCATCGAAGCCCATACGCTAAGGAATTGTCCTCCCCGCCCAATGCCTACTGTGTTGTATCCACAACATAAACCACTATAACCGCTAAGTCAAACTAGCATGCAATCTCTATTAGTGGTTATTCCTATCGCACGGCTTGTACGTACTGGTGACCAGCCAATCACGCACTTCCGTGTTCTATATGCGACACACAACTTCGTGTTTACAACGTGTCAAGGCCAATGAATGCAACACACAAGGTGGTCCCTTAAATCTAGGCTTAATTTATAAGAAAATAATACACAGCAGGAATATAAATGAACAGTAAGTTCTAACAGTTATGCCGTGTATCACAGTTTATAAAGAAAATAAATAATGCATGAAGTATGAGCTACAATAATTAAATAGCGAATGGCAAGGTGTCTTGCCTGGTAGGGCGCCTGGTGTGCTGCGATGATCAATATGGCACGATCTGCAACTTCGGTGCGACAAATATGCATGGGGACCTCTGATGGTGGCACAGACAGTTCCATTGGGTTCAGAACGGTCAAATTAGTTAGGGTGGACATAAGGTAGTCTCGAAATGGGCGAAGGAATAAGACTTGGATACGGACAGGAGAAAATCAAAGAAAATAAATATATATACGAGTTTTAGAAAATATTTATAATTCCTAAAAGCTAATTTTCACGAGTCAAAACTATTTATAGGAAAAATACAAAAAGTACTTTAAAGTCAAGAAAATCGTTTTTGGCAAAAACTCTAAGTTGACAAAATACCATTTTAGGATTTATTTATAATAATATACTTGAGAAACGAAAATAAAAACTAAAAATAAATTTTTACGTAAATATACGAAAACCATTTGAAACTACATTTTTATTAGTCCAAAATATTTTTAAGCTAGAAATTATAAGTTTGTCAGGATACGATATTTGATGAGGATTATTCCATTAGAAAAATATTTTAGGATAATACTAAAATAACAATAGTGAATATATATACTTACAAGATACTAGGAGTAACAATAATAATAATAATAATAATAATAATAATAATAATAATAATAATAATAATAATAATAATAAAAATATACTACATACATACATTAATACTTATAATAAAAATACATTATTACTAATGATATTAATAATAAAACTAATAATAAAAATGATAAAGATAATGATAATAATAATTAATAATAATAATAATGATAATAATAATAACCAACCAAAAATCAAATAAAATAAAAAGACAGAGCTGTTGTCTTGTCTTCCGAAAGAAGACAAAAGGAAGAAAGAGAAAGAAAACAACAACAAAAACAAAATCAACAGAGAGAGCTGAGAGAATAGGAATAAGACAAAAGGTAAATGACATTCCAAAGTAGAAACTTCAGAGCTAAAATAGAGAGAGAGTATAGATCAGAGAGAGTGGGGGTGAGAGAGGAACTTGGGAGCGGGCGGCGGTCCGGTGGTGGCGGAGGGGTCTCAGAGTTCGGGCTCGACGGAGGGTGTAGATCGAGGGGGAGAAGCGGAGAGAAGGCTCGGAAGGTCGTCGGTCGATGGTCGGGACTGAGCTCGCCGGAGGTGACGGAGGGTTGGAGGAGGAGATGAGCGGAAGGGGGAGTTCGGGATTACGGTGGTCGGCGGCGAACGTCAGGGAGGAGAGGGGAAGCGCCGGTGAGGCGGAGGGAAGAGGGGAACGGTGGCGAGAAGAAAAAAAGGTCGGCGCTCGCAGCGTACGGAGGAGAAGTGGGGAGAGGCGGTGGCTGAACGAGGCAGGGGCGGCTAGGGCTCAGGCGGGAGAGCGGGGTTTCGGCTGGACTCGGATGGCGGAGGTGAGTGTGCGGTTGCGGCTACGCGGGGGCGGTGCTCGGCGCGAACGCCGGCGTCGAGGCCGGGGAACCGGGGAGGAGTCGGAAAGGAGCAACGACGGCGGAGGCTGGATCGGGAGGGGGACTGGGTGGTCCGGCGTTTTGGGGCTTCGGCGACGCTAATGACTGGGCGGGTGGCGACGGCGAGGTCGCGGCGGGCTGTGTGGAGGCTCACTGGGAGTGAGGCGGCGGTCCGAGTTTCTGCGGCGCGTGGCCGAGCGGCGGTCAGGGATGGTTCGAAATCGGCGGAGGATGGCGCCAGATCCCGACGACGGCAGAGGTAAGGTCGGTGTTGATGATTTATTTTCTAGGGTTTCTTTTCTTCTTGGTTTTGTTGGTGGTGTACTTGGGTGGCGGCGTGGGCTGCCGTGGCTATGGCCGCGGTGGCGATGGTGATAGTGGTGGTGCTGTTGTGGGCGTAGGTGGTTTGGTGGTGATGTTGCGGGTCCTGCAGTTGGAGGAAGGGGCTGTGATGGCCGGGCTCCGGGGTGGTCGGTGATCCGGCGAGGAGTTGGGGAGAGCTGGGATGGTGGTGGTGAAGGAGCTGTGCTGGTGGCGGCGATGGGTTGTAGAGGCACGCGGAGGTGGAGATCGGGGCAGTGGTCAGGTTGGCAGACCATGGAGGAGATGGTCGGAGAAGTTAGATTAGGGTTAGGGTTTAGGTTTGGAAATTTTGATGGTGTCGGGGATGTCGACACGAAATAATAATTGTATTTGTACAAAGAATTGGAATAAGAATGGAAAGCGGACACGGACACGAACACGGACACGAACACGGACACGAGGCACTGCACTTGGATGGTGGAATTTATCTATGGAGGAATTCATGGAAGATGAATAATGTGGAGGAGTACCTGCCTATATTTATAGGATGTGGGAATTCCCACTTTGGATAGGATTAGGAATAGATTTTAAACCCAAATTTAGATAATACACAATTTAAATTAAAAACCATCAAATCCAAATCCAAATAAGAATCCAATTTAAATCTAATTAAATCCCCTTAGTTTAAAATCAATCAATAAATTAAATTCTAATATGGATATCTATTTAGATAAGCCCAAAAATCAAATCATGATTTAAATAGCCAAAAATAACTTCCAAATTTATTTTTCATAATACCAATAATAATAATTTCGAAAATAATAAATATTTTTAAATATCTTTTTGAATAATAAAATATTAATATTAATAAACCTCAAAAATTATATTTTTATTTAAAATAGACAAATAAATAATTACGATACATATGTATGCAAAAATATTCTTTACATAATTACGCTTTTCTAGTATACAAAATATTATTATTATTAATAACTTTTTAGAAACAAAAGGTTTTTTTTATAGCAAGAATAATAATTTATATAATTTTGAAAGTGTATATTAAAATGGAAAAAAAATGTTTTTATAAAATATGTACGCTCGCACATATTCGTACTCGTCGAGCAAACGAAAATTTCGCATACGACGTACAATACGACTACTTGACATACAATACCAAAATTTTTAAATCCATGCAAATTAATAAATAAAAAAATAGTAGAAATTTAGGGGTTTTACATCCTACCCAACTTAAAAGAATTTCATCCTCGAAATTTAGAATTAGGAGGGGGGTGAAAGGCACAAGGGGGTTTTGATAAGGAAGCATAGTCAATCAAGATAAAAGAACGACGTTTAATGAAAACTTGCATTAGCGTCGTGATTTAAATAAGGCGAAGGTAGTCATGGATTAACGCGAGAAGGAAATGTTTAAGATGACGCGCAATAAAGAATAGTATGGGTTCAAGTAAAATAAAATAATTTAGAGACCTTAAAGTTATGGTCTCTTGAGAGTAGGTTGAGGGCACGATTAGAGAATGAATTATATTTACTCGATTAGAAGGTCATGACAGTAATTATAGGGCGAGAAGAAGGGCGAGGAGTTTAGGATGAAGATATAGCAATATCGAACAAGAATGGTCATAGTCGATAGGAGGGCTAGAAGGAGAGCTAGTATAACGCCTTCGTCTTTCTAAAATAGGTGAAGGCGAAAGCAATATAGAGTTCGAAGGAGGCGTTATCGAATACGAATACGTGATTCAAGGACGACTGAAACGAATTCTGAAGGAATCGTCAAGGCAGTCGTGGATGGATTTCTAGAGGGCAAGTTTAATTATGTTCCATCCACGTAGAATAATAAACAAAGGCGAACCAAAGTGCACTCGGTTGATCAGACCATTATGCACTGGTTCTGATTAGACAATAGGCTAGTGAGCGCGCTCAATAGCATAAGTCATGAACAAACTCGATAAATGGATGAGTTTGCAAATCTAGATTATAGTAGCAACATTAGTCAATGTGGTAAAAATATAAGCACGGGAGACTAAGATTTAAAGAAGGTAGAATGATTCTAAGTCATACAGTCGTCCTATAGTCTTCTTGTCCAAGTCCTTGGTTGGCTAGACGGGTTAGGTCATCTAGATTCTAGGATCTAAATAAGCTTGCTATATGGGTTACTAGGTCAAAGGTATAGGTCACTAGGTCAAAAGTATAGGTCACTGGTCAAGGGGTTGCTAGGTCATAAGGTAGTCTACCCAACTTAAATAATTAAACTAATGGTGTTTTGGGACAACTAACTAGTAGGGTCAATCTCTAGCAAGCACGAAGGAAGGATAAGAATAGGGATGGAGGAAGCAAGCAAGATGCAATTGATGAGTCAAACGGTAGGTAAAATCAAGGAAAGAGGTCAAGTATGTGGATGAGATCCTAGACTTCTAATCCTATACGCAGGCTTGCTTGGTACGGTAATATAACCAAACAATTTATCTTGACCTGCATGGGCCACCACAAAAACATGTAACGCCCCAGTCCCAAAATACGTAGGACTAGGAACGTAGACATGCCAGCTGTTTTATACGAAGTATACTCCAATATATGGAAGCCTCGTATAAATACATAAGCTGTATAATGCAGTAGAACCATAACTAATCTCATCCACGCAAAATAAATAAATTTATATAATCAACTATGAATTTGTCTTGATACAATATGTTGGGCGGAGACAAATCCACTACCAACAAAATAAAGAAAAGTACATGAAAGAATAAATGATTTTGGCGAGCGAAGCGAAGACGATCCAAATGCAATCATCCTCGAAGAAACGGCAATGAACACGGCTAGAGCTAAAGCACCTGCGAAAGACAATAGCACACACCTGGCAAGACAACCAGGTCCTCAGAGGGACGTAACAAGACACATAATAGCATGCCATATAAACTGAATAAATATTGCTCAATAAATAAGTCAATCGAATTTATAACATGGTCCAATACGTACCTACTGAACGAGCATACCATCCCCCAACCAAACAAGGACAGGAGATGGTAAACTAATTCACGGCGACGTATCTTCCTATGCTAAGAATCCGATATGGTATCCGGACCCCAACAAGGTTCAATACCTTCTCATCGAAGTAGTAAGTCACACCTACAACCAAATAAGGACAAGATGTGACGAACTAATCCACGACAAGTTATTGTTCCAAGTCACGGTCAGATACAAGTACCCAACCCAAAAGTACTCGTACCTAACGGATAGGGTAGCCTACCGTTCTAAGTGAAATATTGTTAAGAACAATCCTTCCTACGCATGGGCCCTGGCTGAGTATGATCGGCGTAGTCCCCCTTGGGCACCAGAGGCCCCATCAGGAAGAGCATGACGTTCCGCAGAATCGTCAGTGGCCGTCAGTAATCTTGGGTCATCAATCCCGTATCTCCAACGGAGAGTTCGGGTCACAAGGGAAGTGCATCGAAGCCCATACGCTAAGGAATTGTCCTCCCCGCCCAATGCCTACTGTGTTGTATCCACAACACAAACCACTATAACCGCTAAGTCAAACTAGCATGCAATCTCTATTAGCGGTTATTCCTATCGCACGACTTGTACGTACTGGTGGCCAGCCAATCACGTACTTTTGTGTTCTACATACGACACACAACTTCGTGTTTACAACGTGTCAAGGCCAATTAATGCAACACACAAGGTGGTCCCTTAAATCTAGGTTTAATTTGTAAGAAAATAATACACAGCAGGAATATAAATGAACAGTAAGTTCTAAAAGTTATGTCGTGTATCATAGTTTATAAAGAAAATAAATAATGCATAAAGTATGAGCTACAATAATTAAACAGCGAATGGCAAGGTGTCTTGCCTGGTAGGGCGCCTGGTGTGCTACGATGATCAATATGGCACGATCTTCAACTTCGGTGTGACAAATATGCATGGAGACCTCTGATGGTGGCACAGACAGTTCTATTGGGTTCAGAACGGTCAAATTAGTTAGGGTGGACATAAGGTAGTTTCGAAATGGGCGAAGGAATAAGACTTGGATACGGACAGGAGAAAATCAAAGAAAATAAATATATATACGAGTTTTAGAAAATATTTATAATTCCTAAAAGCTAATTTTCACGAGTCAAAACTATTTATAGGAAAAATACAAAAAGTACTTTAAAGTCAAGAAAACCGTTTTTGGCAAAAACTCTAAGTTTGACAAAATACCATTTTAGGATTTATTTATAATAATATACTTGAGAAACGAAAAGAAAAACTAAAAATAAATTTTTACGTAAATATACGAAAACCATTTGGAAACTACATTTTTATTAGTCCAAAATATTTTTAAGCTAGAAATTATAAGTTTGTCAGGATACGATATTTGATGAGGATTATTCCATTAGAAAAATATTTTAGGATAATACTAAAATAACAATAGTGAATATATATACTTACAAGATACTAGGAGTAACAATAATAATAATAATAATAATAATAAAAATACACTACATACATACATTAATACTTATAATAAAAATACATTATTACTAATGATATTAATAATAATACTAATAATAAAAATGATAAAGATAATGATAATAATAATTAATAATAATAATAATGATAATAATAATAACCAACCAAAAATCAAATAAAATAAAAGACAGAGCTGTTGTCTTGTCTTCCGAAAGAAGACAAAAGGAAGAAAGAGAAAGAAAGCAACAAAAAAAACAAAATCAACAGAGAGAGCTGAGAGAATAGGAATAAGACAAAAGCTAAATGACATTCCAAAGTAGAAACTTCAGAGCTAAAATAGAGAGAGAGTATAGATCAGAGAGAGTGGGGGTGAGAGAGGAACTTGGGAGCGGGCGGCGGTCCGGTGTTGGCGGAGGGGTCTCAGAGTTCGGGCTCGACGGAGGGTGTAGATCGAGGGAGAGAAGCGGAGAGAAGGCTCGGGAGGTCGTCGGTCGGTGGTCGGGACTGAGCTCGCCGGAGGTGACGGAGGGTTGGAGGAGGAGATGAGCGGAAGGGGGAGTTCGGGATTACGGTGGTCGGCGGCGAACGTCAGGGAGGAGAGGGGAAGCGCCGGTGATGCGGAGGGAAGAGGGGAACGGTGGCGAGAAGAAAAAAAGGTCGACGCTCGCGGTGTACGGAGGAGAAGTGGGGAGAGGCGGTGGCTGAACGAGGCAGGGGCGGCTAGGGCTCAGGCGGGAGAGCGGGGTTTCGGCTGGACTCGGATGGCGGAGGTGAGCGTGCGGTTGCGGCTACGCGGGGGCGGCGCTCGGCGCGAACGCCGGCGTCGAGGCTGGGGAATCGGGGAGGAGTCGGAAAGGAGCAACGACGGCGGAGGCTGGATCGGGAGGGGGACTGGGTGGTCCGGCATTTTGGGGCTTCGACGGCGCTAATGACTGGACGGGTGGCGACGGCGAGGTCGCGGCGGGCTGTGTGGAGGCTCACTGGGAGCGAGGCGGCGGTCAGGGTTTCTGCGGCGCGTGGCCGAGCGACGGTCAGGGATGGTTCGAGATCGGCGGAGGATGGCGCCAGATCCCGGCAACGACAGAGGTAAGGTCAGTGTTGATGATTTATTTTCTAGGATTTCTTTTCTTCTTGGTTTTGTTGGTGGTGTACTTGGGTGGCGGCGTGGGCTGCCGCGGCGATGGCCGCGGTGGCGGTAGTGGTAGTGGTGGTGCTGTTGTGGGCGTAGGTGGTTTGGTGGTGATGTTGCGGGTCCTGCAGTTTGAGGAAGGGATTGTGATGGCCGGGCTCCGGGGTGGTCGGTGATCTGGCGAGGAGTTGGGGAGAGCTGGGATGGTGGTAGTGAAGGAGCCGTGCTGGTGGCGTCGATGGGTTGTAGAGGCACGCGGAGGTGGAGATCGGGGCAGTGGTCCGGTTGGCAGACCATGGAGGAGATGGTCGGAGAAGTTAGATTAGGGTTAGGGTTTAGGTTTGGAAATTTTGATGGTGTCGGGGATGTCGATACGAAATAATAATTGTATTTGTACAAAGAATTGGAATAAGAATGGAAAGTGGACACGGACACGAACACGGACACGAGGCATTGCACTTGGATGGTGGAATTTATTTGTGGTGGAATTCATGGAAGATGAATAATATGGAGGAGTACCTGCCTATATTTATAGGATGTGGGAATTCCCACTTTGGATAGGATTATGAATAGATTTTAAACCCAAATTTAGATAATACGCAATTTAAATTAAAAACCATCAAATCCAAATCCAAATAAGAATCCAATTTAAATCTAATTAAATCCCCTTAGTTTAAAATCAATCAATAAATTAAATTCTAATATGGATATCTATTTAGATAAGCCCAAAAATCAAATCATGATTTAAATAGCCAAAAATAACTTCCAAATTTATTTTTCATAATACCAATAATAATAATTTCAAAAATAATAAATATTTTTAAATATCTTTTTGAATAATAAAATATTAATATTAATAAACCTCAAAAATTATATTTTTATTTAAAATAGACAAATAAATAATTACGATACATATGTATGCAAAAATATTCTTTACATAATTACGCTTTTCTAGTATACAAAATATTATTATTATTAATAACTTTTTAGAAACAAAAGGTTTTTTTTATAGCAAGAATAATAATTTATATAATTTTGAAAGTGTATATTAAAATGGAAAAGAAAATATTTTTATAAAATATGTACGCTCGCACATATTCGTACTCGTCGAGCAAACGAAAATTTTGCATACGACGTACAATACGACTACGTGACATACAATACCAAAAATTTTAAATCCATGCAAATTAATATATAAAAAAATAGTAGAAATTTAGGGGTTTTACATCGGCCCATATGGGGACCGACCACAGTGCAAAGAAAAGGAAAAGAAAAGCAAAGGAAAAGGAAAAAGGAAAGGAAAAGGAAAAGGATATATATATATATATATATATATATATATATATATATATATATATATATATATATATATATATATATATATATATATTTTGTTATATATATATATATATATATATATATATATATATATATATATATATATAAAATATATATATATATATATAGCCACCCACCCACATAAGTGGGCAGGCCACCCATCCCATGCTTGCTACTGAAGCAGCAAGCTAACGTAGAAAGTAGCAACCCGTGGGCAAAGCCCAATTGGGTTATTAGTAATAGTGTTTGTATTAGGTTTTTCAACCAACTTGCTATATATATAACCTTTTCCACAAGCCTCAAAACCCTAATCTTCCAAAACGAAAGTTGAGGCTGATCATACCCTCTTCGCCTACGAATTCGTTTCACCAGCGACGGATCTTTGTGCGCGACGAACGGAGCATCGAAAGTTAGCCCTGCGTCACCCATGGAGCAGTTTTCCCACTCAAGGTACCCTACTTCCCTACGACGTAACTTTTTACTCGTAGCACCGATTTTCGATTCGTAAGATTTTCTAGAAAGTAAACTTGACCCTCTTCGAGATCCTCTAGGTGGATTTCGAAAACAACCCATCGACTGGCTCGAAAAATCGAGATGAAGTTGAACAAAAATATGTTTTCTGTAATACTAAAAACTGTTTTAAAACGACAACTTGTCGGCCAATTTTCTTGCTGTGTAGTAAAGTACTGTAGGAACTACTTGAAAACAGTAAAAGACAACACAAATGAGATTGCAACGCATCTTTTGGATCATCGTTTCGATTAGCGTGTAAAAAGTAGATGGATGTTGAAGTTGAAAAAAAACCTGTGTTTAATTATATAAATTTTTTGAATTTTGTCCGATATGGCGTGCGTGCCGACAAACTAGGAGACATGGTCGTACGCTTTATGCATCAAAAGCCGCGTATGGACGTTGTCGACGTGTGGGAACTGACGGAACTCAATTTTGTCGTGTGTGCGCGACGAAATCAGTCCGTATCCGTCGAGATACCCCCGTATCAGCGTTTTGCAAACTTCATCCTAACTTCGTGTACAATCGTCAATTTGAGATAAAACTTGTACGAACAGGTTCGAATCAAAATTTTGGTCCTGTGTGCCAAGTTTGGTTCGATTCTGAGAAGGTCGAATCGGAATCCCTTTTTGGCGGGCCCGCGACCCACTCAAACGGATGATTTTGTATATGGCTCATCGGAATCTAAAACTGGACATACCATTGAGTTCCTCTCCCCAAACTAAATTTGTAGATTTGATGAATTTAGAGAACATAGAATTCGGCACGTGTTTTGGTGCAAAGCGGGTCCAACGGCGGACATCGTTTTGACCCGAAATTATGATTTTACCCCTGTTCCAGAATTAGACTTTGGGACAGGCATTTCCTAGGTATATCTTTTACACCGAGTGCATTTTTGACGTTTGTTTCAGCATCTGGAGTTATTTGGAGATTGTGACGTTTCTTAGCTGACATTATGATTACCTGGACTAGCCACTTTGCACCATCGGGCAAGATACCTTGCCACCTTACTCTGTGATTATTATATTTCTTATTTTTAGTAATTATTTCAGCATTTCTTACTTCTCGATATTTAAACTATGCGTCCAAGTCACACTTGGGTGCAAGTGACTCTACCGGTCGTTTTTCTCGCTTTGTTTATGTCTCTTGCATTGACTTAGTCCAGTGACCACCCATTGATGTTGAGGTATTAGTATATCTCATACGGCCTTGACACTTGTTGTATCACGTGATATGGGTCACATGTAGAACATGTTTCCGCGTGGTCGGCTGGCCATCAATACGTATGGAGCGTGGGACGGATAAGGGTAACTGCCAATAGAATTGCATGCTAGAAGACATGGCGGTTACTAGAGGTACATGTCTGTCATGGAGATGATGATACTAGGCATTGGGTGGGGAGAACAATACCTGACGTATGAGCTTCGATTGTACTTCCCTTGTAACCCGGAAGTTCCGCTGGAGATACGGGTATGTTTAGCCTCTCAGGTTTGCCACTGTCATTCTTGGAACGTCATACGCTTGGTCCCTGGTGCCAAGAGGGGACAACACCGGATCCTATATTCAGCCATGGCTCATGCGTCGAAGGACTATTTCTCAACTGCATATTCACAGTAGAATGGTCAGGAACCTGATTGCATGCATATCTTTTTCTCTTATTATATTATTATAGTTTATATGGCATGGTGTTTTCTTGTATCATGCTATGTCCTTTGAGGACCTGGTTATCTCTCCAGGATTAGACAATTTTCTACAGGAGTACGAAGCGGCGTTGGAGCTATCTTACATCGATGACGAGGCAGTTCCTTTTGATTTCTAGACTATTTCTTATCTGAGACAGTTGTAGATATTATTTTTACATCTTTTTTTCTTTCTTTTGCGGAGGTTGGACTCTAATCTTGTGAGACTATTTTTATAGCTGTTTGGAGTGAGCATGTTCACTCGGCTATCTTTTGATACTCTTATTTATTTATTTGGATTCTATTATCTTCTGTGTTGAGCTGTGATGAGATTTGATTATGTATTTCTGGCCTGTGAATATTTTATTTTCCAGCTTATGTGCATATATAAGGATTCCATATATTGGAGTATTTTTCGTATATGTGCAGCTTGCATGTTTACGTACTTGGTCCTACGTATTTTGGGACTGGGGCGCTACATATTTTTATGGTAGCCCATGCAGGTCAACATTAATATTGTTGGGTTACGTGACTGTGCCCAACAAGCCTGCATATAGGAATAGGAATATCTCATCAGAACTACTACGACCTCTTGACTTCCAATCTTTTCAAAACTTTCTTGATTATTTGAGTTACCTTATATCTAATCATTCCTAATATCAACTTATCCTCCTCGTGCCAACAGTATGCATTTAAGAAGCGGACGCACTTCTGTCTTGGCCCTCACATCTGGTGAAGAGGCTACTCCGGAGGGACAGAATCCTCCCATGACTCCAGCGACACCATACCAGCCAGGACAGTCGCAGCCTACGACGACAACGACAACGACAATGGAGTACCCAGAGAACGCAGCACCTCCAGGCAGCCAGGCTGGGCAGACCACTACCATGCCACCGGAAGGGAATATACCACTGCCTCCACCACCACCATTTCTTCAGCAGTTTCCTCTACAGTCGGGACCTCAGATGCCTCCACCACCGACCGATGGGAACCCTACTTCTCAGTTTATGTAAGCCATGATGCAGGCTCAGTGGCAGCAGACTGAGCTGATGAGACAGACGATAATGGCAGCATTGGCCAGACCTCCACCACCACCTCCAGTACCAGCACCAGCACCGGCTCTGCATCCTTATGAAGGCTCTATCAAGAATTTTATTGATATGAACCCCAAGGCCTTTAAAGGAACAGAGAAGCCATTAGAGGTGGCACAGTGGCTTATTAGTACAGAAAAGCTACTGAAGGCATCCCAGTTGCCAGCTCGAGATTGGATGACAGCAGTAGACCTACTATTAGAAGATAATGCTCACCACTGGTGGAAGGCAGAAGAGAGACGATTAGGCACTGGGATCACCTGGAAGCAGTTCTATGATGCATTTTATGAGAGGTTCTTCCCTATTCATGTCAGAGATGGTCTCTACGACCAGTTTCTTCATATGAAGCAAGGGAATATGACAGTTGATGAGTATGACTCAAGTTCAATCGCCTGAGTTGATTTGGTGCGGGATTGATTCCGACAGAGTTAGAGAAGGCGAGAAGATTTTACCAGGGGCTTGCACCAGAGCTCAAGTCTTATACGACTACCCAGTCTCGAGTCTCCCATTCAGCTGTCTTGGAAGAAGCTCGTGCTCAGGAGATTCTTCGCAAGGAACAGTAGCAGACATCGAAATGTCATACACCAGCAGCTACACCAGCCCGAGCTACTCAGGGTGGACCAATTAGGAGGACCACAGGACAATACCAGCAGAGGAATACTCCCTACTAGAAGCCTACTTGCCACTATTGTGGGAAGCAGGGTCATATCAGAGATGAATGTCAACTTTGTTTGGGTCTATGTATGAGATGTGGATCATGACAGCACTTGGCCAGAGATTGTCCTGAGCAGCAGGCTCTAGTTCATGCACATCAGCCCAGAAGCCCACAGCTCCAGCACCTCGTCCACCATTACCACCACAGACAGCTTAGTACCACAAGGCCAGAGCTCAAGGCCCAGGACAGAACCATGGAAAGGCATTCTCTCTAGCTGTTGAGAATGTAGAGACAAAGGCAGAGGTCATAGCAGGTATGGTTTTAGTTGCATCTTTTCCTACTATTATATTATTTGATACTAGAGCCACACATTCATTTATAGCCACTAGTTTGGCCACAAGACACAGCATTCCCGTCACACCCTTAGCTAAGAATGTTAGAATCCTCACTGGAGGAGGCGTTGTACCTATTAGTGGTGTTTGTAGACTTTGTTCTATAGTAATAAGTGGCAGGGAGATGATGTCACGACTTCTTGTATTCCCTATGCCAACGTTCGATGTGGTTCTTGGAATGGACTGGTTGAGCCAGCATTTTGCTCTTATAGACTGCCATAGGGGCAGTATTATCTTTAGACCACAGAAGGCGGAAGAGTTTGAGTTCACCAAAGAAGACAGAGAGGGTTGTGATGCACCCGTATCGGGGACTCATATGATGATGCATGACACCCCTCGGCACCCTATCATCATCGAGTTTGAGGATGTATTCCCCGAGGAATTGCTAGGACTGCTACCTGACCGAGACATTGAGTTTTCTATTGAGCTTATCCCCGGAGCCGAGCCTATTTCATCTCGAGTATATCGTCTGGCACCCAAGGAGTTGGTAGAGATGATGACGCAGATTGATGACTTATTGGAGAAGGGCTTTATTCATGCTAATGTGTCACCGTGGGAGCACCCGTTCTTTTTGTGCCTAAGAAAGATGGGACAGTACGCATGTGCATCGACTACAGAGCATTGAATGCAGTGACGGTAAAGAACAAGTATCCCTTGTCGCGTATAGACGATCTATTTGATCAGCTGAGTGGAGCAAAAGTATTCTCCAAAATTGACTTACGATCGGGCTATCACCAATTGAAGGTTCGGAAGGAAGATATTGCAAAGACGGCTTTTAGATCAAGGTATATACACTACGAGTTCTTGGTCATGTCTTTCGGTTTGACCAATGCACCCACAGTCTTCATGAATTTGATGAACAAAATCTTTCACTAGTACTTGGACAAATTTGTAGTAGTCTTTATAGATGATATCTTGATTTACTCCAAGAGTCAAGAGGAGCATGAGCAGCATCTACGGATAGTATTGGGAACGTTGAGGAATGAGCGACTTTTCGCGAAGCTTAGCAAGTGTGATTTCTTTCTCAAGAAGGTATCATTTCTTGGTCATATTGTTACGGGAGATGGTATATCAGTAGACCCAGAGACGATCATAACAGTCAAATCATGGCCCACTCCCACCTCAGCTTCAGAGGTGAGAAGTTTTCTTGGACTTGCGGGTTACTACCGATGGTTCATAGAAGATTTCTCTCGAATAGCGGGGCCTATGACTCGATTAACTTGTAAGGATCAGGAGTTTGTATAGACAGACGAGTGTCAAGCCGCTTTTGACGAGTTGAAGAAGCGATTGACCACAACACCGATCTTGACACTACCATCGGGCCCGAGAGGATTTGTGATCTACAGCGACGCATCAGGGAAAGGATTAAGATGCGTATTCATGCAGCACGGTCGGGTAGTAGCATATGCATCGCGATAGTTGAGAGTGCACGAGAAGAATTATCCGACCCACGATCTAGAGCTCATAGCGGTTATCTTTGCTTTGAAGCTATGGAGACACTACTTGTACGGTGAGAAAGTTGATATCTATACTGATCATAAGAGCCTCAAGTACGTGTTCACCCAGAAAGAGTTGAATATACGACTGCGACGTTGGTTGGAGTTGATGAAGGATTATGAGATCGAGCTTCATTATCATCCGGGCAAGGCTAATATCGTGGCAGACACATTAAGCCATAAGCCCATGGCACACTTTTTGACCACACAGAAGGAGTTGATTAGAGATTTGGAGCAGCTTGGCATTGAGGTAGTATTGCCTGGAGCAGACGGCGTGTTAGCCAACCTCCAAGTGCAATCGTTATTGGTAGAGCGCATCAAGGCAGCATTGCCCAATGATGCCAGATTTAGGCGGCTCAGAGAGAGGACTGAAGCAAGAGAACATACGGGATTGAGGATCCATCCCGATGGGACATTATGATGTGGTGATCGCATTTATGTTCCAAATGGGGAGCTACGATAGGAGTTGATGGCAGAGGCTCACAGTTCGACTTACTCTATTCATTCCGGAGGAACCAAGATGTATTGCGACTTACGACAGTATTATTGGTGACACGGAATGAAGCAAAAAATAGCTCGTTTCGTTGCCAAGTGCTTAGTATGTCAGCAGTGAAGGCGGAGCACCAGAGGATGGCCGAATTATTGTAGCCGCTACCTATTTTCGAGTGGAAGTGGGAGCACATCACTATAGATTTTGCCATGAATTTTTCTCAGAGTCCTAGGGGACGTGACGCAATGTGGGTGATTGTGGATAGACTCACCAAGTCAGCCCATTTCTTACATTTTAGAATGGGCCAGTCGACAGAGGTATTGGCAGGGATGTATATGGAGCAGATTATGAGATTGTACGATGTGCCTGTTAGTATTGTGTCGGACCGCGACTCGAGATGTACCTCATATTTTTGGAGGAGTATGCACCAGAGTTTGGGCACCCGATTGAAGTTTAGCACGGCATACCATCCTCAGATGGACGGCCAGTCAGAGTGCACTATTCAGACGCTAGAGGATATGTGAGAGCATGCATTCTTGATTTTGGCTGCTCATAGGAGGACCATCTTTATTTTGTGGAGTTTTCCTACAACAATAGCTATCAAGCGAGCATTCAGATGGCTCCGTTTGAGGCGTTCGATGGTAGAAAGTGTCGGTCTCCTGTTTGTTGGAGCGACATAGGAGAGCGACAGCTATTTGTAGAACCCTAGAGGGGGGTGAATAGGGAAATAAAAAATAACTAGAGCACAAGAAGCAATATATGACAAATAAAATTAAAGAGTAAGAAGATCAAACACAAGATGTATCCTGGTATCCTCGCTTGAGGCAATCCAATCCCGGAACTCTCTCCGGCTTAAATCCACTATTTAATCAAATAGTACACACGAGTTTGGATCCGAAGAACTCTCCAACTTCAACACGAGTTTGGATCCGAAGACTCGCCAACTTCAACACACGAGTTTTCTTACGAAGGCTCGCCAACTTCAAACAAATGAGAAGAGAACTTGTTGATCTTCTAACACGTGAAGATCGAAAATTACAACTCTTAAATACTCTAGCACTTTGGAAGAGGATGACAATTAAAAGCTTGGTAGAGTATTAATGGTGGAGCTCTTGGTTGTTTGGAAAATTTATGGCAAGAGTCGGTGAAAGCTTCATGAGAGAGAAGACTTTCTTTTATAGAGAAACCAAGAGTGGGTGGCTTTTAATGCTCTGGATACAGCCAGACCGGCATACCGTCAGTATGCAGTGGCATACCGTCGGTATACCAGTGAAATAGTAACGGTCATATTAATATCCGTTGAGAGCATTAAATGCTGCCATTAATGCTAGTCAGAGTGATTCAAAAATCAAATATATGTAACCCGGTATACCGTCAGTATGTCGTGGCATACCGTCGGTATACCGACGTTTTATCACAGAACGTTTTAAGGCAAACAAAATGGTATGCCGCCGGTATGCCGGAGCATACCGTCGATATGCCGACGTTTTGTCACAGAACGTTTTTGTGGTCCACAAAATGGTATACCGCCGGTATGCCGGAGCATACCGTCGGTATGCCGACAATTTATCACAGCATGTTTGTGGACGATAAAAATGGTATACCGCCGGTGTGCCGGAGCATACCGTCGGTATGCCAACAATTTATCACAGCAAGTTTTTGGACGATAAAAACGGTATACCGCCGGTATGCCGGATCATACCGCCAGTATGCCGCTCTGTAAGATATTGATTTTTGACTTATGCTTTTACTTTGTCATCCGTCCTTAAGTGTTTACAGAAATACCTAGACCTTGTACAGACTCAAAAACTTTAAGCATGTAGAAAGCCGTCTATACAAGGAGTGCCAGTATCTGCTTCAGTCTTCAATGCAAAGGATGGTTGCACTTGAAAGGAGAGACTTTATCTAGTAGAGCTTCTGAGAAGATATGAATCTGAAGACATAGAAAACTAAACTACGAAGATGCTGTTAATATATCAAAATAAAATGTGCCAACAATCTCCCCCATTTTGATAATTGACAAAATAGAGAGATAGCATCTTCAGGGAGTTACTCCCCTATAGGTAGACAACTCCCCCTCAATACGTTTTCTCCCCCTTTGTCACTTAGTCAAAGATGGGAACAAATAGAAATTAAAAAAATATCAATAATATGGACAGGAGCATAGAATAAAAAGCATATATTGATATATGGAAATTAGAGATGAATACATGCAGGACACTCATACTACATAAGATAAATTAAAAGACTCTCCTCTACGAGAGTTTAGCAACATGAGAAAGACAAATACCAAGTCCCCGTAGGACTGCAAACTACTAGAACCAACCAAACATAGGTCTCCGAAGGACAGCAAAAGATAGAATAAAAACAAACACAAAAAACTAAGACACTCATTTATGCGACACCACCACCAAAAGGAAGCAACCCCTACTCGTCAGCCGGATCATCTCCACCATCCTGAGCCTGATGAAAAGCGCCATAAGGATCAATGCCGTCCGGGTACATAAAACCGTAGGCATTGGGATCGGAAAAGCGGGAGGCTTGGTACATTGGATCCTGAAGATTCAGATCCAAAAACATGTCTCGGTCCTGAAGAGTGCGCTGAATGAAATAGGCCTGGTCATGGAAGCGGGACTGAATCAGAGTGCCAAGGCCACGAGTGTTGGCGTGCATCTACTCCTCCGCCTGAGACATACGCATGTCAAAGTGCTGCTGAGTCAGCGCCATGTAGCGGCCAGAGGCAAGAGGAGTAGCGGCAGGTGCAGCAGGAGCAGAAGCCGGCGGCTCTTGGCAGGAGGAAGCACGAGACGTCGAGGCACCACTAGCGGAGCGGGAAACAGCAAGGTAGGATGGGACGCCGTCCGAGGAAGAAAGGAAGAGGTCGACTTGCTTGGCTTCCAGAATGAGAGTGATGAAGGAGCCGTAATAAAGATTTTGCTTTCCCGTTGGCATGACGCCTTTGAAGGCATGAAGGAGAGTCTTAGGGAAGGACCAAGACTTCCTTGCATAGAGGTAGTACATGCACACCAGGGTGTCGTCGGTAATGGCATCATAGTTGCCGCCCTTGGGATAGAGTATGTGGCACACGATCTGATGGAGGTCGTAATAGAACGGCTCCAGTTTTGCGAAAAGGGCTAGGATATTAGGAGGGTTAGGGCCCTTGCAAATGATGTGGCAGAACTCGTCGAAGGGGGTCTTCGTCGAAGAGTGAAGAGCAGCCAAGGCCGGTAGAGCGTCGCCTCTGTCCGGGACGCCGAGGATGTTGGCGATGTCCCGAGCCGTGAGACGAAAATGACGATCATTGACCATCGTCTGTATGGCACCGTGCTCGTCGTCCGGGACCATATTGCAGTAGAAGAGATGGACGGTGGCAGGGTAGACGGGCACCTAACGCCGAAGGAGGCAAGATAGTCCGGCCTCGTCGAATAGAGAGACATGGCCGGGAAAGAAATTCCAGTTGATTGCACGGCCCTTGAAGATGTTATGGTGGACGAAGTGTTGAAACCAAGTCTCAGCCGCCAAGGAGGAGGTGAATACCTGCTGATCATATCCATGAGAGAGAGCCACCGGAGTGAAAGGATTGAAGAAGATGGAGGAGGAGCGGGGACGCTTGGGATTGGCCATGGAGGAAAGAAAGAAAGTTGGAGGAGGAAGTTAGGGTTTGAGGTGTGGATGAGAGAAGGATAGAGAATGAAGAAGGAAAGAGGGTTTTTAAGGTGTTGTTGGGAAGGGGAAGGGGGAACGGTTATAGAGAGAAGTGGAGAGGTTTGTGGGTTGGAAATGAGGATAATGGAGAGAAAAGAGGAGTAATAGGGAAGATGAAGAGAGGGGAAGTTAATGTGATGGGAAGTTAGGATATGGGGAAGAGAAGAGGGATAATAAATGTGGAAGTGATGGATGGGAAGGGTATTAATGAGGTGAAGAAGGAATAAGGAGGAAAAGAAGGAAAGGTGGGCCCGGATTCTGAGTTGGAAAGGTTGTCCGTCGCGAACCGGCATACCGTAGGTATGCCGACGTATGCCGACGGTATGCCGTTTTTTGACACAGAACCTAATTCTGAATAAAAAACGGCATGCCATCGGTATACCGCCGTATACCGTCGGTGTCCCGGCCAAGAAGATTTATGAATCGAAAGATAAAATGCCTAATTTTTGGCAAAGAAAAGTGAAGCGATCTTCCGGAAGTGGTTTGGTGAAAATATCGGCTAGCTGATAAGTGGTGTCAATAAACTCAAGGCGGATATCCCCCTTTTGTTGATGGTCACGAAGAAAATGGTGTCTAATTTCAATGTGCTTCGTACGTGAGTGACAAATCGGGTTTTTCGTGAGATTGATCGAGCTAGTGTTATCACATTTAATAGGGGTGCAAGTATGAGAAATGTCATAATCTAGAAGTGTTTGTGACATCCAAAGAATTTGTGCACAACAGCAACCGGCCGCAATATATTCGGCCTCAGTGGTTGAAAGAGCAACATAATTTTATTTCTTACTAAACCACGATACCAAGAATTTTCCAAGGAATTGGCATGTGGCGCTAGTGCTTTCTCGGTCAATCTTGCATCCGGTAAAATCTGCATTCGAGAAGCCGTGAAGCTCAAAGGATGAAGATTTCGGATACCAAAGGCCCATGTTCACGGTACCTTTGAGATATCAAAAAATATGCTTTACGGCACATAAGTGCGATTCCTTTGGATTTGCTTTATAACATGCACAAAGACATACACTAAACATGATATCAGGACGGCTCGCAGTAAGATAAAGTAAACTACCAATCATACCTCGATACTTACGGATGTCAACCGATGTGCCATCTTCATCCTTGTCAAGCTTTGTCGTTGTTGCCATAGGAGTCCTCATTGATTTGGATGAGTCAAGTTCGAAATGCTTGAGGAGATCCTTTGTATATTTTGCTTGATTGATGAAGGTCCCTTTGGGTTCTTGTTTGATTTGTAATCCCAAAAAGAATGATAGCTCACCCATCATACTCATTTCAAATTCTTCCTGCATAACTTTAGCAAATTCTACACAAAGTGTGTTGTTAGTAGAACCAAAAATAATGTCATCGACATAAATTTGAACCAATAAAAGAGTGCTATTATGGGATTTGATAAAATGTGTTGTGTCGACTTTCCCCTTTGAAAAATTGTGTGAAACAAGAAATGAGCTAAGGAGCTCATACCAAGCACGGAGAGCTTGTTTGAGGCCATAAAGGGCTTTGTGGAGTTTGAACACGTAATTAAAAAATTGAAAATCTTCAAAGCCGAGAGGTTGTTTAACATAAACTTCCTCTTTAATAATACCATTTAGAAAGGCACTCTTAACATCCATTTGAAAGAGTTTAAAGTCATTAAAACAAGCAAAAGCACAAAGCATAAGAATGGATTCAAAGACGCACAACCGGAGCATAGGTTTTGTCCTAGTCAATGCCTTCCTCTTGGTTATATCTTTGAGCAACCAATCGGGCCTTGTTACGAGTCACTAACCCATCTTCATTAAGTTTGTTTCGAAACACCCATTTTGTTCCAATAATGGGGTGATTGCTAGGTTTTGGGACAAGTTCCCAAACCTTGTTTTGCTCAAATTGATTTAGCTCCTCTTGCATCGCTATCATCCAGAATTCATCAAGAAAAGCATCATTAATATTTTTAGGTTCTATTTGAGAGATAAAAGCCACGTTTTCACAAAGATCACGAGTGGAGGATCTAGTGCTAACACTGGAGGAAGGATCCCCAATGATAAGTTTCTTAGGATGATTGGTGACAAATCTCCATTCTTTTGGGAGATCCTTTTGAGGAGGCTCGAGAGGAGGAGACTCTTTTGTTGGAGTCACAACTTTATTGTTAGATAAAGAAGGACGATCTTCAATAGAGGAGTTCTCCAACCCAAACGAGATGTCATCAATATCCTCGGAAGACGAGAATGTAGAAGGGTTAAGTTCATTAAAAGAGACATTGATTGACTCTTCGACAACAAGACTTCTTTTATTAAAACTACGAAAACCTTTACTATGAGTAGAGTATCCAAGGAATATTCCTTCATAGCCTTTTTCTTCAAACTTGCCTAGGTTATCCTTGGTATTCAAAATAAAACAATTACAACCAAAAACTTTAAAATATTCAATAGAGGAAATTTTGTCAAACCAAAGCTCATAAGGAGTCTTCTTAGAAATAGGTCTAATCAAAACCCTATTTATAACATGATATGCCGTATTAACGGCTTCCGCCCAAAATTATTGGGAGAGCTTATATTGGTTTAACATAACCCGGGCCATATTGCCAAGGGTTCTATTCTTTCTCTCCACAACACCATTTTGTTGAGGAGTTCGTTGGACAAGCAAAATCATGTCCAAAACCATTCTTTTCACAAAATCTTTTGAAATCGGCATTGTCAAATTCTCCTCCATGATCACTTCTAATCTTGTTAATAGAAAAACCTTTCTCATTTTGAACACGTTTACAAAAAGCAACAAATTCACGAAAAGTATCACTTTTGCAAACAAGAAAAATAACCCAAGTAAATCTCGAAAAATTATCAACCAAAACAAAAGATAAAGCTTGCCTCCAAGGCTAGCAACTCTACTAGGACCAAAAAGATCCATATGAATAAGTTGAAGAGGTCTAGAGGTACTCACAGAGTTGATAGATTTGAAGGATGACTTTGTCAACTTACTCTTTTCGCATTCTTCACACACCATATCCTTTTTGAAAGGGATACTTGGGAGTCCTCTTACGAGCTTCTTGGTAGCAAGACGAGAGATGGTATCCATGTTGGCGTGTCCGAGTCTCATGTGCCAAAGCCAACTCTCATCGTTCTGAGCAACTAAGCACCTGTCATTGTTAGTGTCTTTGACAAGATATAAAATATAGATATTGTTTTATCTAATGCCTTTATAAACAATAGATCCATTTGAACTATCGGTAATGAAGCATTTGAGCTTAACAAACTTGATATCATAACCATTATCGGTAAGATGACTAATACTAAAATGATTGTGTTTAAGATTAGTTACTAGACACACATTCTTAATACAAGGATAAGGAGGAGAACCTATATTACCATTTCCTATAATGTGACATTTAAGATTGTTACCAAAGGAGACGTGTCCTTCCTTCTTCATCGATAGCGTTGTACATAATGAAGCATCCCTGGTCATGTGCCGTGAACAACCGCTATCGAGAATCCACTTGCTTCTAGCATGAGAAGGACTCTTCACCTACAACATAAGTTGAAGATGAACATTTTGGTACCCATGATTGTATGGGCCCTTGAGTGTTAGTCTTAGGAACCCACTTAAAAACTTTCTTATCAACAAGTTTTCTTGTATGACAATAATTGGTCGTGTGTCCAAACAAGCCACAGTAGTTGCAAATTATAGAGGATTTAGAAGAAGTGTGAGTATCATGCATATGTGAAACTCTAGTGCGAGGAGTTCTAACATTAGTGTTATGATGATGATAATAAAAAGCATGATGTGAAGTATTTTTCTTTACAAAAGGTCATTTTCTTGTGTTAGAAAAGGATTTGTGTGTAGTGTTCATGTAAGAAGTATGTCTAGCATTGTGATGAGTGTGGAGGTGTCTTGGAGCATGCATGTGAGTAGTGGTCTTATTACCTAGTTTCTTACTCTGTACAAGAAGATTATTATACTTAATAGAAGTATCATATTCTCTCCTATTAGCATCTTGAACCTTATGCATAGCAAATTCATAAGCTCTTCTCATGGATTGAATCTCATCATCCTTTTTCTTGATAGTGACAAGAGATTCTTAAAACTTGAGTCGCAAAGACTCTATCTCATCCGTGTCAGAAGCAGGAGATTTTTCCTTTACATCAATAATGATGCTTGAGAGTCTTTCTACTTCAAGTTAAAGAGCATCAACCTCTTTTAGAGATTTTTTTGTATTTATTCCTAACACCTTTGTGCTCTTCATGCAAGTCAAGGATAGCTTTCTCCAAGTCATCATAAGTAAGAGTGTTTAAGGAGAGATCATCAAGTACCTCATCGGTTGCCAAGAGACAAACGTTGGCATTGTGTTTGCACTCATTGTCGTTGTCGGAGTCACTTGCGTCACTCTCACACCAAATACTTGTGTTGGCGAATTTCTTGGAGGACGAGCTTCCTTTGCTAAGCTTCTCGTACTTACTTGAGTCTTTTCTTATCATCGGACGGTCCCTCTTGATGTGTCCGATTCTTCTGCATTGATAGCACGTCAGATCTTCCTCATTGTCCCGTCTGAAGCGGTTGGCTTTGTTGAATTTGAGGAACTTTCGGAAGTGCTTAGCTGTGAGAGCTATTTCTTCATCATCGTCTGACTCATTGTCGTCGGAGCTATCCTTGGAGTAGGACTTTGTAACTTTGAGAGCGAGAGACTTCTCCTTCTCCTTGGCCTTTTCCTTCTCCTTCTCTTGTATGGAGGATTCCTCTTGATCCTTCATATCGAGTTCATGAGTCATTAGCTTACCCATGAGGGTCTCAACGTTCATAACTGTCAGGTCGTTCCCCTCAATGATTGCGGTAGCTTTCGGACTCCATACTTTTGTCAATCCTCTAAGAATTTTTCTGATCTTTTCATGAGCAGGATATTCCTTACCAAGAGAAGAGAGAGGATTAATAATATCACCAAAACGAGTAAACATGCAAGTAATAGATTCATCATGCTTCATCTTAAAGGACTCATATTCTTGCGTGAGTCTACTAATCTTGGATTCCTTCACTTGTGAAGTACCCTCGTGTGTGACTTCAAGTAACTTCCAAATCTCATTGGAAGTCTTGCAAGTAGAGATTCTATTGAATTCACTACTATCGAGAGCACAATAAAAAGCGTTCATAGCCTTGGCATCTCGACTAGCAAGCTTCTTAGTATTTTCAGTAAGAGTGTCCCTAAGGGTGTCAGAAGCAATATCCTCAATAACTCTGGAAGCAGTAGGAAGACCATTTATTACACAATCCTATAAATTAAAATCTATGGACTTCAGATAAATACTCATCCTAATCTTCCAGTAGTTATAGTTGGTTCCATCAAATAGGAGAGGCCTATTTGTGGAGTGTCCCTCATTGTGGAAGGTGTTGATACTAGGGTTAGTGGCCATGGATCACTCAAAGGGTGTAAATCTAAATCAAGAGAACAAAGCTTTGATACAATTATAGAACCTTAGAGGGGGTGAATAGGGAAATAAAAAATAACTAAAGCACAAGAAGCAATATATGACAAATAAAAGTAAAGAGTAAGAAGATCAAACACAAGATGTATCCTGGTATCCTCGCTTAAGGCAATCCAGTCCCGGAACTCTCTCCGGCTTAAATCCACTATTTAATCAAATAGTACACACGAGTTTGGATCCGAAGAACTCGCCAACTTCAACACGAGTTTGGATCCGAAGACTCGCCAACTTCAACACACGAGTTTTCTTACGAAGGCTCGCCAACTTCAAACAAATGAGAAGAGAACTTGTTGAACTTCTAACACGTGAAGATCAAAAATTATAACTCTTAAATACTCTAGCACTTTGGGAGAGGATGACAATTAAAAGCTTGGTAGAGTATTAATGGTGGAGCTCTTGGTTGTTTGAAAAATTTATGGCAAGAGTTGGTGAAAGCTTCATGAGAGAGAAGACTTTCTTTTATAGAGAAACCAAGAGTGGGTGGCTTTTAATGCTCTGGATACAGCCAGACCGGCATACCGTCGATATGCAGCGGCATACCGTCGGTATACCGGTCAAATAGTAACGGTCATATTAATGTCTGTTGAGAGCAGTAAATACGGCCATTAATGCTAGTCAGAGTGATTCAAAAATCAAATATATATAACCCGGTATACCGTCGATATGCCGTGGCATACCGTCGGTATACCGACGTTTTATCACAGAATGTTTTAAGGCAAACAAAATGGTATACCGCTGTATGCCGGAGCATACCGTCGATATGCCGACGTTTTGTCACAGAACGTTTTTGTGGTCCACAAAATGGTATACCGTCGGTATGCCGGAGCATACCGACGGTATGCCGACAATTTGTCGCAGCAAGTTTGTGGGCGATAAAAATGGTATACCGTCGGTATGCCGGAGCATACCGTCGGTATGCCGACAATTTATCACAGCAAGTTTGTGGACGACAAAAATGGTATATCGTCGGTATGCCGGAGCATACCGCCGTTATGCCGCTCTGTAGATATTGATTTTTGACTTATGATTTTACTTTGTCATCTGTCCTTAAGTGTTTACAGATATACCTAGACCTTGTACAGACTCGAAAAATTTAAGCAAGTAGGAAGCCGTCTATGCAAGGAGCGCCGGTATCTGCTTCAGCCATCAATGCAAAGGATGGTAGCACTTGAAAGGAAAGACTTTATCTAGTAGATCTTCTGAGAAGATATGAATCTGAAGACATAGAAAACTAAACTACGAAGATGCCGTTAATATATCAAAATAAAATATGCTAACACTATTGGGTCCCGAGTTGGTCTTGAGCACAGTGGAGACAGTGAAGAAAATTCAGGGCCACTTGCGAGTAGCGCAGGATTGTCAAAAGCAGTAGGCAGATAATCGTCGTCGACCCTTGGAGTTCAAACAGGGTGACCATATGTTCTTGAAGATATCCCCCACTAGAGGTACGATTCGATTCGGAGGACGTGGCAAGTGAGCCCAAGGTACATCGGGCCGTTCGATGTCTTGGAACGTGTTGAAGAGATTGCCTATAGATTGGCTTTACCACCGTCGTTGGAGGGAGTGCATGACATATTCCATGTATCTCAATTGAGGAGGTACGTGGCGGACAGCAATCATGTGCTTGATCACTCTGAGATCACGGTTGGACCGAGTTTGTCGTACGAAGAGCAACCAGTAGGCATTCTTAATCGTCGAGTGAAGGTGTTGCGGAATTAATCTATTCCATTGGTTCGCGTAGCATGGAAGCATCACTCGTCAGGGGAGTCTACTTGGGAGCGCGAAGACGACATCCGAAATCGCTACCCGCAGTTATTCAAAGACGAAGGTATGTCTTGCATTTAAGCTTTTAAATTACTATCAATTTTCTTGCATTGCATTCGAACCCCCGACCTCAAATTAATTTCGAGGATAAAATTTTCTTTAAGTTGGGTAGGATGTAACCCCCAAGATTTTCTAATTATTTTAGTGATTTAAAAATTATTTTTAATATATTATTTAGCATTAAAGAGTTAGTTGGTATATGGGTGTATTTATATATATATATATATATATATATATATATATATATATATATATATATGTATATATATATATATATATATATATTATGTGTGTGATTGTGTGCTTGATATTTTAAGTGCTACTAAAAATAGTCTATGATTATTATAAAGATTTTTTATTACTTAATTACAATTTATTGGAATTTTATGGGATTATATGCATTATATATATATATATATATATATATATATATATATATATATATATATAAGAGAGAGAGAGAGGCTAGTAAAAAAATGATGCTGTGGTGGTCGGCCCATGTGGGGACCGACCACAGTGCAAAGAAAAGGAAAAGAAAAGCAAAGGAAAAAGGAAAGGAAAAGGAAAAAGAAAAGGAAAAGGATATATATATATATATATATATATATATATATATATATATATATATATATATATATATATATATATATATATGTGTGTGTGTGTGTGTGTGTGTGTATGTGTGTGTGTGTGTGTGTGTGTGCATATATATATATTAATAGCCACCCACCCACTTAAGTGGGCGGGCCCCCCATCCCATGCTTGCTGCTGAAGCAGCAACCTAACGTAGCAAGTAGCGACCCGTGGGCAAAGCCCAATTGGGTTATTAGTAATAGTGTTTGTATTAGGTTTTTCTACCAACTTGCTATATATATAACTTTTTTCATAAGCCTCAAAACCCTAATCTTCCAAAAAAGTTGAGGCTGATCATACCCTCTTCACCTACGAATTTGTTTCACCAGCGACGGAGCTTTGTGCGCGACGAATGGAGCATCGAAAGTCAGCCCCGCGTCACCCACGAAGCAGTTTTTCCACTCAAGGTACCCTACTTCCCTACGAAGTAACTTTTTACTCGTAGCACCGATTTTCGATCCGTAAGATTTTCTGGAAAGTAGACTTGACCCTCTTCGAGATCCTCTAGGTGGATTTTGAAAACAACCCATCGACTTGCTCAAAAAATCGAGATGAAGTTGAACAAAAATCTATTTCTTTAATATTAAAAACTGTTTTAAAACGACAACTTGTCGGCCAATTTTCTTGCTGTGTAGTAAAGTACTGTAGGAACTACTTGAAAATAGTAAAAGACAACATAACCGAGATCACAACGCATCTTTTGGATCGTCGTTTCGATTAGCGTGTAAAAAGTAGATGGATGTTGAATTTGAGGAAAAACCTGTGTTTAATTATATAAAATTTCTGAAATTTGTCTGATATGGCGTGCGTCCCGACAAACCGGGCAACGTGGTCATATGCTATACACATCAAAAGGCGCATATGGACGTTGTCGACATGTGGGAACTGACGGAACTCAGTTTCGTCGTGTGTGCGCAACGAAATCAGTCCGTATCCGTCGAGATACCCCCGTATCGGCATTTTACAAACTTCGTCCTAACTTCGTGTATAGTCGTCGATTCAGATGAAACTTGCGCCAATAGGTTCGGATCAAAATTCTGGTCCTGTGTGCCAAGTTTGGTTCGATTCTGAGAAGGTCGAATCGGAATTCCTTTTTGGCGGGCCCGCGACCCACTCAAATGGACGATTTTGTACACGGCACATCGGAATCCAAAACTGGACATACCGTTGAGTTCCTCTCCCCAAACTGAATCCATAGACATGTAGTTTGATGACTTTAGAGACCATAGACTTCGGCACGTATTTTGGTGCAAAGCGGGTCCAATGGCGGACATCGTTTTGACCCAAAATTACGATTTTGTCCCTGTTCCAGAATTGGACTTTTGGACAGGCGTTTCCTAGGTATATCTTTTACACTGAGGGTATTTTTGATATTTGTTTCAGCGTCTGGAGTTGTTTGGAGATTGTGACGTTTCTTAGCTGACATTGTGATTACCTGGACTTGTCACTTTGCACCATCAGGCAAGATACCTTGCCAACTTACTCTGTGATTATTATATTTCTTATTTTCAGTTGTTATTTCAGCATTTTTTCTTTCTCGATATTTAAAGTGTACGTCTGCAAGCGACTCTATCGGTCGTTTTTCTTGCTTTGTTTATGTCTCTTGTATTGACTTAGTCCAGTGATCACCCATTGATGTTGAGGTATTGGTATATCTCATACGGCCTTGACACTTGTTGTATCACGTGATATGGGTCACATGTAGGACACGTTTCCGTATGGTCGGCTGGCCACCGATACGTTTGAAGGGTGCGACGGATACGGGTAACTGCCAATAGAATTGCATGCTAGAAGACTTGGCGGTTACTAGAGGTACATGTCTGTCATGGAGATGATGATATTAGGCATTGGGTGGGGAGAACAATACCTGACGTATGAGCTTCGATTGCACTTCCCTTGTAACACAAAAGCTCCGCAGGAGATACGGATATGTTTAGCCTCTCGGGTTTGCCACTGTCATTCTTGAAACGTCATGCGCTTGGTCACTGGTACCCAAGAGAGGACTATACCGGATCCTATATTCAGCCAGGGCTCATGCGTCGAAGGACTGTATCTCAACTGCATATTCACAGTAGAATGGTCAGGAACCTGATTGCATGCATATCTTTTTCTTTTATTATATTATCATAGTTTATATGGCATGGTGTTTTCTTGTATCTTGCTATGTCCTCTGCGAACCTGGTTATCTCTCCAGGGTTAGACGATTTTCCACAGGAGTACGGAGCGACGTTGGAGCTATCTTACATCGATGTTGAGGCAGTTCCTTTTGATTTCTAGACTATTTCTTATCTGAGACAGTTGTAGACATTATTTTTACATCTCTTTTTCTTTCTTTTTGCGGAGGTTGGACTCTGATCTTGTGAGACTATTTTTATAGCTGTTTGGAGTGAGCATGTTCACCCGGCTATCTTTTGATACTTTTATCTATTTATTTAGATTCTATTATCTTCTGTGTTGAGCTGTGATGAGATTAGATTATGTATTTCTGGCCTGTGATTATTTTATTTTACAGCTTATGTGTATATATGAGGATTCCATATATTGGAGTATTTTTCGTATATGTGCAGCTGGCATGTTCACGGACTTGGTCCTACGTATTTTGGGACTGGGACGTTACAGAATGTCAGTGCTCCTTCGACAGCATCAAAGAATATATGTCGAACCCTCCAGTCCTGGTAGCCCCGATTGTTGGAAAATCATTCATGCTCTATGTGCGAGCAATGGAGCATTCTCTCGGTACTTTACTAGCGCAAAATAATGATGCATGCCATAAGCAGGCTATATATTACATCAGCCGAATGATGATGGGACCTGAGCATCGATACACTGCCGTGGAGAAAGAGTGCCTTGCTCTAGTGTTTGCCATTCAGAAGACGCAACACTACGTCACGGGATAAACCATCCATGTCGTATCAAGAGTCCACCCCTCAGGGTCTTCATGACTAAGCCAGGTGCACTCAGCTCTCGCCTCGCTACTTGGGCGATATTATTGTCTCCCTACCACATGATCTTCGTCCCACAGCAGGCTGTTAAAGGTCAAGCTCTGACAGACTTTTTAGCAGCCTATCCAGGTTCGGAGTCAACCAAAATAGACAAAGAGATTCCCGATGAGGTCGCCAATTCAAATGTGGCCTCCCATGATACCGTATGGCGAATGTTCTTCGACAGCGCTTCTAGAACTGGGCCCAAAGGCAACATCGTCGCTGGAGTCGGAGTGGTGCTGATTTCTCCCTCCAGGCTGGTGATCAATCGGGCTTATTCCCTTATGGAGCCCTGTTCGAACAACGTGGCCGAGTACAATGCTTTGGTCATTGGCTTCTGACTTGCAAAGAAACTGGAGGTAGAGTATCTTGAAGCATACGACGATTCGCAGTTAATCGTCAATCAGATCCGGGGCTCATACGAAGTGCATCATGAAGACATGATCCCCTATCACCAAACACATCATCTCGTCCTTGGAAGGGTTCTTCATAGAACACGTTCCCAGTCTCCAGAATATTGAAGCCGATGCCCTAGCAGGCCTTGCTGCTTCCTTAGCAGTTCTGAATCATGCTCACCACTTGGTTGACATAATAGGCCGTGAATTGGTCTGTCCTAAGGACAATGTTCAATGTGTTGAGAGTTACTCCGCTCTGACAGTCGACGAAGCACCAGACTGGAGACAACCATTCATCGACTTCGTTGTCTTCGACATCCTGTCAGAAAATCTGAAGGAAGCCACTTCCATCAGAAGGCGTTCCCTTAGATTCTTTTACGATACAGAGACGAAAATGCTGTATCGACGATCATACGATGGATTACTGCTTCGATATCTATCAAATATAGAAGCCAAAGAAGTCGTGCGTAAAGCACATGACAGCGTCTCTGGGGCCCATCAGCCTGGCCCGAAATTATAAGATTGCCTTCGCCGAATGGGCTATTACTGGCCCAAGATGATTGCCGATGCGATAGACTATACAAGAAAGTATAAAGCCTGTCAAGTCCACACAGATTTAATCTACCAGTCATCCGAATTTCTACATCCGACGGTGCCATCCTGGCCATTCGAAGCATGGGGAATGGACATCATTGGTCCGATCACTCCGCCTTCATCCAGAGGACACCGCTTCATACTTGCAATCACAGATTACTTCTCCAAATGGGCGGAGGCTATTCCGCTGGCAGAAGTGAAGACTTCAAACGGGATCAGCTTCCTCAAGCATCACGTTATATACCGCTATGGACTGCCCCGAAGGATCATCCACGACAATGGTCCGCAGTTTGCAAGCCACGTCTTCTATCGATTTTGCGACAAACACTGAATCCAGAATATTGCTTCAACACCATACAACCCGGTGGCTAATGGTCTGGCTAAAGCGTTCAATAAAACAATCATCAAGCTTCTCAAGAAGTTCATGTCATCAAACAAACGCAACTGGAATGAGAAGCTCGACGAATGCTTAAGGGCGTACCGTACTACAGTACGGACGGCCACCAGGAACACACCATTCTCTCTGGTATATGGGAGTGAGGCAGTTCTTCCATTGGAGACTCAAATTCCCTCGTTCCGTGTCGTCCTCACCTATCGATTGACGACAGATGATAATCACCATCGCCGACTACAAGAGCTGGAGGTCCTAGATGAGAAGTGCCTGTTTATTCAACAACAAATCGAGCTGTACCAAGCACGTATCTCGGGAGATTTCAACAAGAAGGTTAAAATCATAACATTCCAAGTGGACGATCTTGTTCTGGCAGTACGGAGGCCGATGGTTATGACACACAAAATCGTCGGCAAATTCCAGCCAAAGTGGGAAGGCCCATTTGTCATCGAGGCTGTATTCTCCAATGGTGCTTACCGCCTCGCAAAACAAAATGGAGACTTGCTCATGTTGCCCATCAATGGCAAGTTCCTGAAGAAGTATTATGTCTGAAACGACACCCTCCAAATCCTCGATGATTGAGTTATGTACCCTCTGGTACCGCTGAACTCACACTCCAACTCCAAATTTCCTAGAACGATGAGTTATGTACCCTCTGGTACTGCTGAACTCATATTCCGACTCCAAATTTCCCAGAATGATGAGTTATGTACCCTCTGGTACCGCTGAACTCATATATCGACTTCAAATCTCCCAGACTGCTGAGTTATGTACCCGCAGGTACCCTGAACTTATACTCTGGTCACTACAGATGACTCTTTATCGCATCTTTTGGGTAGTAAGTCACGTATGATCATACCTCTGAACTTTTTTCCTAAAAAGAGCTCCCCCCTCATGACCCAATACCCGTACTTTCAGTGCACAAAAAGGGTAACAGATCCATAAATTCTCCGTAACAACCACGTCGATGTTACCTCTGAGTTGTTTTCCTTCCATAAAAAATAAACCACCCCTCACATAGAACTTTCACGTCCTCATTACCTCTGAGTCGTTCTATGTACCATTCATGGAGCCCACTCCTGCCACGTCCTCGTTACCTCTGAGTAGGAAGGCTCCATCGAAGAAACCCTCATATTTACCACGTCCTCATTACCTATGAGTAAGTATGTTGGTTCTATCTCGTCTTATTATCCGTATCCAGAACCAGGGTACGCCAAGGATAATAGGTCCACAAAAAGTCTCCCATTAGGGCAACTACTGCAAGCAAAGAATAGAGTGAATGTATTCTGTTCATTCAAAATCAAGTACATTCATATGACTACATCTCGTGAGCAAGCCAGAAAAGTTTTCCATCATTTCATTCAGACAAGGAGAAAAAAGATTATATTGATGTCCAAAAGAAGCAAAACATAAACTACAGCTAAAGACAGACAGAAATATCAAGACAAAAGATGGACATTTATGGGAGCCCACAAATCCTAGTTGTGGGGGCGCATATACCATTCTCTCAACCATTTTTCATATGAAGGATCTATTTGAGTAAGACCTCATTCGGAGCAGGAGGGTCAGAACTTCCAATACTACCACCTTCAGACTGGGGCTCCTCTTTTACAGCAACTTCAATATTGGGAGTGTTTTCCCCTATAGGCACCAGCTCTTCTTTTTGTTCCTCTATTTTTGGTATCACCTCCTCCGTAACGAGCGATGACTCTTGTTTGATGAAAGGAGGCAGCAGCTCCTTCATAATGATCTCAGCTTTCGGCAGGGATGCTGCAAGAATCAAAGATAAAAGAAACAAAGTCAGAAGATGGCCAGGTGAAACTAACTTAGTGTTTCGGGGCTTATGCGGTTCAGCTTAGCGGAGCATTATGTGGCCCAGTCCAGATGAGCTTATACGGTCCTGTTTGATGGGGCTTCATGTGGTTCAGTTCAAAGGGACTTATGCGGCTCTGTTCGACAGGTCCTTATGCAGTTCAATTTACGAAGTGCTTATGCGGCCGCTAGACGACTCTCATGCGGCTCAAACATGGAGTATACCCCATGCGGCTTGGATATGAGAAGTTCATGCGGCCCATACAACATATAAAGACGAAGGACGCATTAAAGGCTTGTGCATAAAACATGCAACAGAGCCATCTTTGTTAGGGTTTTTTGAAGCATACGATCCTTCCAAAATCCTTACCAACAATGGTGGAGTGGACGTCGGAATGAACTTCAGGCGCCGCAGTCGACGTAGAAGCCACTCCCTTACCCTTCGTCGCAGCCTTAGAACTCTTGGGGTCCATCGTTGATCGAAGAATAAGAAGAAGAAGAAGGCAGCCTAGGGCAAGAGAGGTTCAAATAAAAGAAGAAAGTAAAGAGTTTCTCTAAAAAGTTACTCTTATTTATAGGCGGACAGGGGCTCATAAACCGACGGACGCTTCGATTCGTGCGCCATCTAAAGAACAAAATTGACGCTTAGGTCATCGAGGCAAATCTGACCCTTGGGATCCTGCCCCCAAAAGACGGCTTCAAATCAAAACGAATCAAGAGCAATTAATGATGCTTACATGGCAGAAAAGACAGTATGTGGCCAGAGCGGTCCATGCGGCCAGAGCGGTCCATGCGGCTAGGCAGTTTATGCGGCCAGGAAGGCCATGCGGCTAGGAAGTCCATGCAGCTAGAATATCTTATGCGGCCAGAAGAGCTTATGTGGACATAGCCAGGCTTCTCATTCAAAGTATTTCAATTTTTCAAAATTGAAAACTTTTAAGGGGGACTTGTAGAAGCATAGAAATGAACAGGAAATCCTATGCGCCTCAAGACTAGGAGAGTTTCATGCGGCTCAAACGTTCAATAGAGTCTCATGCGGTTCAAAAATTCTCAGCGAGCCACGTGGCTTTATGCCGTTCAAAAAGTCCTTCGCAAACCGACCATAATTAACTTATGCAGCTGGCTCATTTAATGCCCTGATACGAAGCGACGGCTCTGACACAAAGGTTTGACAGCCCTGACATAAAAGTGAAATAATGACCCTGACATAGTGGCAGGCTCCTAGGAAAGACAAGAAAATATTCACAGCTGGCATAGTCCACCAACCCCAAAAAAGCTCCCTATGCGGCTGCCACTCTCATGCGGCCGCCACCCCCATGCGGCTGCTACTCCCATGCGGCTCGGATCATGTGTCCACCCCCATGCGACTGCTACTCCCATGTGGATCGGATCATGGGGCCACCCCCATGCGGCTGCTACTCCCATGCGGCTCGGATCATAGGGCCACCCCCATGCGGCTACTACTCCCATGCGGCTCGGATCTTGGGACCACCCCCATGCGGCTGCTACTCCCATGCGGCTTGAATCATTGGGCCACCCCGTATGGCTGCTACTCCTATGCGGCTCGGATCATGGAGCCACCCTCATGCGGCTCAGAATAAAGGATTACCATACGGCTTAGATAAGACCACCCTTATGTGGTTCCGACACGAGGCCACATTCATGTGGTTCAATTATGACAGTCCTCCATGGGGATCGCAGCCGTTGGAACACATGGCAGATGCTGATCGAGTCTCTATAATTCATATCTATTGCAGTCAATGAGGGACACATGGCAGGAGTCGATCAAATCTCAATAACTCAGATTTGTTGCAATCAACATAACCGTCCAGATTTAGTCAAATCCTAAACAAGCCAGATTTATTGCAATCATCATAATCATCCAGATTTAATGTAATCATTACAATCCAGATTTACGGTAATCAACATAATTGCCCAGATATATTACGATCGTAACAAATCAGATTTATGGCAATCAACATAATGGTCCGGGGCTAAGAATCCGCCATGTGGACATACACCTCCACCCATGATGCCTATAAATAACAAGGTGCCATTCCTTTGTAAAAAAAGAGGAGGAGAGAGCAGAGAGATATACGCACAGAGCCAGATACAAAGAGGTCCATACCCGAGCAGGAGCATTTCTTCACCGGAGCCGAGGCTGCGTCCGATCGTCCAAGGAGTAAGGCAGAGCTGTCGTCGCTTTCCCAACCCTCTACAGTCACCCTCCAGAAAAAATAAACAATTGTACTTAGATTGATGTGCCTAGGTTTTTGTCCCTAGGCTTTCTTTGTACGAGCGAGTTTGTGTTGTGAAGTAAAAGTCCAGTCCTCCCATAAAACTGTTTTGTTCTTTTATAATCAATGGCAAACAGTACCCATTTCTTCAAGGGTCCAACATGACTAGTTTTAGGAATCCAATCAAGTATATTTGTGTCAACTAGCTTTCTAGCTCTACAGTACTGTGAGATATGTCCGTATTTACCATAATATGTGAATATGATTTTTGAAATAGTTTTTTCTATGTTGACATGCTTCTTATGTACCTTTCTTGGATTGTATGTGAAAGCATATGTGTGAGGAACGTGTTGCTTATGTGCTTTCTTCGGTTTAGTCCTTTTTGGTATAAGCTTGGTGTTAGGACTAACCTTAGGCTGTGTAACATGGGTGACTTATTTGCCTAATTTCGTCTCTAACTTTTTAGAGGTAACACAAGACTCTTCGAATTTTGTAGTCATATCCAAGAGGCTCTGTTTATTGACTAGTATCTCTTCTTCTCTGTCATATAGCTCTTGCACTTTGACATAGTCTCTTTCTTTTTGTTCTATGGTGTGGATAGCCTCATGATAGTCCAATCTAATTTTGGCTATCTCCTCCGAGTTACCGATGTAGATGTCTCTTTGATATCTTCAAAGAGACTAGACAATCTAGCTACTTCGGTTGTGTATGCCTTAATCTCTTCGCAAGTTTTCTTATACTTGTCCAACACATTTATGTGCTCTTCAAGTAATTCACTAAAGGAATTTTCTAACTGATCGAATGTAAAATCATCAAAGAAAGGGTATCTGATACTTTATCATATGCCATTAGACAAACATTAGCACTGTTGCTGGGTCTGTCCTCCTGTTATGACTCACTAGCCTCACTTTCCTGCCAGATGCTGGTGTTAGTGTACTTCTAACCAATTATAGCTTTTCTACTCGATCTTGATCGGGACTGCTTTTCTTCGTTAGTAGACAGTCCTTCTTCATGTTCCCTGACTTTTGTATCCGAAGAAGATAGTTTCTTCTTCGTTGCTTTCATGGATGTCCTTAATCTTTTGGTTTGGACACTCAAACTTTAAGAATTTTCTAATGTTCTTGAGCAGTAGGGCTTGTTCATCACTATCAAAATCTTCTTCGTCAGAATCATTGCATGAGACTCTTCTAGCTTGAGCTTTGAAGGCAATTGATTTTTCTTTGGAGGTTGCCTCTTCAAAGTCTTGTAGGTCCATATTATGGGTCATGAGCTTCCCCATCGGTGTCTCTAATGTCATCATGGTGAGGTCGTTTCCCTCTATGATCGCGGTGGCCTTCGGGTTCCAGTTCTTTGTTAGAGTCTACAATACCTTTCAGATATTCTCGTGATTGTTGTAATCCTTACCAAGAGATTATAGAGGATTAGTAATATCAAGGAAACAAATAAACATATGTGTAATTGACTCACTGGGTTTCATCTTGAATGACTCATATTCTTGTGTCAATCTACTGATTTTGGATTCCATTACTTGGGAAGTCCCTTCATGAGTTACCTCAAAAAGTCTCCAAACTTCATTAGATGTGGTACAAGTAGATACGCGATTAAACTCAATTTTGTCAATTGTACAAAATAGTGCATTGATGGCTCGTGCATCTAGACTAGCATGTGTCTTTTCATGCTCAGTGTATTGGTCATGGGGCTTGTCTACTAATACACCATCAATCACCATTCTAAGCGGTTTCTTGTAACCGTCTATAACTATCAACCAAAGATCGAAGTCCAGTGACTTAAGAAAGAAACTCAACCATGTTTTCCAATAAGTGTAATTCGTTCCATCAAAATTAGGGGTCTATTTGTGGATTGCCCTTTACCGTTGAATATAGATTTAACGGCTTCCATAGATATATACACACTCTAGATGGTTATGTATATTCATACCCACTCTGATACCAATTGTAGGACCGTTGAGCACCTCTAGAGGGGTGAATAGAGTGTATGCATGTGCAGCAAAATAAATCTCACAACTAAAAATTTTATACTCTGGCAAGTATGAGCAAATTAAATAGCAGAAAATAACTTGCAGCAAAAGTAAGAGTTAAGAAGATCAAACTCAGTGACACAGCGATATATACTGGTTTCCCTCGTGGAGGACTAATCCAGTCTCAAGTACTCCTGCTCGATGTTAATCCACTATGATAAAAGATTTAACTGACTGCTTGCAACTCTTACAACATCGTGCTTGGGGACAAGTACACGACCGACTTCAACAACACCGTGCTTGGCGGTAAGTGTACGAATGATTCAAGAAGACAATTTGAAAACTGGAACATTTTCTAAATTAAGCCTACGATACAACTCTTCAAAACCAAACTCTAAACTAAACAGAAACTGTATTGGCTTGGTTAAGAGTAGTATAGGCTAGTGTTGAAAGTGTATCTCGTAGAAAACACTTAAAATGAATGGATAAGAGAAGGAATGGATGATTTGAAAAACGTGAAAGTTTTCCACCATTTATAGTATTTTTGTAGACCAAGTTCGGGCAGAGTTCGGATGCAGAAATCTCGCTTAAAATGTTGGATACAGATATTCAGGGAATTCAAAAATAGGTTGAAACTATCCTGACCGAGTTCTGTCAGACCTAATTTAGGTCAAATTTTTGCATTTTGGGCTAATTTGTAATGTGGACTTTGGATATGTATTTGTGGATAGTTAGGCTATAATTTTTGTGTGTTGAGATTAGCTAAGCTAGTACCGATCCTGGTCAATCTTACATATTTTTCCTAGACTCAATAAAAGTAAAATTATAGAAGAAATATGTAAAAATCTTGATCTTGATTCCATTACTTTTGGTTTTTTTATGACGACGAGACTTTTTAGCTTGTAGCAGTAGTAGGTGAAGACTTGAAACCTATAAATCTGTAGCAGCATGTATATTTTGCGTATCGACCAAAGTTGACATTGATTATCAAAATCAGGTGTGATCATGACCAATGGGCCAACAGAACTGCCTGGTCCGATGGGTAATATCAGAATAGGAGCCGAAATCAAACTCTACTTGAGTTTCTCAAAAGAAGCCTAACATTCATCTGACCACTCAAAGCTCACATCCTTAAACGTCAGCCGTATCAAGGTTATGGGATCCTAGCATACACTCGATAGTGAAGAACAAATAGGCAACTCTAGAGGGGGTGAATAGAGTTTATGACAATAATGTCCAATTAAAAATTAAACTCTTTCACCAACAGTAAATAATCAGAGTAAATGCGGAAATAGTAAAGAGCGAGAAAGCATACGCAAACACAGCCGATTTTAACCTGGTTTTTTTCGTGGAGGACTAGTCCAGGCCTGAGAACTCTAGCTCAGGATTAAATCCACTATTTTTGAAATAGTAGTTACACCCCGTGCCTTATCTTCAGAAGAGCACGTCAACTTCTTACAAAGATCGCAGTGGCGATGCTTGGAATTTTCCAAGCGACTTCTTGAACTCTTGCACAAACTCCTAACTGAAAAGTACTGAACACTTTGAGGCTTAGGGAGCTTGTGGCTAGTAGATGAGAAGGGTATGGCTTGAATAAGACTTTAGAGAGAAGAGAAGAGAAGATTGGATGAATAAAAATGAGAGAATTCATGGCCTATTTATAGGATACCAGATAGACAGAATTCGGCCAGAATTCTGGGTCAAATATTCAAAAATGTGGCCGTTGGACAACTTGCATCCAGCCAACCCTAAAAATTAGGGTCCTGGATTTTAGGAGGCAGAGTTCGGCCCGAACTCTGTGTGGAGGCAGAGTTTGGCCCGAACTCTGTCTCCAAAGCGCAGAACTGGTCCAATGGGTAAGTGGGCCATTTGGATTTTGGTGGGGCTATTGGTTTGAGGTATAGGTATAGGTTAAGTCTCAAATTGATCAGTACGACTCAGTTTACATATGTCTATACTCAATAAAAGTGTAAAATACAGACTCAAAATATTTAACATAGCAGGTGCAAGCTGTCATCTGTCTTGTACTGAGTTTAGTCTTCATGCGTCGTATTAAAATATTACAAGTATCATGTTGTCAATTGTATCAATATTTGGTTGACTGTAATTTTGTGTCAACAATCTCCTCCATATTGATAATTGACAAAAATGATATTTGTATATTCAATATTCATACCTGGACACATTAAATAGCAGTAGTGTAGCTCTCCCGTAATCAGTGCAGAGCTATCAATAGCTCTCCTATAATCATTGCTCTGTTCCTGTTGTCCTGATACAAACATTCTTTCCCAAAGCACAGATACACAATAATATAATATGATGAATATAGCAAAATATTTCACCCCCTTTTGGCATTTATCAAACAACCAGAAATAATGATTGGCAAGCACACCAAAAAATAATAATAATAAACTGCATAAGTTGATAAACGGTATAATAAAATGTCTCAAGAGTCACATAGAGAGTGCTAATACAACCAAAGTGCAGAAATAAAAACAACTACATCAACTAAAAATGCAGAAAAGCATAAACTATGATCCTTAGCAGCAGCAGCAAAGAGAAATCCATATATATCATCGAGCTCGTGAAGGCCCAGCGTCGTCGGATGGATCAGTGAAGGAACGACGAGGGTCCATGAAAGCCGCATCCGGATCCAGGTAGCGGATAATCCAAGGGTCATCGATACGGTATCCATTGCGAGCAGGGTCCCGCTCCATAGGAATAGGCATAGAAGAATGTCGGGACATAGAGTACCGAATATCGTGCAGTGAGTTGCTGATGGGACTCATCTGCAGGGTAGTCCGGTAGTCAAGATGAGTCCAGCGATCATCCTCTAAAGTGAATCGATCGCGTAGCATAGTCTGGAGTGACTCAAGAGTAGCAGGAGGAAGAGGAGAATTATGTCCAAGAGGAGGTACGTCAGGCTCATCGTCAGAGTGCTCAGACGTAGGAGGTGTGCCAATCGCCGCCTGAAGTCGTCGTGTCTTAGATAGGAAGGCAATGGCAGGTAGGAACTGGCACTCATCAAGAGGTACACAAAAGGCACGAAAGATCATAGGAAGATAAAGAGCATAAACCAAGGATCTTGGCTTCTTCCTAGCATTAATCATCCAGTCCATCATGGTACGTGAAAGATTAAAAGGAACATGAAAATGGAGGTGGTATAAAGCAGAGATTTTAAAGTATGTAACCTCATCAGTTGATCCTGCTTTGGGCAGAATCGTGTTAAAAACAATGGGATGAAGTTCATAAAAGTAAGGATTGAGAAACTTGGCGAGAAGCTTGCAAGGACGTGTGTTAGGAGTACACAAATCGTCCTTAAAGATTTCTAGGGAAGACCCATCGGAGAATTGAAACTTGTGAGCTTCAACAAGTTTCTCCCAAGAGTTTGGCTCCGAAATTTCAAGATATTCGGCCAAGTCAAAATCATCAAAAGAAATAACAATGCCCGTAACCCGTAAAAATAGATGTGTATTATTGTGAGTAAGGTTGCAATAAAATATTTGGATGGCATTGAGATAGATAACCGAATTGGTAGTGACAAGTTCATCAAGACATAGATCATGAAATAATGCATCATATTGTGAAAAGATAGTAAAATTTATAGGATGACCCGCATACACAAGACGTGATCGAAAATCACTAAACCACTCATTGGAAGCGTCTAGTGATACAAATATATGGTCATCGTACGTGTCGGGGATGAGTAGACGAGGTGGGTTGAACAACGGGTGAATAGATTATTGATTAGGTTGTTCAACGGGTTGTTCAACACGAGGAGGAGCATTCGAAAAGGTCGCACCCTCGGTTCGAAGTCACTTTCCTCTATTGAACAACTTGGGAGCCATGAAATAATAAAAAAAATTAAAGAAATTTAGATGGAGAGAAGTGTGGAAATATACCTCAATTTGATGATGAAAGATGAAAGAGAATGGTGAGAGAATCCTTCTCCTTGAATTTTGAGAAGAAAGGGGCACTAGGATGGAAGAACTGGGGTTAGGATTTGAAAAAAAATAGTTTGGAGAAGTTTAGAAGGTGGCAATGGAGGAGAGAGAGGAGGGGAACCCGATTTTTAGTATAAGGGTTCGAATGGTCGCAGCAAATGTGGACCATTGGATCATATTCGGATCAGCGGCTGAGGCTGCTTTCGATTCTGGAACAGTCAGACCGAATTCGGCCCGAACTCTGGGTCAGGCAGAGTTCGGCCCGAATTCTGGTTTCTGTAGCCAGAACAAAAAACAGGCTGAAAAGAAGTTTGATCAAATAAGATAGACTAAAAAGAGTATGATAAAGAGTAGATGCATATACAAAGTGAGAAAAACCAAGTAGAGAATAGCAAAAAAAAATTCAATGCTGAATCAAAGTGAAGTTTAAAAATTTAAATTTTAGCATGTGATTAATAAAAGTATACCATGTAATAAACAAGGAAATATGCCATAAATCAATATTTTGAAGCTGCCATAGGGTAGCTGCAGGGGCCGGATCCCAGCTAGCGGTAGTCCTGAGGACTAGTACACCGTGTCGCTTAGGCTTTTACGCCTTGTTGTCAGAAGGACCCTTTCAGCTTGTACCCATAGCAATTTCATCATAAAGAATCAAGACATAATCGATATTTACGCAGGTTACTTTAATGAATAACAGCTTCATCCAAAATTCCTAGTTCACGACAAAGAAAGTTAAAACGCTCTTCGGATAGTGGTTTGGTAAAGAAATCTGCTAGCTGATGATCAGTATCAATAAATTCTAAGTTAATAGTGCCATTTTGCTGGTGATCACGCAAAAAGTGGTGACGTATTTCAATGTGCTTCGTGCGTGAGTGACATATGGGGTTCTTAGTGAGATTTATAGCAATGGTATTGTCACAAAATATAGGAATGTGCATAAAAGATAAGTTATAGTCTTCAAGGATTTGCTTCATCAACAGAATTTGTGCACAACAACGACCAGCTGTGATATATTCAGCTTCTGTTGTGGATAGTACGACAGAATTCTGCTTCTTGCTTAACCAAGAGACTAAAGCCTTTCCTAATAAATGACACGTGTCACTCGTACTTTTACGGTCGACCTTGTATCCGGCAAAATCAGTATCAGAGTAACCAATGAGGTCAAATGATGTTGATTTGGGATACCATAGGCCCACTGTAACCGTACCCTTAAGGTATCGAAAGATACGCTTAACTGCAGACATGTGTGATTTCTTAGGATTTGCTTGATATCTAGCACACAGACAAACGCTAAACATAATATCAGGGCGACTAGCAGTTAAATACAGTAGACTGTAAATCATACCTCGATACTTACGTTGATCCACAAGTTTGCCGCTTTCATCTGGTTCTAGATTAGTTGTAGTAGCCATTGGAGTGCTGATTGGTTTGACGTTGTCAAGGTCAAATTTCTTCAGCATGTCCTTTGTATATTTCGACTGACAGATGAAAGTTCCATTTGATGTTTGTTTGACTTGCAGTCAAAGAAAGTAATTGAGCTCCTCCATCATGCTCATCTCAAACTCGGTCTGCATACACTTGGCAAAATCTTGACAGAGAGTTTCATCAGTAGAACCAAATATAATATCATCAACGTAAATTTGCACTAAGAGAATAGTATCTTTGAAAGATTTTATAAAAAGTATAGTGTCAACTTTCCCTTTTGAAAAACCTTTTGCAAGCAAAAAAATGCTTAGCCGTTCATACCAAGCTCTAGGGGCTTGTTTGAGGCCATATAGCGCTTTCTTGAGCTTGAAAACATGGTCGAAAAATTTATGATTTTCAAAACCAGGGGGTTGTTTTACAAAAACTTCCTCCTTAATAAATCCATTCAAGAAAGCACTTTTAACATCCATTTAAAATAATTTAAAATTTTGAAAGTTGGCAAACGCGTAAATCATCCGAATGGATTCCAACCTCGCAACAGGAGCATACGTCTCATCGTAGTCGATACCTTCCTCTTGGTCGTATCCTTGAGCTACTAGACGAGCTTTGTTACGTGTAACTGAACCATCTTCATTTACTTTGTTTTGAAAAAACCCATTTAGTACTAATAATCGAGTGATTTATCGGCCTAGGAATAAGTTCCCAAACTTGGCTTCTCTCGAATTGGTTGAGTTCTTCTTGCATGGCAGAAATCCAAAATTCATCATTAAAAGCTTCTACAATATTTTTTGGCTCAATTTGTGAAATGAAGGCAGTACTAGAAATGGAGTCTCTTAATGATGATCTAGTACTTACTCCACGTGAAACCTCACCTATAACCAGATTTTCTGGATGTGACGGCTTGAAAGAGAATTTCTTTGGCAAGCCCTCCGGAGAATTGGTTTAAGTGGTGGTATTCATTGGAGTAGAAGTTGATGGCTCAACATCATCATCAAGAGTAGTTGCTGCACTATTATCCTCATCAAAAGTCACATTGGTAGACTCTTCCACAATTAATGAGCATTTGTTGAAAACTCTATATCCCTTGCTCTTGGCAGCATTGCCAAGGAAAATACCATCGTCAGCTTTGGCATCAAATTTGCCTAAGTTGTCTTTGGTGTTAAGGATAAAACATCGACAACCAAAACTCTAAAATATGAAACATTTGGAGTTCTTCCAAACCAAAGCTCATAGGGTATTTTTTTCGTAATAGAACGAATAAGCACCCTATTTAAAATATGGCACGCTGTACTGACAGCTTCAGCCCAAAAATATTTCGGAAGTAAAAATTTATTCAACATGAATCTAACATATTGCCAAGAGTCCTATTTTTTTGCTCTACAATACCATTTTGTTGAGGAGTTCTTGGACAAGAAAACTCATGATTAAAACCATTTAAATCACAAAACTTTTCAAAATCAGTATTTTTGAATTCGCCTCCATGATCACTTCGGATTCGAGTAATCATGTAGCCTTTTTCATTTTGAACCTTTTTAACAAAAATTTTGAAAACTGAAATGGCATCACTTTCATTTGTAAGAAAGAAAACCCAAGTAAATCTAGAAAAGTCATCAACTATAACAAAAGCATAGAGTTTTCCACCAAGACTGGCTACTCTACTAGGGCCAAATAAATCCATATGAAGTAATTGCAAGGGTCTAGTAGTACTTACAGTGTTTATGGAATAAAATGAGGACTTGGTTGCCTTATTTAATTCACATTCGGCACATACCGTGTCTTTTTTGAATGTGATGTCGGACAAGCCTCTAACTAGCTTCTTAGTCGATAACCTGGATATAGTATCCATATTGGCATGACCAAGACGCTGGTGCCACAGTAATCTTTCATCCTTGTAAATATAGAGACATCTTCCTGCACTGTTAGTATCTCTAGATAGATAGAAAATGTAAATGTTATCCTCTTTTATCCCTTCAAAAGCAATGTCTCATGTTGACCTATCAAAAATATAGCATTTATTTTATCCAAAGTTAATATCATATCCGTGATCAGCAAGATGACTTATGCTGAGCAGGTTATGCTTTGACTCGTTCACTAGGCAGACATCCTTTATTACAAGAGAAGGAGGATGACCTATAGTACCATTACCAATAATATACCCTTTTAGGTTGTTGCCGAAGGATACATACCATTCCCTCTTCATCGATAGTGATGTGAAAAGATTTGCGCCTCCCGTCATATGTCGCGAGAATCCACTATCGAGAATCCACTTACTCTTAGTTGAGAAGGGAAGGTCCACCCACATCAAGAGTAGATGTGACCTTTGGTACCCAAGTTATTGAGGGTCCTGAAAAGTTAGTTTTCGGCAACCATGCATATATGTTTCTATCTACTGATCTCATAACTCTACATTGTGGTGAGATGTGTCCATGTAGTCCACAATAAGTACAAATAGCATTCCTATTTATGTTAGGAGCATGTTGATGATGTCTATATGTAGAGTGGTATGGAGTAGCATGGTGATGATGTCTATATATAGAGTGATGTGGAGTAGCATGATGATGATGTCTATTTGTAGCATGGTAAGAGTGGTGTGGAGCATGATGATGACTATATGTGGCTGCAGGATGATGTTTATATCCATAGGCAGTATGATGATGATTTTGTTTATGTGCAACATAGTGATGATTGTATCTATGTGTAGCATGGTGACTATGTGTCATATGAGGATTATTTCTACGTGTATGTGGTTTATGTGCTTTACGAAAGTGGGTGTACATGTAAGCATGATTACGTGCTGCAGGTGGATGACGTGGTTGACTAGTATGAGTAGTGTCATGTTTTGTGTGTGTCTCATGTGATTGGGTTTGAGGTTGAGCAACCTGTTTTCCCAATCTAGTCTCTAATTTCTTAGAGACAGCCTGCAGTTCATTAATCTTAGTATTCAAACCATAAATCTTAGTGATAGAGATCTTGTGTCTTTTTTTTTCTTCAGCAATCTTAGTGTTGAGTGTTGTGATCTCTTGTGTTTGCTTTTCAATACGTGCTTCGGCATCATGTAGGCTTAATTTAAGCTTAGACATCTCATTTGTGACTTTCGTGGGTGAAGTGTCTCTAATATTATCAAGCAATGAAGAGAGTCTTTGAATCTCGACTTCATAATTTTTGATCTTCTCCTTGGCGTGTTTATATTTACTAATGACTTTCTTGTGGTCATTGAGTATATCATTGAATGCATCACCAAGTTCGTCAAAAATGAAATCATCGAGAGTTTCGCTAGTTACCTTGTCGGATGTAGCCATTAGGCAAACATTGGCGGTGTCTTGAGGAGATTCCTTTTCTTCCTCGGAGTCACTAGCTTCGCTTTCATGCCAAATACTTGTGTTGGCATATTTTTTTGAGGAAGCCTTCTTGTATGGTTTCTCATATCGGTTGCTCTTCTTTGCGAATGGACCATCTTTTCGGACGTGTCCAGTATTCTTGCAACCGTAGCATGTTGGCTCTTCTTCGTCATCTTCTTGTGGTTTCTTCTTTCTTCGATTGAAGCGAAGGAATTTTTGAAGTTACGGACAATGAGAGCTTAATCATCACCTTCCGAGTTATCGTCATCCGTCTCTTCAGGATCAGCCCTTCGTCGGTGAGCTTTAAGGGCAATCTCCTTTGCCTTAGGGGCAGGCTCTTCGAAGTCTTTGAGGTCAAGCTCATGAGTCATCAGCTTTTTCATCAAAGTCTCCGTGGACATAGTCGTGAGATCATTTCCTTCTATGATGGTTGTCACCTTAGGGTTCCAAATCTTTGGTAACCCCCTAAGTTGCTTGCGGATCTTCTCGTGATTTGTATATTGTTTGCCGAGAGAAGACAGGAGGTTGATGATGTCGAGGAATCTTGTAAACATTTGTGTGATCGTCTCATTTGGCTTTATCTTGAATGGCTCATACTCTTGAGTGAGACAGCTTATTTTGACTCCTTGACTTGGGTGGTTCCTTCATGCGTCACTTCTAGAAGTATCCATACTTCGTGAGAGGTGGTGCATGTTGAGACTCTGTTAAACTCATTCCTGTCTATAGCACAGAATAAAGCATTAATAGCTCTCGCGTCTAGACTTGCCTGTTTCTTCTCCTCGTCAGAATATTTGTCATGTGGTTTCAAAACGAGATCACCATTGACAACTATCCTGGCGGGCTTTTCGTAACCATTGGTAACAATAGTCCACAGGTCGAAGTCTAGCGACTTGAGATAAAAGCTCATCCTTATTTTCCAATAGGTGTAGTTTGTCCCATCAAATAGGAGAGGCCTATGAGTGGACTGCCCTTCACCGTGATTGAAAATCAAGGATTATGTGGTTGCCATGGATCAGCTCTAGGATGTTAGTCCTTGTTGAGAGAACAGAGCTCTGATACCAATTGAAGAGCAAATAGGCAACTCTAGAAGGGGTGAATAGAGTTTATGACAATAATGTCCAATTAAAAATTAAACTCTTTCACCAACAGTAAATAATCAGAGTAAATGCGGAAATAGTAAAGAGCGAGAAAGCATACGCAAACACAGCCGATTTTAACCTGGTTTCCCTCGTGGAGGACTAGTCCAAGCCTGAGAACTCTAGCTCAGGATTAAATCCACTATTTGTGAAATAGTAGTTACACCCCGTGCCTTTTCTTCAGAAGAGCACGTCAACTTCTTACAGAGATCGCAGTGGCGATGCTTGGAATTTTTCAAGCGACTTCTTAAACTCTTGCACAAACTCCTAACTGAAAAGTACTGAACACTTTGAGGCTTATGAAGCTTGTGGCTAGTAGATGATGTAGCTCCCCTTCCCAAATTTTTTGAAATATGTTATTATTATTTATTTTATTAAATAGGGATTTTTAGATTTTTATAAATAATCAATTATTGGCCTATTGAATTTCATTATTATTATTTTTTCTTTATTGAGGTTATATAATATTAATATTATTATTTTTGTTATTAAATATAAATTATTTATTATTATTAGTTATCATCACTTTATTCTTTATTAAAAGATATATGTGTATATATAAATGTATAATATATATGGTTGGAAGTATAGATAAATATATATGAGTGAATATATAAATAAATATTGTGTATTGTGTATGTGTACGTATACATAATAATATATATGTATATGTCAATGTATTCGTAAATATATATATATATATATATATATATATATATATATATATATATATATATATATATATATATATATGTATACGTGTATTTATATATGAATATGTTTACATGGGTATATATGTGTAAATATATAGACATAGATGTGCGTATATAGGTATTTATGTATATGTATGCGTATATACATAAAGGTATATGTGTGTATAAGATAGATATATATATATAGAGAGTAAATAAATGGTTATATAAATATATATACATAAAACATATGCATGTATATGTGTGAAAGTGAATATATATATATATATATATATATATATATATATATATATATATATATATATATATATATATATATATATATATATATATATATATATATATTCTTTATATATATATATATATATATATATATATATATATATATATATATATATATATATATATATATATATATATATATATATATATTCTTTATATATATATATATATATATATATATATATATATATATATATATATATTTTATATATATATATATTCTTTATATATATATATATATATATATAAAGAATATATATATATATATATATATATATATATATATATATATATATATATATATATATTACATACGTTTGTATGCATATATATATATATTGTACAAGTACATATGTATGCAGGTGTATGTAAATACATATACATATAATATAGTAAATAAAATAAAAAGGAAACAATAGAATAGATAAATACATATGTATTAGTTAGACATAAATAGAAATAGAAAAGAAAAAGGAAAAAGAAAAAAAAGAAAGAAAAAAAAGAATAAGAGCAGTAGCGGCCCGGCCCACAGGAAAGGCCCGAGCCCCACGCGCAGGCTTCAGCTCTAACCCGAGCGAACCCAGTACTTCCCAGTCCCGAGCCCCTTAGTTTTGTTTCAACACCTATATATATATATATATATATATATATATATATATATATATATATATATATATATATATATATATTGAGAGCCGAGAGCCGTGATCGAGAGAAGTACGCGTGCAAACCCTAACCCCACGCGCCGCCACCCCAGGCAACCCAGCCACCTGGGCGGCCCCCCGTCGGCCACGTGCCGCCACGAGGCACCGCCGGCGGCCAGGGAGGCGCGCGCGCGGCCTGGAAATAGAGCCACTGTTCCGAAAGCACGCAGCGAGGTACGCCCCTTCGAACATCGTTTTCTTCCTACTCGCTCGATAGTTTTCAAAGCCGCAAATTGTTTTGGAGAGCCTATATAACCATCTAGGAGCCATGCTATCTGGTTCATACTGAACTGGATGGATTCGATAAGAAATCGAATCACAAAACCACGAAAAATCAGTTCAAAATAGGACACCTAATACAGTCCAACCACCCACTTTTGACGATCGATTCTGATCGATCCAGTATCATATTAGAAAATCTATTTGAAGGGTCTTTTAGACAACATATAGGGCTTCATAATCCTTTTTTGGATTCGGAAACCATCGACTACATGTCGAGAAATCGAATCCCGAACTTTGACAAAAATCTGTTTTAAAAACATAAAAATTGTTCCACACAACGTGCGTCCCGCCAAACCGGACGATGTGGTCGCGAACCGAAAGCATCGAAAGATGAGTAACAGTTTCGTGGTCGTGTGGGCTTTGGCGGAATTCAAATTGGTCTCGTGTGCGCGACGAATTTGATGCGTATCCGTCGAAATTCACCGTATCCTGCACTTTGAAAATTTCTCAATTACTTTGTGCACGCTCGTCAGATCGAGGCAAAACTTGCGTCAACAGAACCATATCATTTTTCTGGTCCGGTATGCCAAGTTTGGTCCGATTCTGAGATCGTTGATAAAATCGTCGTTTTGCGGACCCCACGATCCCACTCAACGGGCGATTTTGTGCACGGCCCGTCGGAATCTAACTTTGGACATACGGTTGGGTTCATATCAGAAAACCAGATCCGTAGACATGTATTTTGATGACTTTAGAGACCATTGACTCTGGCACGCTTTTTTGTGCAAAGCGGGTCCAACGACGGACATCGTTTTTGTCCGAAATTACCGTTTTGCCCCTGTGTCCAGAATTGGACTTAAGGACAGGCGATCCTAGCTATTTTGACTATTCTAAGAACATAGGTAATGTTTATTTCAGCTTTCGGGGACTGTTGTACGGGTTTTGACTATTGTGGCACATTGAGTGGTTCAGGTTGTCGGTTTCACCAGCAAAGGACCACAGGCGAGTACAGTTTATTGTCTGCATTTCGATATTAATCTTTACTATATTTTATTGATTAGTCATTGGTTATGTGATTTTTATACTCTATTATAAATTATTGAGTCGGGAATGAGAAGTACCAAGGATGTGTGATCCGACCGTAGACTGTGTTTATTTTCATGCAGTAGATCTCGTAGACCGTGTTTATTTTCTGCAAGTAGACATTGTAGACCTTGTTTATTTTCTGCAAGTAGACCTCGTAGACCATGCGGTGTAGTGTCCCAGACTGATCACATATCAAAGGTACTTCTAGTAGTTGGGTAAAGTATTTTGTGTCTATTTATTGCTATTGGTTTTTCGTATTTACTGTTTATTTTCAAAACTCATAATTGATGTCTAACCTTTGTTTTATAGTCATTTTCTTTATTTGAAATTGCATTCAGTGAATTGTGCTCGTTCCATTCCTGACTGGAAACCAACATTTTCAGGTTAGCCGTGGATTCACTTAGCTTGGGGAGTGACGGGAATACTTGCAGACAAAAGCCTAGAGACTAGCTAGATAGTTGAGTTATAGTCATTCATTGAATTATACAAGTTTATATTCTTCTACAAATGTAAAACTTGTGATCATTGTAAGTTAAATTATTTTCTGTGAATGAGAATTGGATTATTTATGATTTTGATCTTCATGGCCGTGACAGCATTCTACCGCCGACACTGCGGCGTAGGCTGGCTTGGACATGTCTTGTATCCGTTTAGAAAAAAACGGGTGCGGGTCGTGACAGATGAGAAGGGTACAGCTTGTATAAGGCTTTAGAGAGAAGAGAAGAGAAGATTGGATGAATAAAAATGAGACAATTCATGGCCTATTTATAGGATACCAGATAGGCAGAATTCGGCTAGAATTCTAGATCAAATATTCAAAAATTTGGCCGTTGGACAACTTGCATCCAGCCAACCCTAAAAATTAGGGTCCTGGATTTTAGGAGGCAGAGTTCGGCCCGAACTCTGTCCCCAGAGCACAGAACTGGTCCAATAGGTAAGTGGGCCATTTGGATTTTGGTGGGGCTATTGGTTTGAGGTATAGGTATAGGTTAAGTCTCAAATTGCTCAGTACGCTCGGTTTACATTTGTATAGACTCAATAAAAGTATAAAATACAGACTCAAAACATTTAACATAGCAGGTGCGAGCTATCGTCTGTCTTGTACTGAGTTTAGTCTTCATGTGTCGTATTGAAATATTACAAGTATCATGTCGTCAATTGTATCAATATTTGGTTGACTGTGATTTTGTGTCAACAGATAGCCTCAACCTTCTTGGGGTCCAACTCAATACCATCTCTTGTTAATTCCAGAAAGCTGTGTACATCTGAAGTTGTACGAGGTACAGGCCAACACTCGATAGCCTCAACCTTCTTAGGGTCCAACTCAATACCATCTCCTACATTGATATGACCCAAGAAAGAGACTCGATCGAGCCAAAAATTATACTTGCTAAACTTTGCGTAAAGTTGATTGTCACGAAAAATCTGATGGAACACACGAAGATGCTTCTCATGCTGCCGCAGTCCAACTGTAAACCAAGATATCATTAATAAATACTACCATAAACTGGTCTAAGTGGGAGATGAATATGCGATCCATAAGATCCATAAAAATTGCTAGCGCATTGGTCACTCCAATAGGCATAACAAGAAACCTCCAATGGCTATATCTAGATCTAAACACCGTCTTGGGTATATCATGCTCTCTGACTCTAATCTGATGGTACCTAGATCGCCAATCGATCTTCAAAAAAATAGCTGCTCTACTATGCTGATAGAACAAGTTATCTATCATCGGCAAGGTATACTTGTTCTTCATAGTCACCGTGACAAGCTGACGTTAGTCAATGACCATACGCGATGAACCATCATCCTTCTTTACAAGAAGGGCCAGAGCTCCCTAAAATAATCTATTAGGATAAATGAATCCCTTGGTCCTATGCTCCTTGTCATGACCCATACCCACCTTTTGGGATGCGAGTACGTGCCCAAGCCCAGCCTACGCCGCAGCATCGACGATAATATCATGTCCATGATAACAATGGTACATAACAAGTACATAGTTCACATATATCATCCACAACTAAGTCATGACAAAGAGATTAAACTTAAAGTTTCAATAATTTATTTAAAAAAATCTACTACAACTCAAGATAGTCTCGGGAACAAACCCGCTAGAAATAAATATAAAAGCAACTAGAACAAAAGTCCTCTAAACCCACTAACTAAGAATAATACAAAAGAGCATAAGGAAAAATATGCTACTCCGTATCAGAAGAAGCAACCGGCACTTTGGTAACGTCAGTGTCACCAAGATACACACCATAAACCTCAAGGCAAACCACTTCGTCTAAAGCTAAAAATAGTTATCCAGTCAGGATTGGAGCAAGATCATCATAAACTATATTACGCAATATAATATACAAGCATAAAGAAACAATAATAAGACAGATAAACTATAGATATGAAATGATATGATAAGAATAGTACTACTATGACATGATAACAGTATGAAATAGACTCAACAGAAGACAAACAATAACCAATATAGAAACAATGATCAAGGCACATGTGTTGTGTGTTATAGAATACAAGTTTTTCGTATGGGGACGGGTTAGGACATACAGCAGTCGTTACGTGTGGTGCAACGGCTGCTATCAACATTGATATTGGGAAAACTTGTACATTGCGTAGACCACATGCATACTAGTTGTATTCTCACTTTCGACTCTCTCACAAGTAACAGATTACTTTAACATTAACTTTAAACTTGAACATTGAATAATAAACATTGAACATTGATAAAAATTATTAGGTGATAATGTATGATGATAACAGGTATAAACTCTTGTACATCAAAATAGAAAAGGTAAACCAACAATATCAAGGAATAGGACACATGTAGCATAGAATAAAGGTAACGTAGCTATAGTGATACTTGCCTTGCTTCGAAAAAGGATGAAGTCATGACTCAAGATGTTGTCCGATATACCCCGACACATAAGCAACCACAAGTTAGAACTAAATTTTCACTCTAAAAACCCTAGAAAGTTGCTAATAGTTTAACATAAGCAATTATTTTTAATTTTGGAATAAATCATCTAAAAAGATAATTTAATCTAATATAATTCTGAAATAAAAATTAAACACAAGTTTTTGTTCAGGGAAAGTCACGACTTTCAATTCGGGAACCGTGGTACGCAAATCGAGCCGTACCATTGAGTAAGTAGTCAAATGGCACAAACTCTATGACTTGAGTGTGTACAATAGATTTCAGCACCATGAGTGCACTGGAATCGACCGTGCCACAAAATCATGATTTGGCCAAAAGATATCGCCATTATGGCTAACCGTGACCAAATTGATGAATCGTTAGACAAAACTGACTTCTACAAATTAATTAAAATATTAGATGAATGTATTAATTTTTGGATGAACTATATGTCATAGATCTCTGTGTCTGCTTTCAAAAACTTTAAACCGTTCATGATTATGATTCCTGGTTCTCCCGGAATCTCAAAAATCCTAAACATATCAGATTTCGGACAACTAGCACTCTATGAATTTTTTTAGAAATTTAGGTTCAGAATATATGAAAAAATTTGATATTCAGAATATATACCTCGAGACGGTTCCAACAAAAAAATGACACAAGAAAAGCACATCTGGATTGGCGGCAATCGTTCCGTGAAGTTTGAAGAACACCTGATCTAACCACAAAGGAGGATGGAATAATAAAGTAGGGTTTTGGAAATACAATAATATATATTAGGAGAGAGAGACGGTTAAATGCTGCTGGGCACCGATAGGTGGGCCACACTGGCTGACTGGATGCTGACTGTGGTGCAGATTGTGTAGATACTTATTTTAATTGCAGAAATTCAATAAAATTATTTTTAACTCCAAAAAAATTCAAATAAATCACAGAAAATCCAAAAAATTCCAAAAATTCTAGAAACTATTTCTAAATGTCTACAGCCCAAATAAAAATTTGGCCTCTAAATCTCTTCGTGTGACCCCAAAGTAAATCCCAAAAGTCTTTGAAAAAATAAATTATATATGTTTTATTCAAAAAATCCCCAAAACTCCAATAAAATCTAGAAAAATATTAAAAATTTATAAAAATATTTTTTAACTATCTAGGAATTAAATAAAAATATTTGATCAAAAAACCCCTATGTGACCCTATAGAAATTCTGGAAAGCTTATAAAAATAATAATTCTATAGATTAAAATTATATAAAAATTACCAAAAATTCTAGAAAATTCTAAAATAATAAAATAACCTATCTGGGGCTATTTAGGCACCATGAAGACCATATATAACCTAATATTAGCATATCACACTTATAGACCTAGATATATTCCATTACAATCTCTAAATAAATTCCCACAAAAATTTCTAGTATTTTCTATTTATTTAATTATTAATCAAAATAGAAATTTTGGTAGCGGATGCTACAACCTACCCTCCTAAAATATTTTTGTCCTTAAAAATCAAATGTCACAATAATATAATATATAACTCCTATAAGCAATCTCACGATAACTCTTAGGCTAAATCATAGAGAGATAATGGTTGGAAAAATTCAAAGGAAACTAAATCAATGACATGTAATCAACTACGCATACCCTCCTACCTTTACGGATCATACTACATCTTATATCCACCATTGCTAACTGAAAGGAACAAAAAGGACATAGTTAGAACGATAGATACAAATATATCGAAGAAATCATGGACGGAATCAAGCACGATACATAAGAGAGGCCATGATAGAAGACTCATTGGGTTGGGAATCCAATTTATGGATAATATAACTCTCCTATAAGTTATTCTAAATCCTAGCTTCAATTCTATTTGCAGGCTCCCAGCTAGTACTACTAAGTTGAAGTGCCAACCATGAGTTGGCAAACTTATACAAAATCTGACCTGCATGGGCCAGCATAAAAACTTGTCACGACCCACACCCACCTTTTGGGATGCGAGTACATGTCCAAGCCTACACCGCATCATCGACGGTAGTATGCTGGCAATGATACCAATGGTCTATAGCAAGTACATAGTTTACATATATCATTCACAACTAAGTCATGACAAAGAGATTAAACTTAAAATCTCAATAATTTATTTAAAAAAATCTACTACAACTCAAGATAGTCTCGAAAACAAACCTGCTAGAAATAAATATAAAAGCAACTGGAACTAAAGTCCTCTAAGTCCATTAGCAAAGAATAATACGAAAGAGCATAAGGAAAAAAAATATGCTACTCCGTATCAGAAGAAGCAACCGGCACATTGGTAACGTCAGTGTCACCAAGAAACGCACCATAAATCCTGGGGCAAACTACGTCGTCTAAAGTTGAAAAATAGTTATCCAGTCAGGATTGGAGCAAGATCACAATAAACTATATTACGCAATATAATATACAAGCATGAAGAAACAATAATAAGGAAGATCAACTATAGACATGATACGATATGATAAGAATAGTACAACTATGACATGATAATAGTATAAAATATACTCAACGGAAGACAAACAATAACTAATATAGAAACAACGATCAAGGAACGTGTACTGTGTGTTTTAGAATACAGTTTTTCGCATGTAGATGGGTTAGGACATACGACAGTCGGTATGTGTGATTCAATTAATGCTATCAACATTGACATTGGGAAAAACTTGTACATTGCGTAAACCACATGCATACTAGTTGTATTCCCCCTCCCGGCTTTCTCACAAGTAAACATGATCACTTTAAAAATAACCTTAAACTTGAACATTTAATAATAAACATTGAACTTGGAACATTGAACATTGACAAAATTATTTGGTGATCATGTATGACGATAACGGGTATAACTCTCGTGCATCAAAATAGAAAAGGTAAACCAACAATGTCAAGGAATAGAACACATGCAGCATAGAATAAAGGTAATATAGGCTATAGTGGTACTTGTCTTGCTCAAAAAAAGGATAAAGTCTCGACTCAAGATGTTGTCCGACCAACCCTGACACATGAACAACCAACAAGTTAGATCTAAATTCCCACTCTAAAAACCTTAGAAAGTGTCTAATAGTTTAACATAATTAATTCTACTAATATAGAATAAATCATCTAAAAATCTAATTTATTCTAATATAATTCTGAAATAAAAATTAAACACAAGTTTTTGTCCAGCTAAAGTCACGACTTTCAATTCGAAAACCGTTGCACGCAAATCGTGTCGTATCATTGACTAAGTAGTCAAATGACACAAACTCTATGACTTGAGTGTGCATCCTAGTAGATTTCAGCATCACGAGTGCACTAGAATCGACCGTGCCACAAAATTATGATTTGCTCAAAAGATATCGCCATTATGGCTAACCATAACCAAATCGATGAATCGCCAATCAAAACTCTGTTCTATAAATTAATTAAAATAATAGATTAATGTATTAAATTTTATAAAAATTATATGTTGTAGATATCTGTATCAGCTTTCCAAAACTTAAATGTTTCATGATTCTGATTCCTGATTATCCCAAAATCTAGAAAACAACAAAACGTGTTAGATTTCAGACAACTAGCACTCCACAAATTTTGCAAAAATTTAGGTTCAAAATTTATGAAAGTAAATTTGATATTAAGAAAATATACCTCGTTACGGTTCCAAGAAAAAAATAGCATACAAAAAATCACGTCTGGATTGGCGACAATCGCTTCGTGAAGTTTGAAGAACACCTAGATCTAACCACAAAGGAGGCAGGAATAATAAACTAAGATTTTTGGAAATACAATAATATATATAGGAGAGAGAGGCGGTTAAATGCTGCTGGACACCGACTGGTGGGCCACACTGGCTGACAATATAGCTGACTGTGCTGCTGACTGTGTAAATACTTATTTTAATTACAGAAATTCATTAAAAAGTTATTTTAACTCCAAATAAATTCAAATAAATCACAAAAAATCCAAAAAAAAATCAAAAAAAAAATCTAGAAACTACTTCTAGGTGTCTAGATCCTAAATAAAAAGTTTGGCCTCTAAATCTCGTCTTGGGATCCCACAGTAAATCCCAAAAGCCTATAGAAAAATAAATTATATAGGTTTTAATTATTCAAAACTTCCCAAAAATTCCAAAGAAAACCTAGAAAAATATTAGAAATTTATAGAAAATATTTTTAACTATATAGATATTAAATAAAAAAATATTTGATCAAAAATACCCTCATGTGACCCTACAAAAATTTCCGAAAGCTTATTAAAATAAAAATTTTATAGATTAAAATTATCTAAAAATTATCAACAGTTCTAGAAAATTTTAAATAATAATCTAACCTATCTGGGCTATCTAGGCATCTTAGAGACCAAATATAATACAATATTAGCATATCTCACTTATAAACCTAGGTACATACCATTGCGATCTCAAAATCAAATTCCTATAAAAAATTTTAATGTTTTCTATTTATTTAATTATTAATCAAAATAAATTTTTTCATAGCGGATGCTACACTTCTCGATGGACTGATACATCCGCAACAACTCTGAAAGAGACATCCTGTAGACTCTTGCTGATACTAATTCTACTCCCATAATCAAATCAATATAATACTCAACCTCCCGAACTGGAGGCAAAACTGAAGCTCCTTCGAAAATACATCGAGAAGCTTAAACACTCTCGAAAACTGTACCTCCTCGGCCTCTACAATCCATAAGATAGCTGGTGAAGACTCCCCCTCACCTCTAGAGAATAAAAATTTCTTCTCATCCGTAATACGAAAGATAACCTAGCCAGCATGGCAATCTATCGTGGCATGTCTAGTACTCAACAAATCCATATCTAGGACGACATCATAATTGTCCATAGGAAACTCTATCAGCCTTGCGAGAAACTCTCTAGATGCTAAAACTGAACAGGCAATGTTGGCTGGGGGCACAGGCACAACTAGCTGATCGGGCTTAACATGGTGTACTGCCAACGAAGGAACTCAAACCAACTGAGCAAATAAACAAGGACAATACCCTTGAAAGTTAAAGGATAAAAGGATCAAATCGATGGAAAAGGAAGGATCAATAATCAAGAAAGATATCAGGTCAAAAAAATCAGAGAGATAGAGTAGTACGAAGGATGTCAATGAAAAAGATTTAGTGACTGAGATAAATACTAGTAACCCCCACATATCAGATAAATTAGACCTGTATGTGCCACCACTAAAACCTATGTCACACTCCAGAACTAAAATACTGGCAAGTAGGGACGGACCATGGCAGCTACGTATAGATGTAGGGGTCACTGCTGTAGATGTAGGGGTCACTGCTACAAGCCAACAATCAATCCTAGGTCAAGCAAATTCTAGATATCTCAATCACAGGCAATTACATAAGTACAAGAATATGATCATCAGGCATATAAGACAATAAAGCATCTCAAATTATAATATATATAGATGATAATGAAGCTAGTAATACAAAATAAAGAACTAGCAAGAGTATAAGTTTTACATGATCAACTCTTGTTGTAGTCTAAAAAATATACAAATCTTGTTTAAGCCTGTAGCCTATATAGATAAGAGTGTGTAAGAGAAAGACCACCCACTCAGGCACCCTGGTGCTCCGGGTGGTGACCATCGAGTGGAAGGTCCAGAAGATCCTTGGGCTTCTCCATCAAATTTTGCCAAACAAAACCAGTAGGGTCAGACCCCCAATAGCAAGTTCCACAAAGGAAGCCAAACTATGAACTAAAATCAGCATGCAAATCATAAACATACTAAAGTAAAAACAGTAAAAGCAAGTAGGAATAATATAAAGGTACCACAGAATATATGAAAGAAGCTAGAAACATATAAAGGAATAAGCAAGAATATCATGTGGGTGAAGTTGATCATATAAGACGAGTAGTGAAGCCATGCATATCAGAATGTAAGTAAAACCAAGCATGTGATCATATAAGATGGAGTCGAGCAAGTAAAAATATAAGTGTAGCCGAGCATATGATAATGACAAGAGAAATAAACATGTATAAAAATAAACGAGGTCTAGGTACAGGAAATAAGGAAGCTGGAACAAAACTAGACAAGATAGGACTGGACTCCATCTATCAATCACGGCCAAGCAATAAGTGCGGCTTGTTACGTTAGCTAACTAGGGTTATCAGAATCCTAATTACTAACATATACAATTTAAGAAAACCAATCTTGTTGCCCGTCCTACAGACTACCCAACTCATCTAAGCCGCGAATGAAAGGATAAATATAGTATATACCCCGCCGTAAGAGATGTGTATCCTAAGGAGGTAGTCCCTCTCGACGGTGAGCTAATAGAAGTATAATATATGGATTGTCCCACTCGACGGTGTGTTAGAAATTTGCCCCTCATGATGGAGAGCAACAAGTCCAATGTCTAGGCTGAAATAAAGGGCTTGTAAGCAACCGGGAAATCTGCTTCCAATGCATCTAGACAATCGAGCTAGTTGTTTAGTCATTAATAATTTTATTCATATATATATATATATATATATATATATATATATATATATATATATATATATGATATATATATATAGAAAGAACACCTAAACCAGGTGAGGTATTCTACAGAATTCATCCTAGACATGAGGCATGCAAGATTGAACAAGACAAGCAAGAGTGCACTATAATAAACCACAAAAGGAAAAACACAAGTACTTAGATAGGATTGCGCCACGACAAGCCATTATATCAAGCTAGACAGGACAAGAATCAAGAGTGCGCCACGATGGGCCACCATATCAAACTAGACAGAACAATAATCAAAAGTGCTCCACGATGGGCCACTATCAGTTAAGCAAGACATATATGAGCAATCCAGACAAGCATGGTGGTACATAGCAAGAAACCTGGAAAAACATATACAGGAAAGTAATAAGCAGAACGATATAAAAAAGGAACAAAATCAAGAAATATCAAACATGGGTACATTGGCGTTATACCGATGGTGTACTCCAGCATACCTGTGGTATACTCCAGTATATTGTTGGTATGCCAGACAATGGGGAGATAAAACTTATTGGAAAATATAATGCATATGATCAGTACATCGACGGTACCATTAATTATAACTGCAGGTTTTTAACTTGAAAAAGACCCATAAACTGGTATACCATCGGTATACACCAGTATACCGACAGTATGCTGTTTGTATCCAAAAAATAATACTAAGGATTTGAAACAAATTCTGTAAACCAAATTTCATCCTGAAAGTTGTAGAATTCAAGTATAACCATGAAAACAATACTAGAGGAAGGTTGTGTACAACATATATGCTAAGTCGTATGGCAAGTACTCCGGTATTGTTCCCGATATGGAGTTTTCATACTGAGTAAACAAGACCTGCCAAAAAATCAAAACCAAGCTCAAACCAATTTCTAATACGATCAAAATGACGAAAATCTCAAGTGAAATATATTTAGTAAAGCAAGTACCAGACAATTCTAAACTCTCAAGACAACAGAAACCAAATAGCAGTAAAAAAACTGTCCAGTAGTTCGACAGAATGTACTTGCCTAATATATCTCCAAGACTAACTCTTCAACTCCACCACTAAGAGGGGTTCAAAAGCCATACTCTGAGCCCTCAAGACCAAGCTCCTAGTTCACGAGAAAAATGAAAAGGAAACGAGAAGAGAAGAAGAGTGGAGAGAGAAAGTTAAAAGAAAATTTAAAAAGAAATAAACTCGTATATATAGAGAAGTAATCGTGACCGTCCGATCCTGATCCACGACTCGATCAGAATTGACCTCGACCATTCCAAAGAAAACGAAGAAACCAATGGATAACATAATGTATCGATACTATTCATAAAAATATCTAAACACAATTCATGACAATATCTGAAATCGAAAATATCTAAAAGTAGAAAATATACCTTAGGCGGTATACCATCAGCGCACACCGGCTTGCCAGCTGTATGCGAGTCTAAGAGAAAAATCTAAAAAATTAAGTTTTTCTACTGTTCACCGAAAGTCAAGAAAAAACAAAATATAGTATAAAATATGTATCCATGTACGAATACAAATAATATGGGACGAGTCTCACATATCATGTGTTTCAGTCCCGTACATTTCGAGACCGGGGCATGACATGGTTAGTTTATGAATCTATGATTGAAATTATATTTTAAAAGTTATATTTTTTGGAAGAAAGCGAGCATATATTTGTGTCGCAACAAATTAGAAGGGTCGTATAAAATCCTGAAAACTATTCTTAATTTAATTAAAAACCTAAATCAAATACTCGACATCCAATGGAAGTTTTCTACAAATTATTACATAAAGTCTAAATTCAATTAAAAACCTAAATCAAGTACTTGACGTCCTATGGAACTTTTCTACATATTATTACCTGAAGATGACTTTGAAAAGGGGGTGAAAACGCTCTTGGAATAAGCCTACTGTCTGTTGAATTACAATGAAGAAAGGATATTGAAAAATATATTTTATTTTGCTTCTAAATGGAAAAAATGCTTTGGCTTCTATATATAGAATGGGGTATAGGAGAGTTGGCTAAGACTTACAAAGAGAGATAGGAAGGCTAGAAGGATAAGTTATATGATAATTAAACTTATATAGGATATTAGCTTGTATTTTTTTTATCATAAAATTTTGTTTAACTTAAATATTTGTTTAATGCTAGATGGATTAGGATAAAGATAGGTTTATTTCTTTAGATAAGTAAAGAAATCCAATATAGTTTATATTCATTCTTATTTAGTAGTTATATTGTTATCTATAATTATATTCATTAATATCCATTTATTAGTAATTATATTCATTCTTATCCAATTAGTTGTACACTTTTTTTATCATTATCTATTTATTTACTTGGTTTATAATATTCCAACTATAATTTAAATTGATAAGGGTCTCTATATGATTTAGATAAAGGAATTGGATATGATTTGCTAGGATTAGTTACTAAGACTTACTTAGGGCTGAGATAATCACAGATTTGAATTTGACATAATTAGATTAGGATTGTGAAATATATTATATATGAAATCTAAAATAATTATGCCTTTTCTAATTTGTTATGATTTTGAAGATCATAATGACATAATTTTTGAAAGAAAGTTGTAGCCCGCATTGTTAGCTTGTTTTACTACAGTTGTGTTGTGCAGTACAAATTTTAATATATATATATATATATATATATATATATATATATATATATATATATATATATATATATATGAGTGTAAACAATAACGATTCGGTTATTTGGAACACCATTATGGAACGCCGAAATCGGTTGAAGGATTCTATTACTAGGATAATAGCGAATGAAGAAAGCACAGATCTATTACTGGACCCATGGTTAAATCATCGGAGTTTGGCTGATATGGGAGGGGACCAGGCATATACAGGGGTGGGGAGATGTCCGCGCATTAGTGTTATTCTCTGCAATGGGATATGGATGACGAAGGCGCACGCGGCTAGACGAAACTTTGCAGCGACGATCAGACGGGTTCCAATTGACCTGGAGTTGGCGGGTTATCAATGGGTTTAGTCGACGACTGGCGAGCAGTTTTCCCCCATGCGCATGTCTATGATGAGCTTCGGACAACAGCCCCACGAATGGAGCTTGTGGACTTCGTTTGGATCAAGGGAGTTGCTACTAAAATCCAGATGTGTATGCACAAACTATCGTCGGAGAGGTTACCGACGTTGGATAGACTACATTGATTCGGTGTACAGGTTGGGAACCTGAGGTGAATTCTTTGTCATCAATCTAATGAGACGATGGGTCAATTGTTCTTTAATTGCCCATTCTCGACGAGCATTTGGCAATGTCAATGTGCTTAGCTGCAAATGGACTACAAAGGACAGAGGGAATGGCGAGATACGGTAGATGATATCCGAGCTAATCAATGGCAAGGGCATGTAGTGGTTCAGAGAGGCATGGATCGGGCTGGCGACCATAGTTTGGCATATATGAAGAGAAAGAAACGGCCGAGTCTTCAAACAGGTTGTAACTTCTGTTGGAGGTTAATGTGTCATCACGGTACTACATTATGTACTGAGGATATAAGTTGTTTCATCATTAATATAATTATCTTTCTTTCAAAATATATATATATATATATATACATATATATATATATATATATATATATATATAGGAAGCGGATCAAAAGATCCCCTTAGAAAACCTCCAAAAAAAACCCCTCACTCTCAGCCGTCCATTTAATGTTAATATTAATGTTAATGTTGATATTAATGTTAAATGCTAAAATTAACATTAAACTTAACATTAAAATTAATATTAACATTAACATTAATATTAACATTAACATTAACATTAATATAAAAATAAAATAAAAATTAATATTAACATTAACATTAACATTATCATTAATATTAACATTAATATTAACATTAACATTAATATTAACATTAATATTAACATTAAATGGACGGCTGAGAGTGAGGGGGTTTTTAGGAGTTTTCTAAGGGGACTTTTGATCCGCTCCCATATATATATATATATATATATATATATATATATATATATATATATATATATATGTATATAAACCAGTACGTGCGGGCTTAGTTAAATCGTGTGTCTCTCCGACACGATTTTTAGCCGATCGTCATGTCGTTTCGGACTCTTCATGCGGATCTTGTCCGCACTGGCTTTTTCATCATCGTTCCATACGTACGCCTCGCGCACTCCGCGCGCTCCAGAGCCTCACGGGATGGCCAACGTCTTTCGACGTCGATAACTCAATGCCTCGTTTCGCCAAAGACGTCGAAGGCGCCTCCGACTTTTTCACGACGCCTACGACAGCCGATGTCGTCCAGCCACCCGTTCTATACGCACGACGTCCTTACAACGTCTTCTCGACGCCCATAGGGCACCACACGACGGGCCGCATGGTCGGCCGTCGTTTATACCCGTGGTAGAATGGTGCCGGTCCTCAACCGCCTGCGCGGCGCCCTACCCGTTGAGTTTTTATGCATGGGGCACCCCATTCTGTCCCACGCCAGCTCAGATCGTAGCCATTTTTCATTAGTCCTACGACGTTGTGGATGCCCAGCATCGCATAGCTCGCCATATATATATATATATATATATATATATATATATATATATATATATATATATATATATATATATATATATATATATTTGTAATTGAATATATTTATTTATTTTAACTATTCTAATTAAAGTGATTTGTGTTTCCTCTTTTGATATTAGAGAATTTATAATAATATTACTAGCCATGGAAAGAAATATATTTATATATAAAATTATATATATATATATATATAATTTTATATATAAATATATAAAATTTTATATATATATATATATATATATATATATATAATTTAAAAAAAAATATATATATATATATATATATATATATATATATATATATATATATATATATATATATATATATATAATTGAAAGATTTATTTATTTTAACTATTCAAATTTAAAGTGATTTGTTTTTCCACTTTTGATATTAGATAATTTATAATAATAATACTAGCCATGGAAAGAAATCTTCATGGTCTATATAAAACATAATCACTAAGAATACTATTCGTAATCTTTCCTACCATATTTAATTCAACCTCTAATCTGTATATCTATCCGCATTTCTACATAAATATAATAATGATGAATTAATATCCATAAAAGGATTAACTTAAATAATATTTGAATAAAATCTTGTTAGATTTCATCATAAATAACTTTTATTTACTATTTTGTTATTAATTTATTTTATACATGTATAATTGAATCATTTAAATTTATTTGGTAACTCTTTCTCTAATATGATTTGAGCTAGTTAATAATTTTTTCCCAACTTATTACCTAGAATCAAAAAAATTGACATATAGGACACGGGACTAACATGGCTATGATGCGATAGTGATAGGTTGACTGCTAGGCTATGCCGATAGCATATTTTATAACTTTGCTTTTGGTGGGGATGTGATTTTGGCTAGGGTAGAACTCCGTTAGACAATAGCTTTACTTCATGTAGAGCTAACTACATGGTGGAGCTATGCCTTACGGTGAAGATACACCTTAGTTAAAGTTTAGTTTCGCTTCAGGAGATGCTATAAGGAGTGAATAAATCATCCTACTTTTGCTTCTAGCAAAGTTAATGTCATGACCCGATCCCAAGATATTGGGTCCAATCGGATCAAGTCCAGCCTGCATCATTGTGAGACGACGGCAGTAAGCTGTATCAATCAGTAGCAACCCAAGCACAACATTCTAAATACAAAATTAAAACTTTTTAAAACATTTGGAATGCAAACCAAGTGTCTAACTGGAGAATACAAGCAGGAAAAGTATTAAGTTATTACAACTCTGTTCTTATTACAACTTCTAAATAAAGGAAAAACTAAAAGGCAAAAGCGGCTAAAACTTCGGGACCCCTGTCCGGGTTCGACTATCTCCTCGGAACCCAAGTCGGATCCGTAATAGGAACTAAAAGCAAGCTCCTCCTTATCGCAGTAACCTAAAATATTGATATTCGGATAGAAGGGAGCAAGAACATATATATATATATATATATATATATATATATATATCAAATACAGGAATTTTAATAAATAATTAAAGAGACAATAAACAATTTTGTAACATAATTTATTTTCTAAATATAGTAAAGAATGCAGTAAAACAGTAAATCTCTATAAATGAAAATGATGCAATCTATCTAGCAATAGTATTTTGAGCATACAACATCCTGTGGCTGGCTGAAACTGCAGGCAATATTTGTTCTAGTGAATACGGTCCGGCTTCAGCACAAGTGAGTTGGGCTTCTGCTAATCCACAATGAGACAATAAGGGGCTTTGACCACAGGTGCTAACACTACTCCTCATTTCCGAGTCAATGAGTCAATAAGTCAATCAAGCAACCAATTTGGGTCCGAGAAGGAACCTGTGGATCAAGTGTTGATACAATAATTCTAATGATGCAATAAATTTAATTATCAACTAAAATACTAGTTTGAATAAATATGAACTTGCCTTAGTTTTTTCGATGCTTGTAAGGGGACAGGAAAAACGGTATCAGACTTAGGCCTTAGAACCTACATTAATTTAATAACTTGGTTTAGAAACCATTCTAAGGGGTTTAATTAATAATGCCAACTATTATTTAATGATCAATTTATTTTTAACAAGGCTTATATTTTAGAAATGTAAAGCGACAATTATTTTTAATACCTTTAACCACGTATAATAATTGGTAAAAATAATTTCCTAATAAAACTATTATTTTTTTTCTAAATAATGCGAGAAATACTATATTTTATTTATTAGTAATTAATAAACGGTTTTTCATAAACTAATATTCTAATTAGATTTACTTATATAAAATACCTGAAAAATACTTTTGAAATTAAATAGTGTTTTGTTTACATAAAATAACCACAGTATTTTAATAGATATTTTTAAACATAAAATACCATTTTAGTAGTTATAATACTACGAGAATTATTTTGTTAGAAATACTTAATATTTTAGGAATATATTTAAGAGTAGTAATTAAAATATCATCTTAAAATTTTATTTCAATAATAAAAAATCTAACTAAATATTTTAACGAGTTTATTACAAAAAGTATTTGTATTAATAATTAATGAGAAAACATTTAATTATGCGAATAATTAAAGGATTTATTAAGGAAATATAACTAACGTTTATTTTCTAAAAATATTAACTGTACTACTGAATCTAATTTCTGCCTATAATTTATTAACAAAATAAACACATTCTTTTATTAATAAAACTAATAGTCATTCTGAATAATTATATACATAACCCGATGATTATAATGGCATCAATATTATCATTAGCAATAATAATCTACCATTATGCATTAATCAATTTAATTAATCCTAATAATCATCACAAATCCAATTTAGGAAACTAATTATACTGGAATTGACAGAGCTTCATTCTGTCAAATTTGGTCGCGCGAAAAGTTCGGTTTCTCTACCTAATTCTATTCTGGAACTGAACAGAATTCTGACAGAAGTCTTACCAAAAAGTTGGAGAAGGAGAACTGTCAGGACCCGCACCCGAATTTCGGACGCGAGCTCGTGAGCAAGCCAGTTACGTATCGAACGGACTCCAGCCCGACTCGAATACGTAAACGCTGTCAAGGCTATGGTATACTGCCAAATCATGACAAACAACTCTAAATCTCAATCCACAATAAGATAATAAACATGAATGAACACTATGGGTCGTGGTCTGCAGCCCACTAGCATAAATAGTCGATAAGACTCTAAGGAATATAACAAGAGTCTACAACTGAAACAAGGAACAGGATATCTCATAATAAGTATGAAAGCACGAGCTGATAATAAACACGATAACAATAACTGAATCCCGCAAGAACCGCAAATCCTCCGTCATCCAGAACTACTAGCTAACTCCATGCAATCGCTAAACCTGAGGAGATCATCAGGTCCTCAGAGGACATAGCAAGATACATAATATACATGCCTATCTAGCAGTTTTATCATGCACAAGAAATAAACAAGAAAGAACAAGAACAAAACCAATGACCACGAACACTAACACGAATACTAGAACAACTACGCATAATGAACTGCTGGATGAACGAAACACGATGATCAATGGAAGAAACTAAACCCTCGTCTCGAGTGTGGACTCACTGGTTTGAACTAAACACTAACCCTCGTCCCGAGTGTGGACTCTCTGGTCAGTACTAACCCTCGTCCCGAGTGTGGACTCTCTGGTTAGTTCACGACAAGGCATCCTCGTCCCGAGTGTGGACTCTCTGGTGCAAATACTACATCCTCGTCCCGTGTGTGGACTCTCTGATGTAAACACCCTCGTCCCAAGCATGGACTCTCTGGTGCAAGTCAAGTCAAGTCTATACCCTCGTTCTGAGTGTGGACTCTCTGGTGCAATAATCGACATCCTAGTCCCTAGTGTGGACTCACGGATGTAAGCAGATCAAGAAAAACACCCTCGTCCCGTGTGTGGACTCTCTGGTGCCAAGGAAGCAATATCAAGGATTTAGCAGTTCACTACACGCACTCGTTCTATGACACGACTCAAGCAAGGTACTGACGAGAAACTCCAAATGTGAAACACAAGGCCAAAACATGAATATGGCTATAAATAATAAAAAATAACTCCACAGAAAATAACACGAAAAAGCACATGTCCATAAATAATCCAAAAGCTGGAAACTGAAATAAAATGTATATAAATAAAACTGTAGAGGGAGGCAAGGTATACTTGCCTGGTGGTAGCACGAAGAACCAACAATAAGTCCAAAATCCACAACTGTCTCCGAAAGCTGAAACAGACAATGTCAACAGTCTCAAAATAGTCAACTTAGCTAGGATTGCCTATCCTTAAGTCCAATTCTGGACACAGGGGCAAAACGGTAATTTCGGACAAAAATGATGTCCGCCGTTGGACCCGCTTTGCACCGAAAAGCGTGCCATAGTCAAAGGTCTCTAAAGTCGTCAAACTATATGTCTACGGATTCAGTTTTCCGATACGAACTCAACCGTATGTCCAAAGTTGTATTCCGGCGGGCCGTGCAAAAAATTGCCCGTTGAGTGGGACCGTGGGGCCCGCCAAACGACGTCCGATTCAACTGTCTCAGAATCGGACCAAACTTGGCATACATGACCAGAAAAATGGCATGGTCCTGTTGGCGCAAGTTTTATTTCGACTTGGCGAACGTACACGAAGTGATTGAGGTTTCACTGAATATGTGCAACTAAAAATATCTAAAGGGAAAAGATTCTCTTTCTTATACACCAAAAGATTATTCCCTGAGGTCCTTTATGCAAAGTGCACACCTATGATAAAGTCTATTCTATTGGGTCAGAAGCTATAGGAAACTTTCTCTGACACATTAGTTATGTATCATTTAACATTCTATTAATACAATTTGGACAAAGAATAGGATTAACTAGGTTTCATACAAAAGCAATAGAGAGTTAGTAGTACCATCATCACCACATCCTTGAAGCCGTATGTAGAGGTAGAAGAAATAACAACAGCTGCACAGAATCAAAATCTCCACGAGCAATGGTCACAAGCTCCCCTTCCCACCCCTCTAAAAGAATGGCTGCTCGCTATTAGTGGTGGAAGAACGTGATGAGGGATTGCGGACGACTCGCGGTAGTCGAAAGCGTCTGTGCTCGATCGAGATGGTCGGTGCGGCATCAGGTGGCAGGTCAGCTAAACCTAGGAAGCCTGGGCGCTGGCACGTGTGCGGGACAGGGGCGCTTGGTGGCCGTCAGGAGGGGGAAGAGTTTCGGCTAGGGTTTTGTTCAAGGCTCCCTTAAACTCCCTGTCAAATATTGGTATATATAGTGTGCGGCAGTTTCGCTCGGTTTGGGAGCATCATATGGGCTGGAATTTAGTGTTCAGCTGGGTTGTGGGCTCGGCTGGTTGGGTTTTAGCAAGAGAGTTCGGTTGGGCTGCTTTGTTGTATCAACGCTTAGCTAAACTGCTTCATCCAATAATATATTAATGGGACACACCTCTAAGACATTGTTTACACCTGAATGTGAGAACTACATATCCAGAAATTTTCAGTGATAAAGATAAATATCACCAATTTTAAGCAAGAGTTCATATCATTCAAGAAACTAGAAGACGTCCATATAATATGTTCTGCATTTAAATGTACAAGTATTCTCTTTTTTCAAAAGATTTAAACCTGCAAGCAAACATTCTGGCATTGCTTTTATAAAGCATATGCCATTGAAACTACAAGGACTCATAATTCAGTGTGTTAGAAGGATACTCCCTATAGTCTGCATCACCATAATTTACATAATGCATCATAAGGCAAGTGAATAAAAAGTATGATCACAAGAGTGTAGCATTTACATAATACTTAGTTGATACATAGAAGACACAAGCAATAATAAGTGGTTTAAAAGAACAGAGGATGGACAAAGATATAAATAGATAAGATTACTAAAAGCAGAAATAAAATAATGAGCCGATCATAGTGTACCAACTAAACAGGAGTATCAATACGCCTATCAGAAGGCTAAGGATAAGATATACAAGTTTAGCTGAGAAGGCCTACTTGAACTGTACAAAGAAAGAACCAAACGTAAATGTATCAGGTACAATGTTTGGAATAAATATGTGAAGAAACCAAAGTCATGTTCAAAGAAACTGCCAAAAGCTATTCACAAATAATCTTGTACCTAAATTTTGTAACATGGTAGCATTTGTAGAAAACTAAGATGATGTCCAAGATTCTTAAAAACAAATGCTCAATGCATAACCACATTGTACATGCAGACAAAAAGAACTTTAAAGAAGGCCATATTTCTAAGACCAAGTGATAATTATGCCCAACCAAACATGATACTAATCCCATAATTTATCATTGTAGAATTGTGCTTAAACAATGAGAAAGTACAAGAAAGGAAAGAACCCAAGGTGAAATTTCAGTTGATTCATATATCCGCATAGTCCAGGCTTTTAACTCCACCATGGCTAAAGAAATCTACAGTAATAATTAACTAAAATAATTATTTATAACAATCTAAAAATCTCTATTCAAATCAATTAAATAATAAATAAAAATATTTCAAAAAGAAAAAATTTGGGAAAGGAGGCTACAAATCTACCCACCTTAAAATTAATTTCGTCCTCGAAATTTTAATTCATAACTATTCCTTAAATAAAAAAGAGTCTACCTTTTACCGTAATCTCCTCAAATTTAATTTCTCCAAATTATTTCTATGGCCTTCTCTAGTCACTTTGTAACTACGAAATCTCGAGATTTCTACCCACCTTTGGTCACACTACTCCTCAAAATACTGTCACCAAAACTTATAACCTTCCATCAAGTCGCTAGAGTCATTATTCTTAGATATCTAAGACATATGGCATCTATATATTCCCGCATATCTATCAGACAACCAATATTCAAAATCAAGCAATATTATACTATAACTTAAGAATCTCTGATGAATTCTAGACAGCACGATCATTCGTCACCCCAAAATAGAAAGCGACGAGAATCAATGGTACGAAAAGCAAGGAAGTATAATCGAGAGCAAATATGGAGTTTTCAAGGACGTAGAGAATTTCTATAGGAGTTTTCAAAGCGGTGTGGATTGAGATTTCTAAGGTTTAGTCAAGGTCGCAGGCTCGTATCAGTACAGTTACGTAACCGATACGATATGCTCTGACCTGTATGGGCCACCAAAAAAACTTGTCAGGACCCGCACCCGGTTTTCGGACGCGAGCTCGTGAGCAAGCCAGCTACGTATCGAACGGACTCCAGCCCGACTCGAATACGTAAACGCTGTCAAGGCTATGGTATACTGCCAAATCATGGCAAACAACTCTAAATCTCAATCCACAATAAGATAATAAACATGAATGAACACTATGGGTCATGGTCTGCAGCCCACTAGCATAAATATTCGATAAGACTCTAAGGAATATAACAAGAGTCTACAACTGAAACAAGGAACAGGATATCTCATGATAAGTATGAAAGCACGAGCTGATAATAAACACGATAACAATACCTGAATCCCGCAAGAACCGCAAATCCTCCGTCATCCAGAACTACTAGCAAACTCCATACAATCGCTAAACCTAAGGAGATCATCAGGTCCTCAGAGGACATAGCAAGATACATAATATACATGCCTATCTAGCAGTTTTATCATGCGCAAGAAATAAACAAGAAAGAACAAGAACAGAACCAATGACCACGAACACTAATACGAATACTAGAACAACTATGCATAATGAACTGCCGGATAAACGAAACACGATGATCAATGGAAGAAACCAAACCCTCGTCCCGAGTGTGGACTCACTGGTTTGAACTAAACACTAACCCTCGTCCCGATTGTGGACTCTCTGGTCAGTACTAACCCTCGTCCCGAGTGTGGACTCTCTGGTTAATACTAACCCTCGTCCCGAGTATGGACTCTCTGGTCAGTACTAACCCTCGTCCCGAGTGTGGACTCTCTGGTTAGTTCACGGCAAGGCATCCTCGTCCCGAGTGTGGACTCTCTGGTGCAAATACTACATCCTCGTCCCGTGTGTGGACTCTCTGGTGTAAACACCCTCGTCCCAAGCGTGGACTCTCTGGTGCAAGTCAAGTCAAGTCGAGTGTGGACTCTCTGGTGCAATAATCGACATCCTAGTCCCTAGTGTGGACTCACGGATGTAAGCAGATCAAGAAAAACACCCTCGTCCCGTGTATGGACTCTCTGGTGCCAAGGAAGCAATATCAAGGATTTAGCAATTCACTACACGTACTCATTCTATGACACGACTCAAGCAAGGTACTAACGAGAAACTCCAAATGTGAAACACAAGGCCAAAACATGAACATGGCTATAAACAATAAAAAACAACTCCACAGAAAATAACACAAAAAAGCACATGTCCATAAATAATTCAAAAGCTGAAAACTGAAATAAAATATATGTAAATAAAACTGTAGAGGGAGGCAAGGTATACTTGCCTGGTGGTAGCACGAAGAACCAACAATAACCATCAACCGGTAAGCCAAATAAGTCCAAAATCCACAACTGTCTCCGAAATCTGAAACAGACAATGTCAACAGTCTCAGAATAGTCAACTTAGCTAGGATTGCCTGTCCTTAAGTCCAATTCTGGACACAGGGGAAAAAACGGTAATTTCGGGCAAAAACGATGTCCGTCGTTGGATTCGCTTTGCACCGAAAAGCGTGCCAGAGTCAAAGGTCTCTAAAGTCGTCAAACTACATGTCTACAGATCCAGTTTTCCGATACGAAACCAACCGTATGTCCAAAGTTGGATTTCGGCGGGCCGTGCACAAAATTGCCCGTTGAGTGGGACCGTGGGGCCGCCAAACGACGTCCGATTCAATTGTCTCAGAATCGGACCAAACTTGGCATACATGACCAAAAAAATGGTACGGTCCTGTTGGCGCAAGTTTTATCTCGACTTGGCGAACGTACACGAAGTGATTGAGGTTTTACTGAATATGTGCAACTAAAAATATCTAAAGGGAAAAGATTCTCTTTCTTATACACCAAAAGATTATTCCCTGAGGTCCTTTATGCATAGTGCACACCTATGATAAAGTCTATTCTATTGGGTCAGAAGCTATAGGAAACTTTCCCTGACACATTCGTTATGTATCATTTAACATTCTATTAATACCCTTTGGACAAAGAATAGGATTAACTAGGTTTCATACAAAAGCAATAGAGAGTAAGTAGTACCATCATCACCACAGCCTTGAAGCCGTATGTAGAGGTAGAAGAAACAACAACAGCTGCACAGGATCAAAATCTCCACGAGCAATGGTCACAAGCTCCCCTTCCTACCCCTCTAAAAGAATGGCTGCTCGCTATTAGTGGTGGAAGAACGTGATGAGGGATTGCGGATGACTCGCGGTAGTCGAAAGCGTCTGTGCTCGATCGAGATGGTCGGTACAGCATCAGGTGGCAGGTCGGCTAAACCCAGGAAGCCTAGGCGCTGGCACGTGTGCGGGGCAGGGGCGCTTGGTGGCCGTTAGGAGGGGGAAGAGTTTCGGCTAGGGTTTTGTTCAAGGCTCCCTCAAACTCCCTGTCAAATATTGGTATATATAGTGTGTGGCAGTTTCGCTCGGTTTGGGAGCATCATATGGGCTGGAATTTAGTGTTCAGCTGGGTTGTGGGCTCAGCTGGTTGGGTTTTAGCAAGAGAGTTCGGTTGGGCTGCTTTGTTGTATCAACGCTTAGCTAAACTGCTTCATCCAATAATATATTAATGGGACACACCTCTAAGACATTGTTTACACCTGAATGTGAGAACTACATATCCAAAAAAATTCAGTGATAAAGATAAATATCACCAATTTTAAGCAAGAGTTCATATCATTCAAGAAACTAGAAGACGTCCATATAATATGTTCTGCATTTAAATGTACAAGTATTCTTTTTTTTCAAAAGATTTAAACCTGCAAGCAAACATTCTGGCATTGCTTATATAAAGCATATGCCATTGAAACTATAAGGACTCATAATTCAGTGTGTTAGAAGGATACTCCCTACAGTCTGCATCACCATAATTTACATAATGCATCATAAGGCAAGTGAATAAAAGTATGATCACAAGAGTGTAGCATTTACATAATACTTAGTTGATACATAGAAGACACACGCAATAATAAGTGGTTTAAAAGAACAGAGGATGGACAAAGATATAAATAGATAAGATTACTAAAAGCAGAAATAAAATAATAAGCCGATTATAGTGTACCAACTAAACATGAGTATCAATACGCCTATCAGAAGGCTAAGGATAAGATATACAAGTTTAGTTGAGAAGGCCTACTTGAACTGTACAAAGAAAGAACCAAACGTAAATGTATCAGGTACAATGTTTGGAATAAATATGTGAAGAAACCAAAGTCATGTTCAAAGAAACTGCCAAAAGCTATTCGCAAATAATCTTGTACCTAAATTTTGTAACATGGTAGCATTTGTAGAAAACTAAGATGATGTCCAAGATTCTTAAAAACAAATGCTCAATGCATAACCACATTGTACATGTAGATAAAGAGAACTTTAAAGAAGGCCATACTTCTAAGACCAAGTGATAATTATGCCCAACCAAACATGATACTAATCCCATAATTTATCATTGTAGAATTGTGCTTAAACAATAAGAAAGTACAAGAAAGGAAAGAACCCAAGGTGAAATTTCAGTTGATTCATATATCCGCATAGTCCAGGCTTTTAACTCCACCATGGCTAAAGAAATCTACAGTAATAATTAACTAAAATAATTATTTATAACAATCTAAAAATCTCTATTCAAATCAATTAAATAATAAATAAAAATATTTCAAAAAGAAAAAATTTGTGAAAGGAGGCTACAAGAACCGAGGGGAGACCTCGAACTCGCGGTCGCACAAAACGACGGGACGTGGACGCACGCGCACAGGGGCATGCGAGCGGGACGGAGCGGCGCACGTGGGGAGCACGCGGGGGTGGCAGCCGGCGAAAAGGGTCACGTGGGGCTGGCGGCGGCAAGGAGATGCTTTGCACGTGCTGGCGGTCGGCGGGTAGGCCGCGCGGGGGATGACGGCACCAAGGGACGCTGCGTGGGTGCTGGCGAAAGGCGGGTGGCTGCGGGAGGCCTGGAGGGAGGCGGTCGACCGGTCGGGGTTTCGCGGAACGCCTCGAATGAGATGTTGATTCGGGCGATACGTCGCGGGGAACCCCAGGGTGCTTTCGAATTTGGGGAAGGAGGGGTGTGGAGAGAGATAGGGAGGTTTTGTGAAGGTGGTGAGGGGAAGAAAGTTCTGTGAGGTTTTGTGAGAGAAGGGAGTTTCTGATGAGATGTACATGAAGGAGGAAGAGGGGCTACAGGAGGGTGTTTCGGTGGAGGAAGTGGATTATGAGGGACTCGGTAGTGGTTTATCTGTAGGATTTACTTTAGTAGGTTTTGGGTTAGCGGGTTAGATAGAGAACGGGTTATACTATTGGGTAAAGGCTCAACTGTGGGCTTGGCTAAAAGGCATTAAATTAAACTAGCTAAAATATCAACAATTAATAACCATTGTAATTATATCATTTAATTAAAATAAAATTTTGTTTTTCCTATTTTTACCGACTAATATATAATAAAAATAATGATGATGATAATACACCTTATTCTATAATTACTAGCCAATAATTATTATAAAAACCAAAAGAGACACAAAATGTGGGTTGTACAACCTACCCTCCTTAGAAAATTTTGCCCTCGAAATTTCTACTGGTAATGAATAGAGAGGGTTAGAACATATCTAGAACAGATGAGGATACTTCTCCCTCATCTTAGCCTCTCAGTCCCAGGTAGACTCGCCTGGGGAGTGGTGACGCAACGCTACTTTGACTAGCAGAATCATAGTATTCCTCATCCTCTTCTCCATGTAGTCTACTATCTCCACTGGCTGTTCTGGCACCGTGAGACTTGCTCCAATTTCCAGCTCTAAGTGATCCACAATATGGCTCGGGTCCAATACATAGCGCCTCAGCTGCCATACGTAGAAGATGTTGTGCACACCTTCAAGGTTAGATGGGAGAGCCACTCTCTATGCTACTTCTTCAACTCTGCTTAGCACTTCAAATGGTCCAATATACTTGGGACTGAGCTTCCCAGCTCTGCCAAATCTGATAGTAACTCTGGTAGGGGAAATCTTGACAAAGACCTTGTCTCATGTCTCAAACTCCAATGTTCAGCATTTATTGTCTGTCCAATGCTTTTGGCGATCTTGTGCAATCCTTAATATCTCTTTGATCATCTTCATTTTCTCTGCAACATTCGTAACCAACTCTAGTCCCAAAATAACTCGATCTCATATGTCATCCCATGCTAGTGTAGTGCAGCAACGATGTCTATACAACGCCTCAAATGGTGTCATGCAGATGCTTGCCTGGTATGTCACGCCCCTATCCCGCTAGGGTCGTCCGTCTTGCTTGGATCCCTGCGGGATCGATCGTCATCGCTAAGGCGTGATGCCGTGCAAGCTTAAGTTGCGCATGCACAAGGCCATGTACCTGCACAAAAACAACTAGTCAAGCAAAACACACGCACGCACCCATTCATTGCAGAAAACCAAATATTGGACACAGAGATTTGGAATGGAAATACTTTCTTTTATTCATAACTTGATAGGAATACAAGTACAACTTTGCAACTCAGATTTGCCTTATATTGGCTACATGATTCTCTTTAAAACTCTCTTTGAAAATAGCCATAATGCCCATACATGATATCCCTTTATTACAAGATGGAATTGAAAAACACCTTCAAAGGAAATGAAAACTGGAAACTTGCAATTGACTGAAATGAAAAGTAGCTTCGAGGCAGTCCACAGCTTTACTGGGCTAGACGAGCTTCGGTCCCTCACTTGAAATCCTCATGTCTCCTTGTGCTTTCTGAAAAGGATGCCCACAACGTGGGTCAGCACACATCATGTACTGGCGAGCGGCTCTTCGTCGAAACTCATAAATATCTGCACTAATTCAACATGTGAAACTACATATTTACTAGTGCTCTTTCTACTTGTCTAGGTTCTTTTTAATAATTCATAAGAAACAATGACAGTAGAATAATCATAACCAACTTACCAACGCCGACAGTCATCCCTGCACAAGACAGGTTAGCATAATTTGCATATGATGTAAAAGCATACTGTTAGAATTCTGCATCTTTTGTTAGGTTGCAATGCACTCTGATTTCATAAATGCACCTAACTATATGTTGGTCCACGGGACGTTTTCCGCGTTTAGCCGCTGTGACACATAGGTTTAGCTCGTTGCTATTTGGACATTGATTCAACACCCGAGGCCCTTACACCTCGTAGTGTCTAGACAATCTCTCCCAGGCCGAGCGATTCCAGGTGCCCCAAATCCCGCTCAAGAGATCTAGTTTCCTTGTATACAAGTTGTCCAGGACCTATGCATATTCTATAAGGCGACTGTTAGGCAACACCTGTACTTATGCTTTGCTTTGGAACAATGACAAAGCTTATAGCTCCTAGCTTTGGAACAATTCTCTTACTGTAGCAATGCATATAAGTTCGTCTGTACACATCTAAACATTTGAAGCATATTCATAGGCAATAGATGGAGTGGCAACATATAATCCAGCATATGATTTAATTCATTATCTTCTCTTTATCTTTTGTTATTGAGGTATCGTTGATCACAGGGACAAGGCAACAGAGTGGACTAGAGATCATTTTTATTAGGGCGGATAAATAAATGCAAGCCCGGTTAAAGCAACTCACCAAGATGAATCTTAATCGAGAGAAGGAGGGACTTCACGCGTCGTTCACGAACAGTTCACGCGTCCTATATTGGCACCAGCAGTTTATTAGCATACTTCATCTCTTTCTCTCAAGATTCAAAATGAATGCGAAATACGATGAAAGCGAACAATAAAAACCAATCATCGAAAACCAACACGAAAACGCATTCATCAAAACCAAGCAGCGAAAGAAAACATCCAACTAAACTCTTGGATTTATTTCAATATAAGTCAATCCATCAAATGGAAAGGTTCATTATATTTCATCTGTGATCAATCGATACCGGCAAGGTTTTTCCCAAATACTCAGTTCAAGACTGAGTCAGCAAGCCGTAGGTATCACATAGTGGACCGCGAGAAGCGGGGCACTACATAATAACCTACTGAGAAAAAGTTTTGTCCTTAAAACTTAAGATACAAACTCACCTCCACTTTCTGGATCAAGTAAGGTGGAGAGATTATAGATGCGCGTATTTGTCATGTTGGCATTCCGCAATTGCTGATTGTACAGATTATCTCAGAGCGACTGTGGGCCTGGCAGCTGCCCACGCTCCTCTGTATTATCTCTGTGTCGATTTCTCTTTGGACAATTTTGGATGGCGTGACCTTGCTGGCCACAACCGAAACAAGCTTTGTTCAAGGAACGACATGCTTCCTTTGTGTGGCCCTTCATGCCGCAGTAGCTGCATTCAAATGCCTTCGTACGATAATTATCTATGGTGTGGCCCAACGGCCACAGTATTCACACTCTACTGTGTTGCGGTTATCTCTCTCTGTTTTTTTCTCGCCGTCGTGGTATCTTTTGGCGGGTTGATTGCGACTGTACTGCGTCTTTGCTTATGCCTTCTTCTGCTGGAATTGTTCCACCTGTAGCGCCGCCTCAAAGGCTTGAGAATAGAACTCACATTCTCGATTCAGCACACTTAACTGGATATCGTCATCCAGACCTCCAATAAATCGATTTATGCGAGTCTGCTCTGTGGGAAGCATAACAGCGGCAAAATTTGCCAGCTTAGCAAACTCAGACTCATAGTCCTCCATGAACATATCTTCCTGTTTCAGTGTGATGAAGTCATCCTCCATCTTCTTGCTCATGGCTGGAGGCAGATATTAATCCAGAAACGCCTTATTGAACGAGGCCCATGAAATTTTCCCAATCCTAGCCGTTGCGAGCAGCGCCGGCTTCTTCGCCTTCCACCAGTCCTTCGCCCGCAGCCGTAGAAGCATAACGGCACAAACTACCTTCTTGCTACTTGGAACTCCTATGAATGCGAACATACTCTCCATTTTATCAATCTAGTCCATCACCTTATCGGGTGATGTCCTGCCTTCAAATTTCGGAGGTTTCGCGTCTAAGAAGTCCTTTGGCCTAAAAGAAGTGTGCCCTTGCGTTGGCTGGGGCTCATCATCCCCCACGGGCTGAATCTCGGGCGTTCCCGTTGCTTTGGTCGTTACGGGGGTATCTCAATTTGCTGCAACCGCAGTGACAAGCTAAGTCAAGGAGTCCAAGTGTTTCTGTTGGGCCTCATTTCGGGCATGCTGTATCTGATTACGTTCCTCATTGTCCTGCCTCTGCAGTTCCAACAATGTCATGATTCATTCTATCGGATCGTTCGAGGCAGCGGGTCGAGTAGGGGCCATTTCTCTACAAAAGAGTATAACTTCTGTCAGTCTCATAAAATATTATGGACTTATTGTATGGGGCATTGGTTTTCATAACTCAAAATCGGGACTCTTTTGAAAGCCGTCAAAGTACTTTATATACTTTTTCAAAATCGATATTTGCAAGAGGCCAAGGACGTAAAACCTGGCTCTGATACCACTTTGTCACGCCCCGATCCCGCTAGGGTCATCCGTCTTGCTTGGATCCCTGCGAGATCGATTGTCCTCGCTAAGGCGTGATGCCGTGCAAGCCTAAGTTGCGCTTGTACAAGGCCATGTACCTGCACAAAAACAACTAGTCAAGCAAAACACACGCACGCACCCACTCATTGCAGAAAACCAAATATTGGACACAGAGATTTGGAATGGAAATACTTTCTTTTATTCATAACTTGATAGGAATACAAGTACAAAGCTTTGCAACTCAAATTTGCCTTATATTGGCTACATGATTCTCTTTGAAACTCTCTTTGAAAATAGCCACAATGCCCATACATGATATCCCTTTATTACAAGCTGGAATTGAAAGACACCTTCAAAGGAAATAAAAACTGGAAACTTGCAATTGACAGAAATGAAAAGTAGCTTCGAGGCAGTCCACAGATCTACTGGGCTAGACGAGCTTCGGTGCCTCACTTAAAATCCTCCTGTCTCCTTATACTTTCTGAAAAGGATGCCCACAACGTGGGTCAGCACACATCATGTACTGGCGAGCGGCTCTACGCCGAAACTCACAAATATCTGCACTAATTCAACATGTGAAGCTACATATTTACTAGTGCTCTTTCTACTTGTCTAGGTTCTTTTTAACAATTTATAAGAAACAATGACAGTAGAATAATCATAACCAACTTACCAACGCCGACAGTGATCCCTGCACAAGACAGGTTAGCACAATTTGCATATGATGTAAAAGCATACTGTTTGAATTCTGCATCTTTTGTTAGGTTGCAATGCACTCTTATTTCATAAATGCACCTAACTACATATTGGTCCACAGGTCGTTTCACTACAACAAAAAACCCTTTTAATGACGCTCGACACAGAGTTTTAATGACGGCTGATACATAAGCGTTATTAAGTTAAAAATTACCTTTTTTCTATGACGGTTTGGGCTAATTCTGGGCTTTTTATAACGTTTATAAAATAAAGCGTTATTAATAATTTAGAGCCGTGGTAAACTTGTAATATTTTTTAACTTCAATTTTTGGCAAAATCCTTGCTGTAGCCCGCCTCTCCCCCAAAACATTCCGATCTTCTCCTTCTCCTCCTTTCTTCTCCCTCCTCTCCCCCAACTCCAAAACCCTAACCCTAGATCCAAAATCTTCGAGGAGGGCCTCATGCTCCTAGTCGCCCTCTAGGACAAGCTCGAGGCCATCGCGTACGCGATCGACAAGAACGCGAAGGAGGAGCGTTAGGGTTCTGCTCGTCCTCTTCTCCGCGCTCTCCCTCTCCTTCCTCCGGCGTCGTCGATGTCGTGGGTCCGCAACCACCGCCGCTTCATCGGTTTCGGCGCCGGCCTTGGATCCGAAGCCCTCATGGGTCAGTTCCTCTTCCTTACACCCTCCTCTCCTCTTCTTCTCCTTCCTTTCCCCCAACTCCAAAACCCTAACCCTAATTTTAAAGAAATTAAAAACCCTTTTATTTAAGGAAGAAGGAGGTGACGGTGACGTCGTCAACAACAGCTTGGGGTGCTGATCATCCCTGCGCTCAGCTGAGAGCCGCCTACCATGACTGCTTCAATAGGTATCGTCATCGTCATCATCCTCAATTCTACAGCAGCTGCTACTGATGATGATGATATTCTTCTTCTTCTTTACTATCAAGAAAATAAATTGTGGGGAATGTTTTTTTAATTGATACAGGTGGTACGCGAAGAAATTCTCGAAGGGACGGTGGGACAAGGAAGAATGCGTCTCCGAATGGGAAAAGTACAGAGCCTGTCTCTCTGTAAGTTTTCTTCTTTTTTTTACCCCTCCGGAAAAGAAAAAGCTAACTCATTTCTTGAATTTTACTACATTTTTGTGATCTGGGTCAGAGGGGTTTTGCGTCTAATTTCTGAATTTGGGGTTTAGTTGGCACTTGCATTTCCTTAATTGTAGTTGGAACAAAGGGATCAGACATGTACTGGACACATCGTGTCATATCCATCACAAGTAATCTGGAAACATTCAGTTCCCGAGTCCTTTCCCCATTAGGTAATCAGGAGCATTCCTTCTCCTGAAGTAATGCCAGTCCATTTTCTTGGTAAGACTAGCCAGATTAGTAAAAGTTTGGTGCATTTAACTCGGTCCCCACTTAGGGAAATCATGCTGTGAAGACTTCAACGTGTGGGTGATTTCATCAATTTTTCTTTTGTATCTTACATTAGAGTATAAATATTTGAGAGGCCTAGTACCTCAACATAGCCAATGCTTATACGATGGAGCGCAGAAACAGCTTCCTACTTTTTATGTCCATTTTTGCGACAATAGCAGCGGAAGTCGGGAAGGCCAGTAAGGCCGATTCATCGCTTCAACGTAGTGACTTCCCAAAAGGCTTCGTGTTTGGTACGGCTTCCTCGGCTTATCAGGTTTGTTATTCGTCGTTTCGATATTAATTTGTTATCATCTTTTGTGTACTTGGCTTTATAATAATATGATCTTTTCTGACAGTATGAAGGTGCTGCAAGAGAAGGCGGCCGAGGGCCGAGTATATGGGATACCTTTACTCATGAGCATACAGGTCCTTAATTGCCTGCTACATGTATCACCACTTCCTCTTCTTATGATTAACCTTGATGATACTATGCTGAAAATGTTAAATTAATTAATAGCAATGAAATTAATATATGATGACAGAAACTTTGGATTAGTTTGACATGCACCTAATCTAGATCCTCCATACATTAAGATAGTATCGTAACAAAATTACAGTTGAGACTCAAACAATGTCATCTTATGGGATATTTGGAGATGTAGGTTAAGTGTCTATTTTGGAGAAGGAAACATTTTCTCTCCTCTTCTTTTTCACTATTCTGCATCCTAATTTATAAATTATATACGGTTTATGGAATCATTTTCTATGTTTCTGGGGACATGTCAAAATAAAATACAAGGTTAACTTGGAATTTACGGACACTGATATCAAAACTACCATAATTGAGCAGATAAGATATCAGATGGAAGCAATGGAGACATAGCAGATGATCAATACCATCGATATAAGGTATTTTTTTCCCATTCCTGTCTATTCATACAAGTGACATCATCAACTGAGCATGCACAAAATTTTGGAAGTAATATAATCTCATCTGTCTTGCAGGAAGATGTAAAACTCATGAAGGATATAGGCTTTGATGCTTACAGGTTCTCCATCTCATGGACAAGGACCTTGCCAAGTAAGATGGCCAAACTATTTCTTCAATTTTAATGCATGTGGAGGACTAAACTATTATTAGTTTCAAACAACTTTGCTAAAAAGGGAATAAAACCAAATTCACAATACTCTTCGCACAATGTTGAGAAAATTTTTTTGTATCAATGCTAAAAGGGGACTAAACTATTCAGAAATTTTTTGTATCAATGCTGATATCGACGAGTTGATATTAATCTCAATACTCTTCGCACAATGTTGAGAAAAATTAGGAAGCACTTTCATATAATGATGACAATGTCCGTCCTTTGAGATTAGGTCCACTATGGATGCCGCAGTAGATGCCTCAAGGATAAATTTACTTTTATCCATTTCTGAAAGAAACCCCATAGCTCTGTTTACTTCACCATTCTCCAACAAGCCCTTAACAATAGCATTAAGCATAACAGAATCTGAAGAGTAACCATCATTCTTCACTGACAAAAACAACTCATCAAACTCATCCAACAACCCTTCTTTAATAAGGCCGTTCATCATTATAGTGCATGTTGCAACATCTGGTGACACTGTCATTTGCAAGAATAGAGTTAAAGAGATCCTTTGCTGTATTAACCTTACCAACTTGAAACATTCCTTCAATTAAAATATTGAAGGTCGTAGCTTCCAGTTTTTCCTTCTGACATGATAGAGTGTCCAACAGATTCATGGCCTCATCAATGTGGTGTTTTTCCTTCCAGTTTTTCCTGCTGTTAGTCCCGCTGCTACATTTGAGTTATGATACAAAAATGTGACTAACTCGAATTCTTTGCTTTTATTATGAAGTGATAATATTGTTGCTGCTACATGGAGATAGGGAGTGGATAGGACAGTAGAGTTTTTCCCAAACCCATACTTTCCAGATATTTACCTTAGCTGAGTTATAAGGAACAGGGTATGTTTTAATTGGAAAACCAAATTCACAACCCATATTTTACTACAAACAATTTTTTTTCTATTCTATTGTCTACATACCTACAACTTTATTATGTTCCTACCAAAAAATTTATATATTGGCAATGATGAGATACAATTTGGAGATGGTTTTATGACTTCCATTGCAATGAATTATGGTTTTGAAAAAATCTGTCCTTGCAGTTCTACTATGCACTATGAGCCAACCTTATGTATTTTGATACTGCTATTTTTTTTACCTTTCTTTGGTCATTTTCTTGACTGTTTTTACAATTTGCAGTTGTGGTTAACTTGTTTTTACATGGCAGTTTTGTTCCTACAGTTCTACTATGCACTATGAGCCAAACTTATATATTTTGATCCTGCTATTTTTTACCATACTTTGGTCATTTTCTCGACGGTTTTTCCAATTTGCAGGTGCAGGTAACTTGTTTTTACATGGCATTTTTTGTGTTCTACTATGCACTATGAGCCAACCTTATGTATTTTGATCCTACTATTTTTTTTACCTTACTTTGGTCATTTTCTGGACTGTGTCTACAATTTGCAAGTGCGGTTAACTTGGTTTTACATGGCAGCTTTGCTCCTGCAGTTTTACTATATGCACTCTGAGCCAACCGTGTTGTATTTTGATCAAACTAGCTTAGTTATCCTCTAATTCAAACTAAGTTTTTTTAATCTTTTTCAGGGTTTTGCTACATGATGCCGACAGTTTTGATGTGCTCAAAGTTGAAGCCAATGTACTAATAGTTTTGAGGGTATACTTACTAGTAGTAGTTGTAAATATATGTATTTGGATGTCCTATTTTGAAAAAAATGTAATGAAGATGGTGATATATATTATGTATATATTTGTAATTGGATTAAATGGTACTCTATAACATTTAGATGTTTTCTTGTGAATATGGTCCAAAATGAATGTTTTGAAATTGAATTGAGCAACATTGAGCATTATTCTATAATTTTTTGGAAAGTAATATATAAATATGCAGAATTGAGCATTATAAATGTGCTGAATTGAGTCTATACAGATTATCTATTCATAACGCTTTCAAACTACGCTGAAAATAAGTGTAGCAAAAACTTATCATATTCATGACGGTCATTTTATGACGCTTTTAAAAAATATTTATAACACCCGTTTTCATGACGGTTGCTGTGAAAAAAAAAGCGTCATGGTACGTCATTAATGACACTTTTTAGCCGTCATTAAAAGGGTTTTTTGTTGTAGTGTTTCCCACGTTTAGCCGCTGTGACACATGGGTTCAGCTCGTCGCTATTTGGACATTGATTCAACACCCGTGGCCCTTGCACCTCGTAGTGTCTAGACAATCTCCCCCAGGCCGAGAGATTCCAGGTGCCCCCAGTCCCGCTCGAGAGATCTAGTTTCCTTGTATACAAGTTGTCCAGGACCTATGCATACTCTATAAGGCGACTATTAGGCAACACATGTACTTATGCTTTGCTTTGGAACAATGACAGAGCTTATAGCTCCTAGCTTTGGAACAATTCTCTTACTGTGGCAATGCATTCAAGTTCGTCTGTACATATCTAAATATTTGAAGCATATTCATAGGCAACAGATGGAGTGGCAACATATAATCCAGCATATGATTCAATTCATTATCTTCTCTTTATCTTTTGTTATTGAGGTATCGTTGATCACAGGGACAAGACAACAGAGTGGACTAGAGATCATTTTTATTAGGGCGGACAAATAAATGCAAGCCCGGTTAAAGCAACTCACCAAGATGAATCTTAATCGAGAGAAGAAGGGACTTCACGCGTCGTTCACGAACAGTTCACACGTCCTACATTGGCACCAACAGTTGATTAGCATACTTCGTCTCTTTCTCTCAAGATTCGGAATGAATATGAAATGCGATAAAAGCGAACAATGAAAACCAATCATCGAAAACCAATACGAAAACGTATTCATCAAAACCAAGCAGCGAAAGAAAACATCCAACAAAACTCTTGGATTCATATCAATAGAAGTCAATCCATCGATTGGAAAGGTTCATTGCATTTCATCCGTGATCAATCGATACCGGCAAGGTTTTCCCCAAATACTCAGTTCAAGACTGAGTCAGCAAGCTGTAGGTATCACATAGTGGACCGCGAGAAGCGGGGCACTACATGGTAGATATTGTTATATGAGAACTCGACCAGGTGTAAATGATCTTCCCAAGATCCTCCAAACTATAAAACACATGATCTCAGCATGTCCTCAAGCGTCTGAATAGTCATTTCAGATTGCCCGTCAGTCTGTAGATGGTATGCGGTGCTGAACTTTAGCCGATTCCCCAAGCTTTCTTATAGACTCTTCCAGTAATGTGAGGTGAACCGACCTTCTCTGTCTGATACTATACTGACTGAAACTCTGTGAAGCCTATAGATATTTTGCATGTAAAGAGATGCTAACCTCTCGGTAGATAAACCAACCTTGAAGGGGATAAAGTAGGCAAACTTGGTCAATCTGTCTACAATTACCCAAATTGCATCCTTCCTTCCTTGGGATGTAGGCTACCATGTTACAAAGTACATGGTGATATGTACCCATTTCTATTTCGGAATGGGAAATGGCTGTAGCAATCATGATGGCCTCTAACGGTCTGCCTTCACTTGCTGGCAGATCAAGCACTTGGAGATGAATTCTGCAACGTTTCTCTTTATTCCAAGCCACCATACATATACTCTCATGTCTTTGTACATTTTGTTTGGGACTGGATGAATGGAATGTTGTGACTGATGTGCCTTCTTTATCAGCTCATTTCTCAGTTCACCAGTCCGTACGTAAAGTCTCGTGCCATGCCTCAATGCTCTATCTCCAGCTATGGAGAAACCCTCAAGTGTTCCGGCTAATACTCAGTCTCTCAGCTTACACAGTGCCTCATCCTGGAACTAAGTCTCCTTGACCTTGTTGATTAGGCTGGACTGTACTTATAATTGCATCATGGGTGAGTCCATTACTGGTATAGTAGCTTTTTTTCCAAGCTTCAACATCACTGCTTCTGGTAACACAATCTCTAGCCCAAGCTTCTCCATGTCTTCCAACAGATGCTGGTACTTTGTTAGCTAAAAACATAGCCATCGGGTACCGACTAAGCGCATCAACAACTACGTTAGCCTTACTTGGATGGTACTACAAATTGACATCAAAGTCCTTTATGATCTCTAGCCATCGCCTCTGGCGTATGTTGAGCTCCTTCTATGTAAAGACATACTTTAGACTTTTGTGGTCTGTGTAAATCTCTACCTTTTTGCCGTATAGGTAGTGCTTCCAGAGCTTCAAGGCGAAGATGACCGCTGCTAGCTCTAGGTCATGCGTCGGGTAATTCTTCTCATAGTTTCGTAAATGTCGGGAAGCATAAGCAATTACCTTTCCATGTTGTTGTAGCACACATCACAATCCCTTGGCAAAGTGTCGCCATAGATGGAGAATCCACCTGATCCTGAGAGTAGCAAAAAAATTGGTGCTGATGTCAACCTTCTCTTCAACTTTTCAAATGATGTCTGGCATGCCTCAGTCTAGACGAATTCTTCATTCTTCTGGGTTAGCTTTGTCATGGGCTCAGCAATCCTTGCAAAGTCCTTTATAAACTTCCTGTAATACCCAACTAAGCCCAAGTAGCTCCTGATCTTTGCAACTGAATTGGGTGTCGTCCATGACTCTACGGCTGCTATCTTCTAGGGATCCATCGATATGCCTTCTCCTGTGACAACATGGCCGAGAAAGTCCACCTTTACTAAGAAGAACCCGTACTTGAAAAGCTTACCATATAGCTTTTCTTTCCTCAATGTCTCCAAGTCTATTCGCAAGTGCTACTCATGTTCTACTTTGGTCTTCAAATAGATCAGAATGTCGACAATAAAGACAACGACAAACTGGTCCAGGTACTCATGGAAAACATTGTTCATGAGGTTTATGGACACTACTGGGGAATTTGTAAGACCAAAGGGCATGACCAAGAACTCATATTTCTATATTTAGTGTTTAATGTCGTCTTTGGAATATCTTCTTTTCATACTTTGACTTGGTGATATCCGAACCTGAGATCAATCTTCGAAAAAACCTTCGCTCTGCACAACTGGTCGAAGAGATCGTCAATCCTGGGCAGGGGATACTTATTCTTGATGGTTATATTGTTCAATGCCCGGTAGTATATGCACATCCGGACTGTTCTATCCTTCTTGGACACAAATAAGACTGGAGCCCTCCAGGGTGAAGCTCCACTTCTGATGAATCCCTTGGCCGTGAGCTCATCGATCTTATCTTTTATCTCCTTGGCCTCCATGGGGTTGACTCTGTAGCATCGTTGTGAGATATGAGAAGAGAAAGGTACTAGGTCGATAGTGAACTCCACGTCACGATCTGAAGATAAACCTGGAAGATTGTAGGGGAAGACATCTAGAGATTATGCTATAAGGGGATGAGGGGGTCCGGTATTTTCTGTAATGAAGGTGTAGGAAAAATACCCCATGCTTTTCGGTGCTCAGACCACCTCAAACTTGTGTCCTCCAGGTGGACTAAAGATGACACAACCCATATGACAATCTATCCGGGCATGCTGCTTGCTCAGTGCTCTATCCCCAAGACTACATCGTAGTAAGGGAAAGGCATTACTAGAATGGGTGCTAAAAAAGTATGACCTGAGATTGTGATAGGGCAAGAGCAAGCCTCCGTGATTGGGATAGGTCCACCTCCGGTTACTAATATACAAATCATCTTACTACATCCTACATCTATGTGATATGCAGCAATCAAGTTCAATGATATAAAACTATATGAAGCCCCAGAATCGAGTAAAGCTAATGCCAGGTGCGAATGCAATAAAATAGCACCGGCTATGACATCTACTTCAGTCTCTGGCTCCGGTTCTGGCTCCTCAACGTCCAACGTAAAAGCTCGCCCGGCTCTTTGCTGGTCATAGTGCTGCTGCTGGGTGGGTAGTGGACCTCTCTGTGTCCAGCTCCAGTCCTATCGAATGCCGTTGGACAGTCCTTCACATGGTGGGCGGCAGATCCACAAGCAAGAAAATGTCCCAACTTCTTTCAGTAGATGTCAGCCGTGTGACCGGGCCTCTTACAATAGACTCAGTTGGTTGTCTTCTGTTGATGGTACTAGGGTGCCTTGTTGGGTGCTGCTGGCTGCTGTTGCTGCTGAGGGTAAGAGGACCTGTTGTTGTTGCTGTTGCTGGGCCACTTGTTGTTGTCCTAGTAGTTACTACTAGATCCTGGGTGCTCCCTCTTTGGTTGGACATGTGCACTGGCCTCAACATCTTGAGCCACCTTCAGTATTTTGCCATAGGTCTTTGCACCATTAGCGGCAACCAAAGTGCGGATCTCCTCTCGCAATCCATACCAGAACTTTTTGGCATGCTCTACTGGGTCTTCTACTAGGCGGGGTACAAATCTATCGAGCCGATTGAACTCGGCTGCATACTCATCGATGGTACGATCTCCTTGCTTCAGATCATGAAACTGCCTCCACATAGCTTCTAGGGTAGCTTCCGTAAAGAACTTTCGCTTAAACTGCTTTTTTAAAGGAATGCCAGGAGGTTCTTACAGTCTGGAATTGTAACAACCACTTTTCCAAAATAAGGGTAAATTTAAACTTTTGTATTTTAAATCATTAAAATATTTGATTTTAGTCATGATATGATTTTTGGTGATTTTTAGTTATTTTAAAACTATTTAATTGAGTGAAATATAAAATTTGTGTTTTGCTAGTGTAACCTTAGTCATACATGACCTAGAAGACTAATCATGACCAATGAGATCTAATCATGTGTTTAGGATTTCAAATTTCTACTTTTAAGCCTAGGGGTATTTTGGTCATTTTGACACTTTTGTGAAATTATAAATTATATTAATTAAATATGTGTTAGTTAAATTATTGAGACTTGACCTAGAAGTTAGCCTAATCTAGATGTTAACCATGACCCTAGAAACTAAGTTAGAGGATTTCAATTAAGTAATCACATTAGTGTAATATCTAGATATTTGTTTAAAGAGATATTTTAGGCTAAAGGTTAAAGGATGTTACTTTAATTGTGAGCCCTTAGATTAGCTAAAAATTGTTGGAGAAGCCTTGACCACTCATCCTAAACCCTAACCCTAACTTAATGGCAGCCATCACACATCCCCACCCTCTATAAATACATCCCATTAATCATTTGCATCATTTTTAATTCATTTTAATTACCTCCTTTAGTGTTCTTCCCCAATTCCTCCCCAAATATCCAAATCAACTCCAAATTGAGCCTAGTTTCTTGCATTGGGATCCCCTACCATTGAGGGTGCTAAGGGGAGCTAGCTAGCAAGGTTGCACAAGCTTTTGGCATCACCAAATGAAGAGGACACCCCCCTATTCTAGGTTTTTCATTGAGTTTTCACTCAATAGGTAAATACCCTCATCCCTAGTTAATTTTCTATTTTCTCTTCATAAATGCATGCATCTAGGTACTAGGGACCTATAGGCTAAGTTTGGTAGGAATTAGATTGGGTTTGGTGTCCGTATCGGACACTTATCTAGGTTTTAATGTAAGTGTTTGATGAATTGTCTCTGTGAATTAAATGTTTTTATTTTCAAAAACTATTTGAACAAATTTTTAGCCCTATAGGTGTAGATCATAGAACCATAACTTTGAGCACGATATTGTGTCGTGTTCGTGTCAAAATCAGACACGAACACGCTGCACACACTGCACTGTACAGTGTGGCAGTGTCCTACTACCACACTGTTCGTGCACACTGCACAGGGCACTTCGACACGCCAAAATTGGCATGTACACGAGGGCAATGTCTGCGAACATGCTCCCAAGGTTTCATGGTGTCTCATTTTGTATCGGACACGCAATCACCCACGCACTGGACACCTACACGCACGTTCAGTCAAATTTTCGACTAGGATACGAGCCTCGTGTCCCACGCATACGAGTCGTAGACACGTATCAGGCTGACACGTGTGTAGCCCATCACTGGGCGAACACTAGGACACGAGCACGAGATGTGTCGTGTCCTGTGTCACGAGCACGAGACGCTCGACCGCGTGTACGACGCGATCTGTAACGCACAATTTATGACACTGATACGCGTGTCGTATCACGTGTAGACACGATGATGACACGTAACAGTGTGTCGATCGTGTAGCCCTATATGTGGGCTACACGTGTGCATGACCACGAGACATGTCGTGTCTCCTGGTGTGTCCACGAAGGTCGTGCACTGGTACACGACACAGTGCTCTGCACACTGTCCAGTTTTACCCAATTTGGGTTTCCTTGAGCTTGACACGTCGTGTCGTGTCAAGATGGACACTCAGGCACCCTAGACACTAGAGGACACCTAAGGCTAGGGTTACCAACCTAGAGATTCGTGTTTTAATTTGGTTTTATGTGTTAAATCCTCATTACCTAAACTCCTGAACTGTGTATCAGTCTGGGTATTTTCAGATTTTCAATATTGAACTTTAACATTAAATTAAACCTTTTTTTTATTATGTTTAGTTTTAGTCCCTAATACTATTCTCCTATGTGTAGTATAACTGTGGTTCAATTTTTGGGCTGTTTGGTGAGTATTTGAATTCGTTTTGGGCTTGAAATGTTGAAACTGAAACTGGGTTCAGTTTCTTGACTGTTTGAATATGCACTGAGTTTTTCCTACTGAACTAAACTGTAAATTTTACACTGATTGTGGGTTGTATGAATGTTTTCCCCTTCCTCCTCATACACACGTTCACTGTTACAATAACCCACACTCACCTTTAGCCTATATACTCCTACACACCCTCTCACAAACACACATTATTTTGAAAACTGAGACACAATGTTATACACACACACATGCACAAAACAGAAAACCACAGGCCTATGTTGTTACATATTGTACTTATTTTTATTACACACAAACACATTTACACAAGACTGAGAATTGACACACATGAGACACACACCATTCACACACACACACACACATTGCTAATACATACACAAACCTAAAAATCTGAGATTTACTTTGTTTGTGGAAACCTGAGATGGTTCAATAGTTCAAATCTGAAAACCTGAGACCCTTTTTGATTTACACTGAATTTTGATGAACTATTCTCCTTCCTTTTATTAGCTATTTTGATAAGAATGAATGAATGTCCTAATAACTGAGAATGTGATAACATATAAAGCTGAGAATTGGGTTTTGATATGTAAACTAAACTTTAGTTGTATGTAATTACCTAGGCTAATACAAAACAGAGATTCATACACTGTCACACACACACCATGTAACCTCTCTCTTCATTATATATATATATATATATATTTTTTTTTTATATATATATATATATATATATATATATATATATATATATATAGTTGTGATGTGTTAGGACTTGTGAGGCATGCCTAACTATAGAATATGTATATTTATGAGTATGGATGTATGCTCTATGTACCTACATACTTTCCCCTTCACTTTATCACATGCCTTCTAACCCTATCTTTTATACACATAATTGATGTATGCCTATATGCTAATATATGCTAGTATGTGTATATATGCACATATATATATATATGGAATATGTATGTTTGATAGCCTGTATGGCCTTGTGCTTGGGTGTGAGTGCTTAGCCTAGGCTTTGTTAGGCTTAGTGAGACTTGTTGGGTTAAGACTTGGCCTACTTGACTAGTTTGACTAGAATGTTGACTAGAGTTGACTTTAACCTAGAATTGACTTGATTAAGACTAAATTAGACTAACTAAGACTAGTTGACCAAGATTGACCAAGCCCTAACTAGTTTGACCTAATTTGACTAGATGTTGACTTGGTTTGACCCAGAGTTGACCAAGAGTTGACTTGACCTAGATTGACATAGAAAATCATATAGATGCATTGTACAATTCAATTTTAACCCCCTTGTATACATCATGACTTGTGTTGCTCTGATTAGGAGACAGACACCTCTCCTCAGGCAGTACACCCTCTTCGGATATTCAGTTATCAGGCGAGTACATTCTCTGATCGTTTCATACTTGTCACGATTTATATTCTCGCTCTAGATTATTTTTACTTGATGCTGTCACGTTATCATCATGGATTGGTACTATATGGATCTCTTCTTGGGTTGTTATCCCCCTTAGCAGGCGCATCGGATACTTTATGACATGTGTTTCATGTACATCATGTATTCCTTGCTTCTGTGTTATTCATGTACACTCATGTTCTCTCATGTTCTTTCATGTACGTTTATGTACTTTCATGTTCTTTCATGTACGCTCATGTTTCCTCATGTGTTTCCTGTGTAACCAAAATATCATGTACGTAACGTAACTGGACTGGATCCTTGTGTATTGATTGTGGGTAGGGGTGAGTATAAATGGTCATGTGATTTACCATCATGTACACTCTGTTACTTTTCATGTTTCATCATGTACAACCCAAGCCAATTACATGCCATCTCGTACTCTAAATCACTAGTCACTTACAGTTCTTACTTATCATGTATATATTTTCAGTTATCAAATATCTCTCCTGTTTTTATGTACATCTTCTTACAGCGTTTCATGTATCTTACTCTATTGCTTGCTTTATATTTCCTGCCATGATATGAACTGCATGAGATGTACTGTGCTCGCTCCTGTCCTGACTGGACCTGTTGAAAATATTACAGAGGATGAGGATGAGGCCCTTTGTGCCACCTATTACGGAGCAGGCTTAGACGATACCTGCGACCTGGTTCCTCTGGAGGACCCAGCTGCAGTACAGGATGTTACTCCCATAGTCTAGGCTAGACAGCTAGGCTTTATCTTTCTTTTCAGCATTGTTTTTGACTTTCAGTTGTTGTTCTGAGATGTATATATTCTTTTATATTCTGTAGTTGAGACTTTTGTATTCGGGATGATTGCTGAGATGTTATCTTAGACACTTAGACTCTTCTGTTTATCTGTACTTCATTTTTGAGTTCTATATCATATCGTACTTCTTTTTTCTTAGTTGTGATTGAGTTTACATTCTGCTATGTCACCTCCATTCGGGGAGTATAAACTGCTTAGCATTATATTGTTAGATGTTGTGACCTAGGACAACGTTCTACCGTCGACACTGCGGCGTAGGCTGGACGTACCCACTTCTCGTGCCCTTACTCTAGGATGCGGGTCGTGACAGGAATCTGAGCTCATTTCGGTACCAAATGCTAGCCAGATCCCTTAGCTGAAGAGTGACGGCCTCGGCCATGAGGTCGGCAGGGAGTCGGGTGACGCTGAGGAGTCGCTCCATATAATCCAGCCACTCGTCTATGTATATGAGGCCCTCTGCTCCTTTGAAATTGCACGGGTCCAACTTCTTAAAGTTCTCAATATTCTCGGCCTTTTCCTGGACCTTTTTCTGGACAATAGGCCGCTAGTCAGACTTAAATTCCTCCAAATAACATAAAACTTAACAAATCATCCTTATTTTACCTTGGCAGGCCTCTGATCTAACTGTGATGAGTCTAGTACTGCCATAGCCATATTATGGGCATTCTCTATGTCCTCTCTCATAATCATGGTCTGCTCGCATTTGGCTTCAGCTTGGGCCCTCTAGGCCTCAAGAACTCCTCCTAGTAGGCCTACGAGTTCGACGAGTCTACTGGTACCGGTAGAATAGCAAGAGGATTCACATCAGCAGGTGGTGTGATCCTCGGAGGAATCAGGGATGTTACATGCACTGTGGAAGTATACGCAGTGTGGGGAGCCCGTGCAGCATGAGGGCGATCAGTGAGCTGCAACGAAGAAGGGTCGGATTGGGCCTGGGTAGGGGTGTACTCAGAGGATGAAATCTCTTCGACAGCAGTCCCAGAATGGGTTGTCTTCCCTTTCGCTATCCTATGAAAGATTTAGGTACAAACATAAGCAAGGTAACCTACGAAACTATAAGCAAGCAAAAATAAATTATATAAATGGATAAATTCGATCCTATGTTGTGACGGGTTGAAATAATCTAAGTGTTCTAATTTGTTTCTAGAGTCTGTTTTCCTAAAGTCATGCTTAGACCTAAGTCAAGGTGCAAGACTGTATGTTTGTCTAGACTAAATTGACTAGGCCAAATTTGTAGAACAGACATACATGGCTACCACTAAAACTATGTCAAAACCCGATCCCAAGATACTGGCTCCAGTCGGACAATGCCCAGCCTGCACCGTTATGAGACAACGGCAGTAAGCTGTATTAATCATTAGCAATGCAAGCACAACATTCTAAATATGGAAATAAAACTTTATTAAAACATTTGAAATGCAAACCAAGTGTCTAAATAGAGAATACAAGCAGGAAAAGTGTTAAGTTATTACAACTCTATTGTTACTACAACTTCCAAATAAAGGAAAAACTAAAAGGCAAAAGCGACTAAAACTCCGGGGCTCCCTGTCCGGGTTCGACTATCTCCTCGGAACCCAAGTCGGGTCCGTAATAGTAACTAGAAGCAAGCTCCTCCTTATCGCAATCACCTAAAATATTGGTCTCCAGTCAGGAGGGGAGAAAAAACATATATATATATATATATATATATATATATATATATATATATATATATATAAACTCCGGGGCTCCCTGTCCGGGTTCGACTATCTCCTCGAAACCCAAGTCGGGTCCGTAATAGTAACTAGAAGCAAGCTCCTCCTTATCGCAATCACCTAAAATATTGGTCTCCAGTCAGGAGGGGAGAAAAAACATATATATATATATATATATATATATAATCCAGCAATTTTAATAAATAATTAAAGAGATAGGAAGCAATTTTGTAACATAATTTATTTTCTAAATATAATAAAGAATGTAGTGAAATAGTAAATCTCTGGAAAAAAAATGATGCAATCTATCTCGCAATAGTGTTTTAAGTGTAGTGCCCCGTCCCTACATTGTGCCCCGTACTCTGTCCATGGGGTGCGCGAGAAAGGAATACTGTCGCCATCGATTGGTCGGGACCGATAGGTCGGGATCGACCGAGTCGATCGAACGGAAACGGTTGAATTAAGATCCATTCTTCGTTATGGAATGTCTTCTTCGGAACCAAGTCCCATATTCAGCGGGTTGCGCCTCGAGTATTGACTCTGCGGTTGAGTCGGAAGAGACCTCACGTTGCTCTGCTTTTCACGCCGCTTGCATTGGTCTTGGCTTTGTTTTCTGAATGCGTTTTCGTGAATATTTTTGATGGTTTTCATGGCTTGCATTTCGAACTCGCATTTTCTATCGAACTCCTTGAATAATGCAGTGTTCTAATCAGTTGCTTGTACGATTTCAGGTAATCGCGTAGGCGACGTCTAGCACAACCAACAAGTTCTCTCGCCGAAGTAAACTCAAGGTGAGTGGCTGACCCTTCTCTTCTCGATCCCTTCTTAAGTAAATCCATAGTGTTGTTGCGGATGAAAGAATGAAAGCAAAGGCACAGACACGGTAAAATAATCAAGTTTCAAAGAGAAAGTAGGCTAGGCCTTAATAACTAAATGTTGTCTTAACTCGGTCATTGGACAACTTGTCGACAAGGAGAGAGTTTCCTCGAGCGACTACCCGGGGCCACGGGACCGACTCGGCCTAGGAGGAAACACGGTATAGCTGTGCTGGATGATAGCACGGGTTAAGCGGGAACTTGCAGCGGGGCTCGCTACTTGTGCTGCAAGGGCCCCGGCTAACAAAGCTATAGTCCAGGATGGCTTGTGAAGTCAGTGAACAAACACACGTAATGTTGCACTTGGAATGTAAATGATAACAATTGATAGGAAAGAACATGGTAAGTTTCAAAAGGCGCGGCGCGGTCCGCCGGGGGTAAGTTCCGACGTAAATTACATTGTGCTTGTTATTGCTCGCTTGAAATTCATTAGGATGGTTAGAAACATTCATGAACTAAGTCATATAAACTCATTCAACCAAATGAGAGCTTGGAACTTAATTTGCCACGCACCAGTACAAAGTGTAATGTACTTATCCTCGCTCTCCACGCCGGTACTCCGAACCACGAAGGGCGTGCCACCTAAAATCTCAAGGCGGCGTGGACACTTTTGAAGCCTCGTCCGTGTAAAGTCTTGTTTCTGAATTCCTTTTGAAGACTCCGCATTCCGTACAAAAGAAGACCAATGGCGACTCGGCTTCCCTCGATCGCAGGTAGAAATGTGTAATGGTTTTTGCTTGTATAAAGGGGTGTAATGTATGGAATGTATTCCTGAAGGTGATGCCTATGCGTGGAGTTTCCCGGTTCGGTGTGAAAGGAAAGTTGAGCCCAAGATTTGTTGGCCCGTTCGAAATATTGAAGCGAGTCGCCCCGGTAGCTTACCAACTCGCCTTGTAGTCTGCATTATCAGAGGTACATGACGTCTTCCACGTCTTGCAATTACGAAAGTACGTGCACGATCCGGGGCATGTGGTAGATTTGGATAAGCTGGACCTGAAGGCAGACTTGTCATATGTCGAAGAGCCGGTGCAAATCTTGGAGCGCAAGGATAAACTTCTTCGCAACCGTGCTATTCCTCTAGTCTGCGTCCTCTGGAGGAACCATTCGGTCGAAGAGTCGACGTGGGAGCTTGAGTCAGAAATGAAAGAAAAGTTCCCTTCATTGTTCTCGTAAAGGTAGGTTTTATTTTAAATTTCGAGGACGAAACTTTTTCTTAGTTGGTTATGGTGTAGTGTCCCGTCCCTATATCGTGCCCCACACTCTGTCCACGGGGTGCGCGAGAAAGAAACACTGTCGCTATCGATTCGGTCGGGACCGATAGGTCGGGATCGACCGAGTCGATCGAACGGGAACGGTTGAATTAAGATCCATTCCATGTTATGGAATGTCTTCTTCGGAACCAAGTCCCATATTCAGCAGGTTGTGCCTCGAGGATTGACTCTGCGGCTGAGTCAGAAGAGACCTCCCGTTGCACTGCTTTTCATGCCGCTTGCGTTGCTCTTGGCTTTGTTTTTTGAATGTGTTTTCGTGAATATTTTTGATGGTTTTCATGGCTTGTAGTTTGAACTCGCATTTCCTATCGAACTCCTTGAATAATGCAGTGTTCTAATCGGTTGCTTGTGCGATTTCAAGTAATCGCGTAGGCGACGTCTAGCGCGACCAACAAGTTCTCTCGTCGAAGTAAACTCAAGGTGAGTGGCTGACCCTTCTCTTCTCAACCCCTTCTTAAGTAAATCCATAGTGTTGTTGCGGATGAATGAATGAAAGCAAAGGCACGGACACGGTAAAATAATTAAGTTTCAAAGAAAAAGTAGGCTACGCCTTAATAACTAAATGTTGTCTTAACTCGGTCATTGGACAACTTGTCGACAAGGAGAGAGTTTCCTCGAGCGACTACCCGGGGCCACGGGACCAACTCGGCCTAGGAGGAAACACGGTATAGCTGTGCTGGATGATAGCACGGGTTAAGCGGGGACTTGCAGCGGGGCTCGCTACTTGCGCTACAAGGGCTCCGGCTAACAAAGCTATAGTTCAGGATGGCTTGTGATGTCAGTGACCAAACACACATAATGTTGCACTTGGAATGTAAATGATAACAATTGACAGGGAAGAACATGGTAAGTTTCAAAAGGCGCGGCACGGTCCGCCGGGGGTAAGTTCCGACGTAAATTATATTGTGCTTGTCATTGCTCGCTTGAAATTTATTAGGATGGTTAGAAACATCATGAACTAAGTCATATAAACTCATTCAACCAAATGAGAGCTTGGAACTTAACTTTCTACGCACCAGTATAAAGTGTAATGTACTGATCCTCGCTCTCCACGCAGGTACCCCGAACCACGAAGGGCGTGCCACCTAAAATCTCAAGGCAGCGTGGATACTTTTGAAGCCTCGTCTGTGTAAAGGCTTGTTTCTGAATTCCTTTTGAAGACTCTGCATTCAGTACAAAAGAAGACCAATAGCGACTCTGCTTCCCTCGATCGCAAGTAGAAATGTGTAATGGTTTTTGCTTGTATAAAGGGGTGTAATGTATGGAACGACTATCTCTTCGGTGTTCATTTTGTAAGTCGAGTCATATTGTAGCCCGTGCGGCAATGAATGTAATAAAGTCAATGTAAATGATGTTTTATTATCAATGAAAAAGTTTACTTCTATTTCAAATGTGTCAATCAATTTCTCTGCGTTCTCTGCATACTCTAACTTGATGTTGTGTTTCGGATAACCTTATGACTATGCCTTGTGCGATCGCAACTTAGGTTCGCACGGTATCATGCCCGGGGGACGACTATCGATTCTACGGAATCGGGGCGTGACATTAAGCATGCAACATCCTGGGGCCGGCTGGACATGGAGGCAATATGTGTTCTAGTGAACACGTACGGTCCGGCTTCAGCCCAAGTGAGTTGGGCTTCCGCTATCCACAATGAGACAATAAGGGGCTTTGACCACAGGTGCTAACACAACTCCCCAATCCCGAGTCAATGAGTCAATCAAGCAATTAATTTGGGTCCGAGAAGGATCCCGTAGATCAAGTGTCGATACAACAATTCTAATGATGCAATAAATTTAATTATCAACTAAAATACTATTTTGAATAAATATGAACTTGTCTTGGTTTTTTCGATGCTTGTAAGAGGACAGGGGAAATGACCTCAGACTTAGACCTTGGATCCTACATTAATTTAATAATCTGGTTTAAAAACCATTCTAAGGGTGGTAAGTAATAACGTCAACTATTACTTAATGATCAATTTATTATTAACAATGCTTATATTTTAGAAAAGTAAAGCTACAATTATTTTTAATACTTTTAACCACGTATAATAATTGGTAAAAACAATTTTCTAATAAAACTATTATTTTTTTATAAATAATGCGAGAAATACTATATTTTATTTATTAGTAAATAATAAACGGTTTTTCATAAACTAATATTCTAATTATATTTACTTATATAAAGTACCCAAAAAAATACTTTTAAAATTAAATGGTGTTTTATTTACCTAAACTTACCATAGTATTTTAATAAATATTTTAAAATATAAAAAAAAATACCATTTTAGTAGTTATAACACTACGAGAATCATTTAGTTAGAAATACTTAACATTTTAGGAATATATTTAAGAGTAGTAATTAAAATACCGTCTTAAAACTTTATTTCAATAAGACAAAAGCTAACTAAATATTTTAACGAGTTTACTACAAAAAGTATTTTGTATTAATAATTAATGATAAAATATTTAATTATGCGAATAATTTAAGGACTTATTAAGGAAATATAACTAACATTTATTTCCTAAAAATATTAACTATACTAATGAATCTAATTTCTGTCTATAATTTATTGACAAAATAAACACACCCTATAATTTATTGACAAAATAAACACACACTTTTATTAATAAAACTAATATTCATTCTGAATAATTATATACATAATTTGAAAAATTCAATTTAGGAAACTAATTTACCATTATGCATTAATTAATTTAATTAATCCTAATAATCATCACAAATTTAATTTAGGAAACTAATTATTCCAGAATTGACAGAGCTTCACTCTGTCAATTTCGGTCGGACAAAAAGTTGGATTTCTCTACCTAATTCTATTTTAGAACTGAATAGAACTCTGACAGAAGGCTTACCAAAAAGTTGGAGAAGGAGAACCGAGGGGATGCCTCAGACTCCGGGTCGAACAAAACGACGGGACGCAGATGCACGCATGCATGGGCACGCGAGAGGGACATCACGACACACGCGGGGAGCGCGCGGACGGCACGAGGGGGCTGCGCCGGGGAGGGCCGTGTGAGGCTGCTAGCTCCGGAGGGATGCCGTGCGGGTGCTTACGGCTGGTGGGGAGGCCGTGCGGGTACAGGCGGCACCGAGGGACAACGCATGGGTGTTGGCAGAAGGCAGGCAGGCGTAGGAGGCCTGGCGGGGGTCTGTTGGTCGGGGTTTTGCATAAATGCCTCGAATGAGATTTTGATTCGGGCGAGACGTCATGGGGAACGACGGGGTGCTCTCGGATTTGGGGATTTGGGGAAGGAGGGGTGTGGACAGAGATAGGGAGGTTTTGTGAAGGTGGTGAGGGGGAGAAAGTTCTGTGAGGTTCTGTTAGAGAGAGAAGGGAGTTTCTGATAAGATGTACGTGAAGGAGGAAGAGGGGCTACATGGGGGAAGGTGTTCGGCGGAGGAAGTGGATCACGAGAGACTGGATAGTGGGTTGGATGGTAGGATTTAGTTTATTGGATTTTGGGTTAACAGGTTTGATAGGGAATGGGTTACGCTAATGGGTAAAGGCTCAACTATGGGCTTGGCTAAAAGGCCTTAAATTAAAACTAGCTAAAATATCAACAAATAATAACCATTGTAATTATATCAATTAATTAAAATAAAATTTTGTTTTTTCTATTTTAAACGACTAATAATAATAATAATAATAATAATAATAATAATAATAATAATAATAATAATAATAGTAAACCTTATTTTATAATTACTAGTCAATAATTATTATAAAAGCCAAAAGAAAATCAAAATGTGGGTTTTACAATTAATGCTTTAGTGATCTACCAATACGATGAACTTACTACCTCACCTCTTTTGTATATTTATTAAGGCAAAGCTATAATACGACGATGTTAGATCTCTTAAAGTACAATTGCCTATCTTGTCAGTTGTTATTAAGTAGCATATCCTCCTAGGAAAAGGTGATGTTTTGGATCCTCTCTGTCATGATGTGATAGTGAGAACATGCAACATAATCTTTGAGTAGGGGTTAGACCAGCGCCATATAAGAGTCAACATGTAGCAGAGCGTCTGCTACTGCATTGCATATCTCATTGGAGAGACAAAGAAGCTCATAGATTGACAATTAAGCTGGCATATTGGCAAGATGTGCCAATATATCAATGTTGTATTGCTTGCCAAGTCCTTGGGATGGATTCTTCTTCAATGACTTATCAAAGCGAACTTCTTACATCTTTTACTTGTCCATTGGTTCTTGCTTGAACGGGCCTACTTCAGGAGTGGCAAGAGATGCATCTTCCTACATTGGGTCATAAATCTGCTGGTAAGCCTTGCCAGACCCAGTTTCCCCAAACCGTACTTTATCGACTTCGGATGAATTGGAAAGGACCATGTTGCATGGCTTGTTTTTCTTCCCTTTTCGCTTGTATTTGGTGGTAGAGGATACCTTGTGACAAATCTTAGATAATGTCCGGGTGTACCCACATTAACTCACCACATGGTATGGTCAGTGGAACCATTCTGCTTGCTTGGTTCGGGCTGATGGAAGGTTGATTATACCTTCATACGGGCTTTTGGTATCGATACGACATCATCTTGGATCTCTTCCTTTGGAAAGTCGCCAAAATATATTAACGCCATATTGTCGGTGACCTTCTTCTAGTCGGTGCAGAGCATGATAGTTTTAGAGTCTATCAGCTATTGTATTGTCTTTCAATGCGTAGCATTTCAATGTTGGATGATGCACCTATCGGTGGTATAGACAACACTTTGGGCCATTGGTATGACCCGCCTTGTAATAGTGTCTAGTATCGAAAAGTTTCAGCTTATTTCCATTCATCAAAATATGGAAGATATCTGTCGTGAACTATTCATTTCGGGCACAAAGCATTAACTTTGCCAGAAGCAAAATTAGGTTGATTTATTCACTCCTGATAGCATCTCCTTAAGCGAAACGAAACTTTGGCATCTACTGAAGCGAAGCCAAGAGTTTTTCCTGATATTACAAGGGTAAGGCTCAATAATTGATATTGCAAGGGTAAGGTACAATAATATTTTTTTGCATCTGGTAAAATACAATTCCTTCCTATGTAGGGTTGTTAGGATAGGGCTTTTACTTCGCCAAAATTTATTTCTAGCAAAATTTTGACAATGATGCTAAATTTAGAATCTCACGATATGTCTCAAGATCCGTTAACGAGTTGAAGAGGGTAGTGCACCCTTGTAGGAGTCTCGTTCAGCAGGTAGGGATCAAGGGGGCAAAACCACTTTTGGGTTATAAGGATGAAATCCCTGAAACCTAATTAGTTTTTCTGGTCTTGTTTGCATTAGGAAAACTTGATAGTTGTGGGGATACATTTTACGGGGCTAGGTTCTGTGTGGCTAAGTTCTGCAGGATAATCGATTCCGCATAACTATGTTTCACGGGGCATTCCTATTACGTAGGGATGCTCCATTCCACGGAGTTGATCAATTCAGAAGACGTTTTGTGGGACTACTCCATTCCTCTTGACTCCTCCATTCCACGGGTCTATGTTCCGCGAAGCTACTCCATATCGTGGAGGTGCTTAATTTTGCGGGGATAATTTTCGCATGATTGCTCCATTTGGTAGAGCTAATGACTTAGCCAATTGTGATTACCGCTTCAAGCAATGTTGTGCCCATTGCTAGTCACGCATACTACAAGGTTGGACGAAAGTCAATAGTGTCAAAAAAATTTCTCATGGTGAAGGGCAGGCCTCCAGTCTATATTTGATAGCATCGTAGATGCTGGTTTTGAGATCCATTTGTTGCTAATTGATTCAGAGGGATTTACTGAAAGTTAGTGTCGCATGATAGATAAAAAAATCTTAAATAAAAGTCAACTCTGACTAATATATCAGAATATTTTAAATTCAAGTCATTTTCCACCTATAGATCAGAATATTTTAAATGAAAAGTTATTTTCTGGCTGGTAGATCAAAATATCTTAAATGAACGCCATTTCTGGCTGGTAGATCAAAAACATTATCACTTGAGGAAAACATAACTCTCTTTATCTTTTAAGAAGAATGAAAATATAAAAGATTAGATCATAAATTTTAGGTTATACTTGTACTGTTCGATGATGATCGCATGATCGTGAGCCTTAGCATGGAAGAGCTTTTGCTGGTAACTTATTGTAGTCTAATTTATACTAATTATAGATAGATGAATTATTTGTTTATTAATATTAGCAAGTAACCCTAGCATGGTTAGTCTTATATACAAAGTCCTAATTGGTTACAACTGATAACAAGGAGATCAGTTGAGATCTTTAAGAGATAGAACATCCATAGCTATTGAGCACAATTAACAAGTAGTTATAACAAATTACAACAAGAGGTATAGCCTTTTTATCTCGGAGTTGCAAATAAAAGTAGAGTATTCTACTTAAAGTTCCTCTCTCTCCTTTATCCACCATTTCTCCAATCAACTCAGATTTATTCTATTTTCTGCCTTGGATTACGTCAAAGTTGTAGATAGATGTACAAAATATCTTAAAACATTAACCTATTTTTATTACATGTTAAATCATCCGATCTACTTTTTTTTATTAGTTTGCTTTAACAAATATGAACCTGCTCATTGTGCTCAATAATCGATAATTAATTCCATTGAAATTAGGTGGAATTAATAATTATCCAACTTTGGCTTTAGAGGCACATATATTTCCGTTGCATGCGAGTGTATAATGTAACGTGAACCTCAAAGCAATGCAAAGCACTTGTAATCATAGCCCCATAAGTTTCCACTATTTGTAAAAGAACACATTTGATATATGTAGCACCAACGAACAAGGGCTTTGTACACTACGATAGCATTCTGCTTCTTGTTTGATAAGTTTTGCTTCTTCTTCTTTTTTTTTAACTTTTCCTTTTTCTTTCCTCTTTTCTTTTTCTTTGATTGTTCACTTGCCAAGCAAAGCATTTGGTTCTCAAATTTCCCCTTGTTAAATCCCCCTCCACTCCTCTCCCAAATGTGTGTTCACTTCCAGCTACCAAGTACTGTCTACCTAAGGTTTGCTCACCCAAATTAACATCCCAATGGCCAGCGTGAGAGTATTCGGATCTCCGACCTCGGCAGAGGTCGCCCGCGTCCTGACATGCCTGTTTGAGAAGGAAGTTGAGTTCCAGCTCATACGTGTCGAGAACTTCAAGGGCCTAAAGAAGAGGCCAGAATACCTTAAGCTGCAGGTAGTAAAGAATAACTTAATTAAGATTGTATGTATTCTTCTTATGCAGATGGAAACACTGATAATGTGATTGTTTTCTATTTTAGCCCTCTGGTCAAGCTCTAACATATGAAGAAGGGTTGGTCACCCTTGTTGGTAAGACTACATATATCACTCATCCATTCATGGCCACCATTATATGTATTGATCACTCTATTTCTCATACGAAACCAATGTGATCATGTCTTAAAATTTTGCGTCGATCATCTCCCTAAATAGATTGAACATGCACCATGCATGAGTTAATATGGTTTTTACGACAATATATAGATTCGAGGGAGATTTGCCGGCACATATCGGAGAAGTACGCCAACCAAGGGAACAAGGACTTGCTGGGATCAGGAACGCTAGAGAGGGCTTCGATCGAGCAGTGGCTGCAGACGGAGGCAAAGAGTTTCGAACCTCCGAGCTCGGCTCTCGTGTTCCACCTGGCATTCTCCCCGCTGGAGCCCGAGAACGGGATCACCGTGAAGCAAAGCAAGAGTCAGCTGGAGAAGGTGCTCGATATCTACGAGCAGAGGCTGGAGGAGACGAGGTACCTCGCCGGGGACAACTTCACGCTCGCCGACCTCTCCCACCTCCCAAACGCCCACCGCCTCATCACCACCGTGCCGGAATGTGCTTCCATGTTCAAGTCGAGGAAGAGGGTGAACAATTGGTGGGAGATGATATCGAGCCGCACTTCGTGGAGGAAGGTTGTGGAGATGCAGAGGGAGCACAAGAGTCCAACTGACGCTACTACGAATGGAGCCCCGGGAATCAAACCTACTGAAGGAGGCCAAGGAATCAGGTCTACTGAAAGCAGATTTGGCTGAGGAAGACGGCTATTGCTCTCTCCCCCTGTACTTGGGGAGAGTTTGGAGTTCGATGTTTGTCTTATTATTATGTATTCTGCATTGTGTTATTTGCCATCATCTGCTTTCAGTTTGTGTAATCAAATGGTTTCCCATGGTTTTTCATGGTACCACTTACCTCAGTTTGTGTAACAAAATGGGCTTTACCGCTATTCTATGAGCCCTTTTATTAATAAACTTCCGATTAATAAAAGAGTACCCTCTCTCTATATATATATATATATGTATAAGCGGATCAAAAACCCTTTTAGAAAACCTCCTAAAAATTTTCTCACTCTCAGCCGTCCATTTAATATTAATGTTAATATTAATATTATTTTTATATTAATATTAATATTAACATTAAATGGACGGCTGAGAGTGAGGAGATTTTTATGGGATTTTCTAAGGGAACTTTTGATCCGCTTCTTTTATATATATATATATATATATATATATATATATATATATATATATATATATATATATATATATTCTAAGGGGGCTATATATATATATATATATATATATATATAAATATATATATATATATATATATTAATATTATATTATATATATAATATTAATATAATATATATATATATATATATATATATATATATTAATATTATATTATATATATATAATTATATATAATATATATATATATATATATATATATATATATATATATATATATATATATATATATATATATATTAGTCATGTTCTCGTTTGCACGTAAAACAAGTATAATAAATATTTGATATTTTTACAAAATTAGATAAAAATTTAAATTATATTAAAATAGTTTCAATATAATTTGAATATATTTTGATTAAAATTTATTATAGAAATATTTTTTTTAACTTTAGATAAACCATGTGGTTAGTTTAAATATTATTTGTATACTGAATATATTTTAATTTGAATTTGTAATAAATATGTCTATAGGAGTTTGAATATATGTTCAGGTAGTTAGAAGTATTTTAGTATTATAAAATGAGAGAGGAAGATAAGAATTTTGGTAGTCAAATCAATCTGTACGAGACTTATTCTCACTACTAATATATAAGTGGGAATAAGATAGAGGTACTTGTGGACTTGTTCTACAGAAAAGTCCACATTTGGAAAAAAAAAATCCATAGCAAAAGAAAAGAGTACGATATATTATTCTTCGGGGATATGATTCTTCACGAATGTAAGTAGGTGCGACTTACACTTTCTCGTTAAAAACCTTTCGAAGGAAAAAAAATCTAGTGGAAAAAAACTCCATCAAAGAAAAATAGTACAATGCGCAAAAGACATGTTTCAAGATAACTCCATTAGCATCTTCAGGATAAAATACTTACATCTACATGATGCTTCCCCTTAAAGAAAATATATTGCATTTTAGTTCTTACATCAATTCAAAAAAAAAAAAAAATCAACGCCAGAATAAATTAAAATATTATATCTCACCGCAACACTTCTTTTACCTATACATTTATATACTCATATCTTTATAAAGATTTTGCAGGTATTATTTGTGATTCCTGGAAGCTCGCAACTCCCCCAGATATATTGAATTATTGAAATCATAGCATTGCACATTCTCTTTTTTCTTCATTAAGTGTAGGAGATATTTGAGGAGATTGTCGAGTATTTTTTTCTATTTTTCTCCATAAGACCATCTCCAATGGGGATTTCTAAAATTTGGGTTTCTATCCTACTTGGCATTGTCCTTTTTATCCTAGTTGTAAGAGTTTCTACATAGAATTGTACAACAATAAAAATACTTTTTTCAATAATATAATAGTGTGGGCCCCAATAATAATAGGTGGCAATAATGTAGGATGGAAAATTTCTATGAGGGTTTCTACATGTAGATAACTCTCAATAGAAATTCTCCTCTCTCCCTCTCATGACAATTATTATTGGACCCCACACTATTAAATTATTGAAAAAGTATTTTTTTTGTTGTACAATTCTATGTAGAAACTCTTACAACTAGGATAGAAAGTACAATGTCAAGTAGGATAGAAACCCAAATTTTAGAAATTCCCATTGGAGATGGTCTAATAATTGCACCATTGTTTAGAAAATATACGATATCCTCTTAAGGATGAGTAGATAAATATCATTCTTCTGCATATCTCATAAGATAACATAGAATAATTTATGTACCTTATGTCATTCCAGTATATGAGTAAGTGCATGTCAACAAGTTTACATAAATATATTATGCTGAGTGAATGACAATAATAAATTTATGTTTATCTTCTTTAAATATCGTACTTCAGGACGCAAAATATGTTCACTTATTCTTGAGGTTTAGAAATAAATTTTCTTCAAGTTTAAGGAAATATAGTTGACCATTAGTATTGATTGTCATTTGTTAAGTGATGATCACACGAATTAGTTTTGATATTTCTTATCGTTGTTGGTTTGGTGTGTCTTGTAGATCATTTCACAATTTAAAAGTTACATGATCATTCTCGCTCACAATAGACCCTTAGGATTGAGCTTATGGTACATGGTAATATGTGACTCGACATTCTCCATATAAGTGATGTATATCCCTAGTGAATAGTTGGAGAATCTATTTAGATGAACTTCTGGCTCTATAGACTAACTTTTGGTATTCTAGAAAATTGTTTGGTACTCTAGACATAAACTTCTTGTTCTTTAGACAAAATTGTCGTTCTCTATACAAAGTTCTGATTTTCTAGACTTGATGTTACACAAAATATATTCCATACTTTACTTGTTCAGAGTTTTCATATGATATCTATTGGTACTTATCCTTAAAACTTTGTGAATTTCTTCTGCAATTATAAGAGTGAGACTTATGAATCTATTGGGTAAAATATGCTCAACCGAAGCCTCTAATTAATTTAAGCAAGACCAGCTATCGTGCTACTCGAATTAGTATTGTTGTGGAGAAATGATCAAACTAGTATTGATGTGGAGAAATGATCATATTTTAAGGATGGTGTATGTAGAAGCATTATAAACTATCAATTAAATATGTCTATAGAACTTCAGGTGTATGATAGTTGGTAAGACAACCAAACATCTGTAATAACTCTACGGATTAGACAAACTTATATTATAAACTTTAGAACTTTAATTTATATGAGGTTTGCAACTTTAAAATATATGCAACTATAAAATACCAACATTGATCAAGTTGGTGTTTGTAAGTCATTTAGACGTAGAACTTCAGTTCCATGATGATTTGTAGGACAATTAGACATAAGCCTCTTCCTTTATTCTTCTTAGAAATTATAAAGTATTATCAACCATATTTTGTAATTGTCAATTTCGTTTTGGCCTTTCGGGAGCCAACAACCCGATGCGACCTACAAAAATTAGATCGTGCACGGCTGATTTTTTCTGGACATGCAGTGCAACACCTATCATGCATGCACCCATTTGGGGTGGTAAAACTTAATAAAGCAATTTTATCTTCATTGTTGTTGGAGAAAAGTATTATATTCCATTCTCATTTGCATTTCTTCTTACAGGACAAGCAATTGCAAACAAGTATTTTACCTGAATTCTTGTGTAGTAACTACACAAACACTTGTATAATAAGTATGTTATTATTGCTAGTTATATGTAAACTTATCAGATTAACCATTGTGGCTTGAATTAAAGGCTCTGATTAGGCATTGATATACAATAGTCAAGTATATTTTCCTCAAAATCATGCAACTAAGCAGAATGATATCAAAGTACACAAATAATTGATGGTAATATGTTCAAATTTTAACATTTACTTCTTATACTTCGTGAAAACTTTCACTTTTTTAATTTGAAGAGTCAAAACTCGACATTGGATACTTAGATGCACTGCCTCATAAATAGAAAGGTATGCAAGTGTAAAAGTTAGTGTGTGAGAGACTTTGTCCCTTTCCTTTCAGAGTTTAACATATGAAAGAGATCAACTACTACTGTCCTTAGAAAATTTACCATGACTCATATTTATATCATAAAACTTGACACTTTTGTTGTTTTGAAGCCTACAATAACCCACTAGTGATCTAACCTATAAACATGAAGACACCATAAAAGGTATTTTATATCGTAATCTTAGCCAAATGATTTTTTTTGTTGATTACCAGGAATCTCTACAATCTCCATAGTATCATCCTTGGAGTGGTTCTCACGATCTAGATAATTATAAGCAACCTTTGCCATCCCTGATTCCACAGGGAACATATATATTTTACTAATAGGAAATCCTTCATATGATTGGTCATGCGAGGAGAGTGATACAATAATATAAGCTATTTCAAAATAACTAAAATCATATTAGAAGGTCTATCATATTGGAATTTGGCAACGAAAAAATTTCACATCCCATGTCCATATTTGTTTAGCATTACCAAAGGTTAAGATATATTAGCATTAGGGGACCCAATTCGTGACTATATCCAATTCCTAAAAGTCTCAAAGTGTAACCTATGTTAATCGAATTTTAATTTTTTTTGAATTTTTGCATTTTTTGATTTTCCAAATTTTTTCTAAATCTTGAAAACCAGAATTTTAATTTAAAGTATATTTTCGATCATAGTATATTATCGATATTTTGTGTCATTGGTTTTGTGAAACTATATGATAATTATCCCAAATAAAATTCTTGTCGATTTTATTGAATTTTATAGGCTATAAATCTTTAATTTTATATAAAGATACGTTTTTCAAATATTATTTGTAAATAAATAAATACTTTTATTTCTCTTTGTTTCTAATCTTAAAAGTTTACGATAAATTGCAGGTTATTCAATTTTTTTCTTGTATCGGGCTAAGACCATTTCGGTCTCAGTTCCTACCAAGTTTGGACTTGGATCGTGGACTAGGTCCTTTGGGTTTAAGTAGTAATTGATAGTGGTAGCTAAATTGTAATTAGCTAGTTGTTAATAGTTAACTGGAATTTAATAGAATATTAATTAACTAATGGTTAGTAGTTAGTGTTCCACTATTTTCTCCTAATTCTATTACAATTACAACTCCTCTATTAGGGTTCCTACTCTATCCTATATATATTATATTGGGGACTCTCAAATATTACACATAGCAAATTTTTAAACCCTAACCACAACACATTAGCCGCCAATCCCCAACTCTTGCTCTTCTCCTCCCTAGTCTAGTACACTCCTCCCTGTACTCCTCTTCCCAAACTGATTTTTCGACACCCCGTCTGGCCACCCTGGCTCCAGCTACCAGCACCTTCTCCCTACGTCTCCCCGACCACTCCAACCACTCCCCTTGCCGATCGCTCCTACACCCTCTTCCACCGACACCACCACCACCGGCAATATCATCACCAGTACAACCACTCCTCCCTGCCCCCGGTCAGCCACACTCCACCACGACTCCTCACCGTCCAAACTCCTGACTAAGACCAACACCATCGCCATCACCCCATATACACTACTACTGCCAAAGCCACCTCCGGCCGTCCACCAATGCCATGACCATCACACCACCGCCTTCCCATAATCCAACACCATCGGCCACCACAGGCGTCTCAACAGGCGCTACCGCCCGCACCACCAAACACCCCGGCAATCGCGTCCCGCCTCCTCTAGGATGCCACTCCTCTCCGCGCGTCCTTATTGCCAGCACCGCCCTCTACCCATGGTGTTAGATCTGTCATCGCGGGTGAGCACTGGCACCGCCCCAGGTTAGCTTCCTCCCCCCGGCGTGACCCCCGTGCTCCTCCTTTTAGCCACGATCCTCACCGTCGTGAACCCCGTCACCGCCGACGAGCTAGCAAACCCGACTGCCCCAGATGGGATGCCCTCCTTGTGGGCACCCTCGCCTCTTTCGTTTCTTCTTCCCTCTCTGTTAAATTAGAGATTAGGGATTCTCTTCCTCTCTATGAGAGGAAATTATTTGATTATTTGAATGAATGATGAACAGAGAGCCAGAGACCCCCCTCTTATTTGACTAATCTGCTAATGCTATTATTATTACTAGTGCGTGTACCCGTGCGACGCACGGGACGGATAAAGTGTCATTTTGCTTTTGTTTTTTATATGAATATTACTATTTTGGTAGGAAGCATAAAATCTAAATAATTAGTGATTAGTAATGCAGTCACATATGTGTATATATATATATATATATATGTATGTACATATTTATATAAACATGTATAGGTAGCGTCCTATCATTTGCCTTTATGAATTTGCATGAAAAATTATTGAATCTGCAATAATTAATTTTAAAGTAATGCATATCATAAGAACATGATAATGATAAAGTTTAATTGAAAAATTACATAAGTGATGGGCCAAATTTGCAACTGCAATAATTTTGAATGTTCCAATCCTGTATACATAAAAGACAATGAATATAGTTAGATAGAAAAAAGTTGCCCTAATATAGTGTACTTCAATTAATATAGAATAAATAATAAATTTATCATGTACCTAATTTAGATTTTGAAAAACTTCTTTGTAAACTACATTTGTAGTTTCATTAGTGTCTTCACCATCATCATCAGCAATAAAAATTTTTAAACCTTTGCGTGATGTAACCCTTGAAACAGCAACATACAGTTGTCCATGAGTAAAAACTGGTTTTGGAAGGTATACTCCAACATATTTAAGAGACTGCCCCTGACTTTTGTTGATTGTCATTGCGAATGATACTGCAATAGGAAATTGCTTGCGTTGAAATTTAAAAGGTATTCTGAGATCAGAGGGAGTTAATGACAATCTTGGAATAAACACTTTCTGACCAATATTGCTTCCTGATATTACCCTTCCTTCTAAAATGTAGGAACCCATGTGTGTAATAATAAGGCGTGTTCCATTACATAGTCCAGCTGTCTGATCAATGTTTCTCAGCAACATAACAGGGACTCCAACTTTAAGATTAATTTCATGATTTGGCAATCCTGATGCTTTTATTGTGTTCAAGAATTCAGGTGTTTGAATATTCTCCGGTCCATCCATGGTTTCATTATCTGAACACGGTGTATCAGCAGACATATATGTTTTGGACTCCCCTGGAAGCAACGACATGATATAATTATTGATGATGTCAACATTATCATTTTTTGGAGTTAAAATAGCTCTATCCTGGAAAAAGGATGCATCATAGAAATTATCCAATAGAGATGGATAAGTACTGTTGACGATTGAGGCAAGTTGATCTCTAGAATTTTTGATAATAATGTCATCTGGAATTGCAATCGACACATCACCATCGCTATCATCACCAACAGTTCCTTCTCCAATGCCTAACAACCAATCTGAGAATTCCTTTAGTTGATTAACATCAGTAACCGCACCAGCAGATTCAAGTCTCATGTTCTTAGTTAAGGTTAGGACTGTACAAAATTTCCACAAATAAGAAGAATTAATTGTCGCATACACGACATCTTGCCTTGTTCCCTTTACAACAACAGGAAGAATCTGTCTAAAGTCACCACCCAATACGACAACTTTACCTCCAAAAGGAAGACTTGCACTATTTATATTGGAGAATCGCATAATATCCCTGAATGTTCGGTCAACAGCTTCAAACAATGCTTGTGTGTCATTGGTGCCTCATCCCATATAATAAGCTTAGCCTTCATTATTAGCTTAGATAGAGGACTACCCTGCTTAATGTTGCAAGTAGAATCTTCATTTACATTCAACGGTATCTTGAATCGCGAATGCGCTGTCCTCCCTCCTGGTATAAGCAGTGCTGCTATACCACTTGAAGCAACCGTCAATACTATATCACCTTTTGACCGTAAATCTGCAGTGATAGCTCTCCAAATATATGTTTTTCCAGTACCACCATATCTATAAAGAAAAAAAAATCCACCGAGATCTTCAATCACATGCAACAATAATTTGTTGAAAATATGTCTTTGCTCATCAGTCATTGTAGATACCAATGTTTCACGTTCATCAGCCAAAGCAACTCTATCATAATTTAATTCATCATGAATAAGCGGATTTTCAGTATTGTCTAATAATGCCATGTCTGGTTGTGTCATTGAAGGGAAGTCTCGCAAAGATCTATTATTGCATTGCAGTAATTTTTCTATTTCAACCAAAGCCAAATTTTGTAATTCTTTTGCACTTAAAAGCATAGCTGTAAAAATTAAGAATATCATTAAGAAGTAATCTAATGAATGATTAGTAATTAATATAGTAAAATTGGAAGTAATTTTTCTATTTCAACTCAAGAAAGATTTTGTAATTTTTCTGCACTTAAAACATATATGTAAAAAATTAAAAATATCATTAGAACTCAATCTGATGAACGATTAGTAATTAATATAGTGAAATTGAATTACCTGGAATTTGAAGATTTTCTCTTTGTCTATGCAAAAGATCATCGGTCAAATACTCCCAAGTTTTGTTCCAAACCAAATCTGGTTGAGCAAGTTGATTTGATGCCAACAAAATTGCAAAAAGTTTCCGCAAGTAGTGACCAGTGCCCCAATTGCTGGCTTCTATAATCCCATCGATATACTCCTTTTCATCATCTAACAACCCTTTTGCATAGCATGCATCTCTGAAAGATGGGTAGACAACATTGTCAACTGTTCTGATATCACGAAATGACTGTGCTCCTTTGCGTAATTAAGCAAATTTCTCAAATAGTACAATTCACCACTTCCAGGATGAACATATTGTAGCCTTCCAATAGTTAGTCCCTTCTGCCTTTCCATCCATTCACCATTATCTCTTTTCCATACAAAGTGAGTAGGAAACTGACCATATGTTAGTTCCCTTGCTGTAGAAAACTTTTTATTTGCTTCAAACCATGCTAGCAATTTGGATTTTTGAGACTTAGGTCTCTCAAGCACAACATCTATTGCATCATTGTCTGAAAAAATTACGGTTTGCTCATTTGGCAAGTGGAAACTCAAACGCTCAACGGCAGGTTCTCTATAATTGATATCAAAAGCAAAAAGTCTCCAAGCAGATTCACATGAAGATAAATATCTACAATCATAATACAACTTTATTTCATCCACTATCTGAGCATTACGATGTTGTGCAGAACTCTGATAAAAGGTTGCCGTTACACGATCCTGTCCTTTGTTGACATATTTAAAAAGATACTTAATCGAACGGGATTGGTTACACCATTCAACGTTTATATGAGCGTTATACCTCAAAAGTAAGTGTCTGTTGTATGGAACTACATATCTATTGTCAATAATAGACTCACCCTTTTTAATAGTTATGCCATTGTCACTTCTTCTATAGTTTGGATATCCCTCATCATCAATTGTAGTCCTTTCAACAAATTTTTTTGGAAAATATTTTGTACACCTCCCATTTTGCATACACGGAGATCTTCTATTTGCAGCTCCACATGGACCGTGTATCATTAGTGAGGATACAATATCATACAAAAATGGATCGCTATCTTTATCTGGTATTTCAGCAGATATAATGTTATCTATATCATTAGCTGTATGATACCTATATTCAGGATGTAAGAAAACCAATATATGTGCATGCGGCAACCCTCTTTTCTGAAACTCTATTGTGTAAATAACTACAAAATAATAACTTTATGAGTAAATATGTAACCAAAGTGGTAAGGTTTAAAAAGTGGTACTTGTATTAATTCTTACCTGCCTTCACTTGCCCGAAAATATTGCCTTGCTTGATCTCCTTTATCAAATGATCCAGCTTCATTTTGAAAACACGACAGAGTAAGTCTGGCCTATCTTCAGGTTTGAGTCCATAGAGTGTTAAAAACCTATGTAATTCTGGCCACTTTTGGTTGCAAGTAAATGTTATAAATAGATCCGGATAGCCAGCCCATCTGCAAATTGCCATTGCATCTTGATAATTTTGAAAGAGATATCGTGCACTTCCAGTAAAACTCGATGGTAACACAATTCTTTTCCCAGTTGTAGCAGGATCAGTTTCACCTCGCAACACTGCATCTGCTAAAACCCCTGTAGATATCAGCTCTAAGTTGCTTCTGATGAGTTCTTATAAAATGAAGCCTTGATGATTCTACCATACTATATGCATCCACCAAAAATTGTTGGAATAACCTTCTAGCAACTAATAAAAGAGGAGTCTGATTAATCCTTGTTGGATAATGTAAGCCAAAAATTCTCGAATCGCAACGGACTGTCGTTTTTTTGACTCATTTTCTGTTGATTGCTTTAACTTAATACCCTCCTCCCATCCATCTTCGCCCCTTGGAAATAATAGTGGATACTGTAATGGCAAATAAAGCTTTGTTAATATGGAAACACGTTGTAACATACCCGATTGGGTTTCGATAATAATGTCTCTCTCAGAATCTGCTGCATCAAAGTCACCAACAATTAGAGCAGCAACTTCTGATACATTAGGAAGATTGTGAGTTCTAGCATCGCGTCCTCTTTTTCCAATCAGTTTCAGCTTCACATTAGCAAATTCATCTTCAGCTATTTTATCACGAACCATTCTATATATTTGGACATATGGATTACACGAATCCAATGTTTCTTTTAAATCCCTAACATTGATTCTCTCAAGGAAGAAGAATCTCTTTCCATCCTGTATCAAAGAAAATAATATTAATCATGTAAACCACAATTTTTTATGAATTTTAGTAATAAGTGTAAAAAAAATTTATAGTATTGCATACCCAATAACAGACATTCGATTGCTTATTTCATTGTCCGTATCATATATGTACAATTGGGAAAATTTTGGCGTCGATCCAGGAACTGGAAGTAAGCTACCAATCTGATGGTAGTTTTCCCCGCTCATGACAAACATCGGGGGACCATTACCATCATTTACTGAACTAACAACTTGACCACCCATTGAAGTAAAAGAAAACATCATGTTGAATGCACGAATATTTTTCAAAAAATATTTACTTCTATCATCGTCACCAAAAAATAACTGTCGAATCAATAACGGTGGATCTTCATAAGGAGCAAGTTGAATTTTGCCTTGCAAGCAACACAGAGAAAATTTTGGGACAGTTGCATTTCTATGTTTTTCGCCCCTTTCACCATACCACATCATTGCCCCACAATCTTGACAAATCGAAGACGGATCTCCTATGTCAAAATAATCTGTAAAATAGCATATAATTATGAATTTGCACGACTTTTAATTTTATAAATGAAAAAATATGTTTAAATAAGTAACAAAAAAATTATAACTTATTGCAAAAATGTCAAAATACCTGCATGACCATGCCCATCAACATGTTGACTTGGATCACTATCAGCATCATTTTGTATGACCGATTGTTGAATATTAGCAGTTGTTATTGGATTCGCATGATTAAGTGCTGATAGTTCCAGTAATAAAAGATTAATTAATAATTTTAAAACACTAAAAGTTAATAAATAATTAAAGAATAACTTCATGACATTTAATTTATAAGATTAAAAAATTTGTATACCTGTCGAAGCATCATGCTCAAAATGACTGTTATTAGAAGTTTGATTTTTCTGCAGCAATGTTGACGCAATACCATTTCTATTGAAAACAAATCTTTGACATTTTTTTACATTGGATAGGCCACTCGATAAACAACTTCTTTTCGCTGCATAATACATATAAATTTAAAATAATAAAGCAACATTAGGTTTATTAATAAGTAAAAAAAATTATCAATCATAAATGAGTGTATAATTATGTTAATTAGCTTATAATATACGTTGGTTATATCCCTCAAAGGAGTCATGCTAAGTGTTTGGGGTGGGCTAATATTTAATCTGTTATTTTGAACTGCATCTGTACCCAAAGGAATATCAATCGATGCTCCTGAAAAAAGAAGTATAAAATTGACATCGTATGTATACCAAACTGAGCAATGTTCTAAAACACTAAAATTGAATAAATAATTAAAAGATAACTTCTTGACAATTACATTATAAGATGAAGAAAATTGTATACCTGTCGAAGCATCATGCTCAAAATGACTATTATCAGAAGTATAATTTTCCTGCAACAATGTTGATGCAATGCCATCTCTATTGAAAATAAATCTTCGAGATTTCTTTACATTGGCTAAGCCACTCAAAAAATAACTTGATTTTGCTGTATAAAACATAGAAATTAAAAATAGTAAAACAACATTAGATTTATTAATAAATAAATAGTGTTCTCAATCATAAGTGAGTGCATAATTATGATATTAGCTTATAATCTACCATTGGTTATATCCCTCAAAGGAATTCTACTAAGAGTTTGTGGTAGGGTAACATTTAGTCTGCAATTTTGAACTGCATCCTTATCCAAAGCAATATTAATTGATGCTCCTGAAAAAAAAAGGATGAAAATGATATTATAGATATTACTTATAGTAGTTATAAACTGTATTACTTAATACTTTAATATAAGTTACCTTCATTATTGTTTGAACTTAAATAAGGTATTGACATCCCAGTAATATCTTCAATTGCACCAGGCCTCACTAAGTTGGGATTATAAGGAGTACCATTTACACTTTCATCATTTTGAGTGAAAGTTTTTTGCTTGTTCGTGGACAAAATCCCATCATGCAGTTGAAATTTACCGGGACCAAATCTAAACTTCCTTGAGGAGCAACTCGCATGTGCAATTTCATCACTCAGATCGCAGTAAAGTTCAGGTTGTTTTCTTTTTTGATTAGCACCTGCAGTTAATTACAATTAAGATGAGATTAATATGAAAATAATATGTGAAGATCGATACATAACTTTCGCATGGATGTCATCCCGTTTTGACAAATGAAGAAACGTTGTTCCACACATGCCTACATAATGTAAATATAATGAAAGTGTCTGCACATCAGATAAAGTGATTACATTGGTAGTTTATCATTGGAAGTTGAAAACAACTATTCTTGGTAGTAGTATAGTTTGTATATGTAATAAATAAAACCTATCACTATTTAACTACGAAAAGTGAATTGTAGTACAAATTTAGAAACAAAACTAATCCAAATAAGATAACAAAATAATAAAATACAATTAAAATACTAAATTTTAAATTCATCATAATATAAATTATCCAACAAATGTAGCATTATTTTTGAAAAAAAACACCTAGACAATTGTCTTACACATCAACAAACAATAGGAATACATAACAATGGTAACACGCTGTCATTCGGTTGGCTCCGTTTTGATTTTCTTAACTTTTGGAAACTTTGTGCTTGAATTCTGTGAACACGTTCCTTCAACAGGGATGCCAAACTCTTCATCGATATTGATCCGCTTTTCCTTGGTCTTATTAAAATTGGGTGTATTATCACCAATATTAACCTAAAAAGAAAAATATATGATTAAGTAATCCATAATTATCTTCAAAAGATAAAATTATATTATTGCAGAATAATGTACTTACAGTATTTTCCTTATCAAAGTTGTTTCCGTTGTCCAAACTTGTAATGCCATCATTGACAATATGGCCCTGCTTTGAATATTAAAATTTTAAATATGTATGGAAAAATAATATTACAATTTTATTAAAAATATTTTCAAATGTAATAACCTTAATGTTATCACCAACTTCAGGAGAAATTATAGTTTGCACGTCAACATCCGCATCCAATTGATCCTGTTAGGTAAGGAACAATTTAAAAGATGTGCACACCATTGGATTTAAAAAATTACAAATAAAAAAATGACAACAAATTACTTGAATCCCATGCTGCTTCTTAAAATCTTTGATAAGATCACTGCTATCAGAAATTCGCTTAACAGTATAAGTCCGCCAACTATTATAAATACTGTTTGCGTAGCAAGGATCTTGAAAAGCATATCTTTATTCAAGAGCACGTCAAAAGCAGATGGCCATTTTCCATCATAAGTACCCTGTTAACACATAATATACAATATATATATTTTTAAAATGTCTTATATTTTTCAAATATATACAATATATATTTTTAAAATGACTTTGCACCTATATATTTTTTTAAAATGACTTTGCACCTATCAACTTGTTTTAAAATGTATTAGTTAAGCAAACCTTTTCAACATCAACAAAAAGAGGAGCAACAGGATCACCCAAAACTTGTGTTGCAAGACGATCAAACAGTATAAAGTAGGTGGACCCTGTTTTGTCAATTACTTGAACATGGACTTTGCACCTGCATAATAATAAATTAATATATCACCACATAAATGTTATAAATTAAAAGGTTATGTCGTAATTAAATAACTCAAAATTGCACACCTTGGGGAAGCGAGGACCATATTTGCACATTTACTACAGTAATACAGGTTTCCAACACGCTGGGTCACTTTCTTTGCACATTTTGTGCAAGCATAATAGTACCAACCCACAGAAGTATCAAAATCAATAATTTTTGCGTAAACAACACACTGAAGTTCCTGTTTAAAATGCAAGTTAAAATTTAACAAAGGTAAATAATGGTGATGTAAAGCATATATATATATTAAGATATAAGTAATAAGCACCTTATCCAAATCTATGACATCAGAAATAGTAAGTCTGGGACATTGGAGAAAATCATCAGTCACTGAAATAAAGCTTTGGCTTGAGATATAGCTGACAATTTGGCTACCAGAGCCACTTGTATTTTCCAACCTTTGCAAATTGAAAGATTGAAAGTGGTGTCATAATTTTGACTAAATAATTGAAATGTTCCAAATATATTAATTATTTAAAGTATTAGTAAATATGAAATACAAATCACCTGTTCTTGTATTCGATACACTCCTTAAAATCTGGATTAAGCCAAAGTTTTGTTGCATCAAAGGAGTTAGAAATTCCAACCTTGGCTACAAAATTAGTAAACAATGCAGTTATATATTTACATTAATATGTAAATGTAAACAAATAATTATCTGCAATCTCTAATAAAAATTAAAGTACTTACAATTGAAAATCCTTATTTTGCAGCCATGCAAGATAACTATAACAGAACCATCAAAATCCTTGTTTTCAATGTAAGAATTGAAAGCAGTTGCATAATCGCCCCACAAAGTACAGTCTATCTTGTTACCCCTATATTAAAAATGACCATGATAATGGTCACATTAAAGATAATTAATAATTAAAAAAAGGAATACAAATAAAAAAATAGTATGCATAAATGGAATGTTTAAAAATATTTAATCAACTCACTCTAAGTCCTCTAGAACTAAATCTATCAGCAAGCTCTTAACACCATTTTTTTCGTTCTCCCTCAAAGCACTTCTTTGCACAACATGGCCAATAACATCTAAACAATGTAAACAATAACAAAGAAATTAAATTACACCGTATATTTGCATTTTAGGAACGAATTTAAATTAAATTAATTAATTAAATTAAATTATGAAAAGTAATACCTATCAGATGTGTTTCATCTAGACCAGATGATATAATAGCAAAATTGACAAAATTAAGAACGCAAATAGGAATACTTGAATCATCTGATTTCATGCACATAGTGGTCCTTATAAAGGTAAGTTTATATTTGTGACGGGAAGCACGAAATTTTGTATCAATATTGGCTGCAACCAATAAATTCTGAATGAGATAGCAGGACCCTTCTTGCAGAGTGTTGGCAAACATTTCAAGTAGGTTTTGCTTCACAGAAGCCTGAATCTTTCCACACTGCAGACACGTGAAACAAATATTAAAACAAATAAATATAATTAATTAATTAAATTAAGAGAGACAAATGACCAAAGATAACCTTTTCATCCACCAGTATCATCTCCATTGACTTGGTAACATTGGGCTTATTATATTCAGGAACATTCCAAATATGCACTACTCTAACTTTGATCCTATAATCTACTTTCCCGGCCTTAATATCATCTATAAGTGTAATCCTTGGAGCCATACTTAAAGGTTAATACCTGTAAAATTAGTGAAATATGATTATGATAGTAAAATATGATTATGAAGTTAAGTAAAGACAAAGGTGAATGTATGAAAAAGATAAGGATGTAGAAAAGACAGATGCTCCAAAAGAATAAGAATATAATGTTACCACATGGAAGGTGTATAATTAAACCAGATTCGATCATAAAATCTAGCAAACAAATGGAAAGAGAAATCTTTTAAAAAAAAAGATAGAAACAAAAAAAAAAAGTTCACATGGAAACAAATCAAATCAAAAAACAAAATCAAATACCATGTAACAAATTTTTAAGATTATATTAGCATTGTAATAAAGTTGGAGCTGATGATTTTTCAAAATTGACATAACTATCTAACATCAGTGAAGAGGAAGTAGCGAAATTAGATTATCCAAGCTCGGAAGACAAAGTAAAATCATACAACTTATAAAGTGTCAGGCTCATTCTTTTTGTTCCCACATGAAAGCATAGAGTACGTAATGAACTATTGAAAATCCTCGGGTGAAAGAAAAAATTATTAGACATGGATTGCTGCTTCAAAGAGATTTACCAAATTGACATAGCTATCCTAATGGAGGATAAGGTGGTTTGTCGAAAATTTACAGTGAATTTGAGTTGAGTAAGATCAAAAAATCTAAATAGTTTGATGGACTTCATTTTATGGCTACATATAATAGGACCTTGATATATACTATTTATGAAAAATTATATTCCCAATTTTGGCAACACATAAACATGTCTAAAACCAAATGAATTTTTTTTAAAAGGATAGAAATAAAAAACCGCGGAAAGACAAAAAATGATAAAAAAACAAAAATGAATCATTCTTGGAAAATAAAAATAAAAAGATACGGAAAACTAAATTAAAACAAAAAATCATTCTCATTAAAAATGAGAGAGATGAAAAAACTGAAGAAAAAAAAAACATTTAAATGGAAACAAAACATAAACAAAAACAAAAAATCATTCTTTTTTTTTTATTGTAACACTTGCAATTGGATTCATACATCTCAAATAAGTTCATAAGAATTGTATTGTAGCAGTAAGGGGCTTGTAATTGGATTCATATAAAATTTGAACTATCATTAATTCCTTTGTGTAATGGTAAAAAAAAAGAACTTTGAACACAAAATAAGAAATAAATCATTCTTGGAAAAATAAAAATAGAAAGAAAATCACTGAAAAAATGGTGATATCAAGAAGTTCCGATCTGCTGCTTACTCCAACTTTAGAAAACAAAGACGATGCAATCGCCTACCGTTTATTTTCTTATATATGTTTTGTACGCAATTAAATTTTTTTGAATGAAATCATTAAAGAAACAAATGGAAAAAGGATATCTAAGAAACAAATGGAAAAAGGAAATCATTTGGAATAAACAAAGGAAACCCAAAAAAATGTTTAAATGGAAAAAAAATTCTTAAAACTGGAAAAAAAAACTTAAATACGTTAAAAAATCTTAAACGAATATGTGGTTTGGATGTTCTATTAAAGTAGTGCTGACGCCTCTTTGAATGAATCATTACTTAAATATGCCAATCAAAGTGTGGCCAGTGCAAATTTTGTTGTCATTGTTTTTATATATCTTGTTTTGGAATCTTAAAAAAAAAAACAGAAAGAAATCATTCTTAGAAAAATAAACACCTCTTGTGCGAGGCGTGTGCATCACTTTTCCTGCTAGAAATAGAGGAATCACATCCATTCATATGATGACCAGTTTTAGTTAATAATATCGAAAGAGGTTGTCCCAATAATGAACACCTCTTGTTTTTGAAGTTCTTTACGACTCCACAATATCCTCCAAGTAAGGAGATGAAGAGGCTAGAAGGGCTTTATATTGGCATGATTGGGTTATTATTCTGTGTTGGAGTCATTTTTTTTTTCTGCAAAATCATGAAATTTATACCACTTTTACTCAGAATATCTAGTTTCTGTTATTCTATCATATCTTGCTTTGGTATATGGAATGGTAAATCAGCAAGTTCTCTCAACTTTTACTTCTATCTACAGTTCGTTGGCTTGTTGAGATTTGATGTGACAATTGGTGACATGCATGAATATCATATAAATAGATTATTTAGACTCACAGTAACACATCCCAGAGCTTATCTAGGATTAGTGTAAATATGCTATAGTTTGAGAAGATATGGACAGTCGTCTTCTATTTTCGTTTTGGTTAGCAAACAACTAATTGAAAAACTGAACCCACAGCAAACTTGATGCCACTAATATACGTTATTTAATGGAATCAAAGGGCTGATTAACATGCCTAGTTATTACCTCTCTGGACCAATAAATGATTGCTTTTGTTCCATCATTTACCAGAAAGGTTCAAGGTTCAAGCTCCAAAGTGTTTTGAGCCATACATTTTGGTTCATGCTATCAATAAAAGTTTCTCTAGGACAACTAATTGGTGCGGTGAAATGAAAATGGTGATTTAGTGGAAAAACATATATCATCAAGAGCAATTTACTGGCAAAACATGAGACATTTAACTATTTTGATGATGTGAACAATAACACAGCATATATGAAGTATGTTTAATGGAACAATATCCATACCTCGACCTAAGAAACATCAGATTCCAGCGGAAGCAACGAAAGACCAGAAAACACTAACTATAAGAATCGAAATAGCGAGAGGAGGAAGAATTTCGTACCTCGACCGAAAAAATTACGTTGGCGATGGCGATGAAGTCCGACTACTACTCCTCGATACTGCTTCTTCACTCTCTCTTTCTCTCTCTCTCTAGATTTTTGGCTTTATGAAAGTGAAATAGGATAGAGAGTGAAAAAAAGGAGGCGGCTTTATAGAAAACGCTACGTATTTTCCCCTCCATAACAGTTATGGACGGTTACGCCAGATAATGTTACGGGCAGATCCGAAAATATTTGATCATATCTCTTTATCTCTTTATTAATTAATTAATTAATTAATTTGATATGATCAATCAGCTGCCTTTAATTAATAAACAATTTTGATCATATCTCTTTATATATGATAACCGCCCAAATATATATGATAACCGCCCAAAATATGCATATATCAAAATTTATTTGAATTATATGATAACCGCCCAAAATATGCATCCAAATATAATAATAAAGTTATTATATATCAAATTATTCATCTTTATTATTTTACTTTTTATAGAAAGATTACGTGGGATATATCTGCTAACAACAGTGAATCTGCCATAACCGTCCAAAATATGCATCCAAATATTCATATTTCATATACATTATTATATATCCAATTATTCATCTTTATTATTTTACTTTTTATAAAAAGATTATGTGGGATATATCTGCAAACAAAAGTGAATCTGCCATAACCGTCCAAAATTTTTCACCCGTAACCGTCTGGGCGGAAAAATAGGAGTGACTTTCACCCCAAATATTCATCTGCATTATCATATATTTCAAATAATTTAGATATACACGGGTACACGATTATGACAGATTATGGCAGATTCACTCTTGTTGGCAGATATATCCCACATAATCTTTTTATAAAAAGTAAAATAATAAAGATGAATATATGAATATTTGGAAGCATTTGGGCGGGAATCCTTCCCCATTGTATCCTACTTTCAGTAATAAAGGATTATTTATTATTATTGTTATTCGTAGTAATTGTTAGGATTAATTAGGGATTATGGATTTTATTGGGAGCTTAGCTAGAACCCCCCCCCCCCCCCTTTTTACTTAGGTGATTAATAGTAATACGAAATTGTTGTATGACTAGCTTAGTACTAGCTCACTACTAGCAAATGCTGATGTGGTGGGAAGAGAGAACCAAGTTTACAGGTTTAGCTGATTAACATTGACATTAATATTAAAATTAACATTAATATTAGAATTAACATTAATATTAACTTTAACATTAACATTAAAATTAATATCACATTAAATTAAATTTAGCATTAACATTAACATTAAAACTAATACTAAAATTAATATTAACTTCAAATTAACATTAATATTAATATTAATATTAATATTAATATTAATATTAATATTAATTATCATTAATATTAATTTTAATATTAACATTAAAATTAATATTAATATTAACATTAAATTAAATTAGCATTAACATTAACGATTAATTTTTTGGGCAATTAATTTTTTTTGGTTAATTTTAATATTAATGTTAATGTTAACCAGTTAAACCTGTAAACTTGGTTACCGCTTTCTGCCACATCATCATTTGCTAGTAGTGAGCTAGTACTAAGCTAGCCATACAGCAAGATTGATAGTAATAAGGGGGTGGGTTGTTTTAGTGATTGCTGCGGCTTTAACCCAAATTTGATGGGCTTTATAAAATTTTATCAAAGGAATTTGTATGTTTAATTGTTAGTGATTTGAAAGATATTTCTAACTTGCTCTAGACATTTATTAGAAAATCATAATATTTTGATTTATGATTTCAAAAAAAAATAGTAAATAGATATTTTTACTAAATACTAAAAGGAGTTTTTCATTCTCATTCTTGAATTAAATATCTTTAGTCAAATCATAAATCGCGACTATTATAGTTGTTTCCTATTTCTTGATTCGATAATCGTGCCAACTCTGATTTTGGGCTTATATACCAAACTAGGCTATTTGGACTATTCTGGACTCAATGGAACCGCCTGTGCCACCATTGTTTAGGACCATCATGGAGTGCTTAGCATCGTACCTATTCCGTGTCGATACGTTCGTGTCTTGCACGTCGACTCCAGCAAATTAAGACGAGTACATTCTCTGATAGTTTTCATTATCTTGATAGTCCCTATGATATCAGTTTATAGTGTTATGCTTGATTCCTGACACGAGAGTACACGGATTAGTATGTCTTGGATTCCGTCATAAGACGTTATTCCTGGTTATCCTGGTATACTGGTACATGTTATGTTCTTGTTATTGTTCGTGTACTTATATGGACATCGATTCCTAAGGAGATTTACTACCCACTTAGAGAATCATGTGTCGTAACGTAACATGGTTTGATCTATTATACTAGTCGGAGGAATAGGAAGATATTAGGAGATTATGTGATCATATCCCTACTTGTTTACTTGCTTGTGCATAGCTCACACTCACCACACGTAGGGTGTAGCCTGACCTTACTTGTACTTGTACATAGCTTCCATATATGGCTGGCTTGATTCCAGGTTTACCTGTACTTGTACTTGTACATAGCAGGTCATATGGATAGCCTGATCTTGATCCCAAGCCGATCACGTAGTGAACTAATATCTTAAGGCACTGTTTAGTATTACATGTTATATTCTAGATTATTACGTGCTGTTATACTGTACTCTCGATTACTTACAGTACATTGCTACTATGACATGCTTACATCATTATCCCATAATTTTTACTACTCAGTGTTACTTACCCATCATGTATTTCCATTGCTTACTGTCATTTATAGTTTTTTGTCAATTTAATGGAACTGTTGTTAGTTTATGTACTTCTCTCCAATCTTGACTGGATAAACATATTTTAGGAGTTGTTATGCCCCACATACTTGGACTACATGACGATGCTAGCTGAGACAGATTTTCGATGTTCCATTTGCCGTGAGTTGACTTCTGGGAGCTCTAGGCCATTTTTTTAATTTATATTGTGTTTTTGTTATCGAATTTCTCCGATACATTCCTGTCAGATATGATCATTTGTAGACTCTGGTTGATTTCAGTGTCACTACTATCTTTCTTATTCATATCTGCTTAATCGTATATGATTCGAGTACATGTTGTCATTGAAGATCATAAATGTTATAGATTTTTACTGGGTACTTGACAACGTTCTACCGCCGATACTGCAGCGTAGGCTGGGCATGGCCCACGTACTCATGCCCGAATATCCAGGTGAGGGTCGTGACACATTTTTATGGTGGCCCATGCAGGTCTGACTTTGCAACTATTGCGAAGTCGTGGTAGTACTTAGGCTTAGCCGTACTACTACGAGCCTGCCCTAGGATTTGGATTAAATTATAGAATATTCCAGGAGTCTTGCAACTCAATCACATATTAGGATCTCTTGATAGATTTCAGGGATGACCCTTGAGAATCTTACTTCGAACTATATTAAGTTTATTTTTATTCGATTTTGCTTATCCTGATTTTCGAAACACATGTTCGTTGCCGACCCTATTCTTGCATAAAGATAAGTTTTATAGACTCTAGAAGGAACGAAAGAGTATAAGATAAACTTATGACCATTCAGGTTAAGGAGAGGAAATGATTAGCCAATCTTATATATGAAAGTCAAGAATCATTTAAGGTTATATTCAAGGAATTTTGAATTTTGACCAAGATAGTACCTTTAGGACTTGAGGGTTTGATGAAATAAGTTGAGAAATAAACGGAAGATAACAAATTTAGAGAAACATGGATTATATAGTTAGGCCAAGAATGATTTATAAATGTGGGTTATAATTTGAAGATTAGAGGATAATATTGTATGGACTTGCGATAAAGAGAAAATATTAAAGAATTTTTTTTATAAAATTTTATTACAGTGGTAAGAGCCATAAACGAAGATGTTAAGTTGTCTTCTTGCTTGAGTAGCCAAAGAAGTGGCACGAGATGCGATTATTATACAAGAGATTGAATTTCCAAAAATTTCAAGGAATTACCGAGACGGAAATGGTAGGAGGATTAGAATAAATTTGCAGGAGTTATGACTAAGAATTCAAAATAGGGATACTTAGGGTTTATAATTTATTTAGAGGATTTGACAAGACCAGAAAGTCATACAACTTGGATAAGTTATTGACACATAGAATTTTAAGAAACAGTTACATATATAGGAATTATGATTTCTACATGGTTGTCAAAAATTAATTTTGGTTTTGAACAATAATTGAGGTTGCTTGAATAGGATAAAGGATAATTTCAAAACTAGATTGCTACGATCTCATTATTTGGGAAGTTTCAACGACATAGAGTAAACATTTGTGGATGGTAAGAGTGATGGAAAATTTTGATATTATAAGACTCTAACAAATTTAGATGTGGAAGTCTAAAAAATTTATATGAATACCAAGTAGATAAATGACCATAGGTATGAAGATTAGACAAGGTTTAACAGTAGTGCACTAGCTACCATCACCATCTCGATCAAGTCAGTATTAGACCGCTACACCCCTACGTGCGGCCCCACTATTCCGACACTCCCCAACTCCCCATAACTCCTCGTCGTTGATGATGACTCACCACTCGAATGGACTGTGGCACCCAGGCAAAGCCGAGCCCGGCACAGTGTGCACTCGTCAACATGATCCCATCGCCTCACCCAACTACGAGATGTCCGACGCTCTGACCTCGAGGAAAGCCGTGTACTAGCATCAGAGTCCTCCAAGTCACCGGCCAACCCTACGACAAACGAACCACCATCGAGTACCATACGCGACAGTTGACTCCTCAATGCCGAGTTCTACGCACACACCACCACATGACCTGTAGTGCCCCGCTCCATAACGGCACTAGATAAACAGAGAGATCGGACTGCTGGCTCTGCAACAGAAGACGATTAATATGGGTGAGTGGACAAAGACTCATTTTATGATTCGCTTATGCCTAATAAGAAGCTGTGTTTTTGATTGAATGCTATTGTTAATAACAAGATAGTAAGTCATTGAGTATGCTTAAAGAGAATTCACATGTTGCCATGCTAAAATAAGTAACAGAGATAATATGATGCCTTGCTAAGAAATGAACGTTGCCATGATCAAGAGAAACTGGCCATGCTAATAACAAGAGAAAAGAGATGCTTTCATATGTCTATCGTATGTTATCAAGTATGTTTCAATGCTTAATGATATTGAACTATTGCAAAAGAAATGAAATGCTGGATAGATTGCTATTGTACAAGAGTTGCCTGAAAGAAGATGATACGACTTGTCTGTATAGAGAAAAGAGTAGAGCTACTGGCTCGATTATATGAAAAGAAAGAGATAAAGATGGAATGTTTGCTGTGAATTGTTAATAAGAGTTTAATTGATATACGTTGCATTCATAGGGTCGGTCCGGATAACTTGATCTCAAGGATGTAATCTTTCGATCGGTTCCAGGGTGCTGGAATCGATCGGCCTAGGAGGGAACAGGACACCCTGGAGCTAGGAGTCCCCGCCATCAGCGGTTGTCAGTCTATTAGTGAGATAGGCTAGAACGTCCCAAATGCTAATAATGGGAACAACTATGGACCATCATGTAGATAGGTATCAATCGGTAAAGAGCTGAACCCTAAGCCGCAGCTGCTATTATGTGTGTTATCAGTATAAAGCTGAATCCTTGGGACACAACTGCTGGTCTACGCATGTATTAGTACAGAGCTGAGCCTTGAGTCACAGCTGCCAATCGGATTGCATGAGTCGGTAACTATTTTGCTAAGAGGTACAAATTCAAAGATGAACATGAGGAATACTGGTTATATTATGTTTATGCTAATCCTTGTCTTGTGCAGGGATGACTGTCGGCTATGGATAAGAATCACTGAGAAGTGATATATATGTGTTGCTTAAGTTTTCTATATGAATTGTGTCACGCCCCAGAACCAGAATACTGGAGAGCGGAGGAATGACTCAGCCAGCTACGTATTACGGGTAGATGCATACCGTATAATACGATCAATGCTGTCTAACCAGACGAGGGGGTGCATACTACATAAAAGTCTTTCTATGGTCACTTCACATCTATTGTCTCAATCATTCAAACAAGAAACAGAAATAGAGAACATGTAAGATAAAGCGGTAAGGCGTCCCAAACGCTCAGTCAAAATGTTCTGGAGATCTGGCTTTACAAAATATAGCCAGATGGTATAGTAACATATACACAATTGTTATCAGCTGCAGTCTGACTTAGTTACAATCATGTAAAAGTAAGTGCAAGACAATCCGACTAACATGTCGGTGCCAAACGGCTAAGTATAAAGTAAATAACAAAACGAACGGTGAAGTAAGGAACCCACTCGAGTCCTCCTGCGATCATCCCTCTAGTGTTGACCATCGTGGAGGTAGAAGTAAGCTGGATCCTCGGGGACCGGCTCTAAATCTGGCCATGCAAAACCAGAGAGGTTAGACCTCTAATAGCAAGTACCCCAAGGAAGGACGATATAAAGGATTAAACCAGTAAGTAAGAGAATATAATAATAGACCTCTGCTTCTACTAGGATTCACATAACATCACGACACTTCGAACCAACTTCCCAACCAAACAAGGACAAAAGTTGGCCCGTCATGTCCTGACATTCTGATCATCTCAGTTAGGTAACAGAGTAAGTACAGTACACAAACAAATCATCTTGAACGGCCAATCAACTCCTACGGCTTGCTATTGTGAGTCCCAAGTTATCCTGGAATTATGCAATTAGAGATTCCTCAGTTCTTACTATGTGCGAGCAAGGCTAGTCTATCCAGTCAATCAATTGCGCCAATCATGTAATTAGACGAGTCCCAGCGGGACGTCCGCCGTTAATATAGCATGTACAATAATATAAGCAGATACCGTTCCCTGCCCGTGTGACAGGTTTACAGTATCTGTGGGAACCAGCCGACCTGTCGGGCACTTAATTGTCCCAAGAGGGCTGCCATATAAGAACTCGGGAATCCATTCTCTCCATGCCATCATTATTTTATTTAACTTAAAGCCTCTATGTTAAGCGAAATCCCATGCCGTGGATCATGGTCATTCAAATGAGTACTTTTGTACGGGGTACGATATGCGCAACTCTACAACGATACCCGTGCGGCTATGTTGTAGGTCTTACATAGCGTAATGCAACAATCAAACTAACCACGGAATAATCATGCCTTGACCATAAAGTACACATGCTGTTTTTGTAAGATAAATAAATAACTAGATAATACATAAATAATTTGAAGCCTACATGTTCCTGTATGCCAATATTCGGGATCGGCTAATCGATTGCAATAGTTCATTACATAAATGTGTCTCATTCATTCAATTCAATAAGACGACTAGCCAGTCTCTTAGTTCCAACTAGGAACACATGATCAATTATTAGTCAATGTCACAATCATTATCGATGGTGACAAGGCATGAAAGTCAATCAATATTACATGGGGTCGGGTCTATAACTCTCAGGGTTAAGTTCTAGTCATACTGGGTGTCCACGGATCAATTAGGACACAAGGCGCATTCTACATAACAATCCATTTTAACAAATTTAACATACCATGATTTATCAAGAAATTCACGCAAAAAGGCGTAAGGATATAATAGAAGAATTATCGTGCCATTATTATTTTATTTATAGGACAAACAGAACACCCAGATCAAGAAGTCACGCCAAGTCTAGCTGGAGTGAGCGTGGAAAATGGGCGTGAACAGTGAGCGTAAAAAGTAATACACGCTGGCAAGCGTGAGCGTAAAAAGTCACGCAAGCAAGCACAGCGTGAGCGTGAAGGAAAAATCCACGCACGCACAAGTGAGCGTGAAAGATGATAAGAAATTCAGGCACGCGCTCAAGGACGTGTGCGTGACTAAAAATCCACGCTCTCATAGATATGTGCGTGACTGAAAATACACGCAGACTCGTAGAGACGTGTGCGTGACTAAAATACACGCAGCCACGTAAGAACGTATGCGTGACTAAAATACACGCACGCTCATGAGAATGTGAGCGTGACTAAAATACACGCAGCCACGTAAGAACGTGTGCGTGACTAAAATACACGCACGCTCATGAGAACATGAGCGTGACTAAAATACACGCAGCTACCTAAGAACGTGTGCGTGACTAAAATACACGCAGCTACGTAAGAACGTGTGCGTGACTAAGCCTTTGTCCCAAGCCAGAGATGGAGTTCCCAGCCAGAAAACACGCTAAGTTGGTGGACCAAAAACCCATGAACAGCCGAAAATATAACAACTTAGATCTAGAGAAAACCAGCCGTAGAAATCAAAAATGCTAAGAACTAATCTCTCTTGGAATCACAAGAAGAAGACAAATGAACCATAAAAACATGGTTCTCAAGTAGAAGCAAGTTTGCACTTGCCTACTTCTGCTGCTGCTGGTAGGTGGAGAAGTAATGAGAGGAAAAAGAAGAAGTAATGGTGAGAATGAGTAATGAGGAGAGAGAATGGAGAGGGTGGCTTCAAATAGGGGGAGTGGTGGTAGGTGGGAGCTAATGGGCCGGGTTGGATTCGGATTCATCAATGAACCCAAGAACCTAACCTAGGCCGAACCACATAAGCAAGACTAAAAGCAGGAAATAAAATTGCAGGAAATAAAATTGCAGGAAAATGATTGACATAAAAATTAAAGAGCAGATAATTAATTAACATGAATTTATAGGAATTTAAATACAGAATAATACATGATAAATACTAAATAAATATATGAACTGTACATGTATAAAATACGCATTCCGGGAACGGGGAGTGACATCTCTACCCACCTTAGAAAAATTCCGTCCTCGGAATTTCAAATCCAAGCAGGTAGAAATATCGGGGCTAACTAGTACAAGCAATTCTAGCGAGCAAGCAATTATTTTACCATATCAAAAGCAAGTACTATATATGTAAATTCATCAATCTACGATATCAAGTAGCTCTACCCATAAAGTGATAAGTATGAAGAATCAGGACAATCAAGGTATACAGAAAGAGATATACCTTGCGAGTTAAACAGGTGTGGATACCGTGATCGGATATCATCCTCACGTTCCCATGTTGACTCTCCAAAGGAGTGATGACCCCAAGCAACACGGACAAGACTAATTGTTCGGTTCTTGAGTATCTTCTCTCTTCGGTCCAAAATGGACACAGGTTGTTCCTCGTAAGACAGATTGGTACCAACAACCAGCTCAGAGTGATTGAGGATATGGCTTGGGTCCGATACATACCTACGTAATTGAGATACATGAAACATGTCATGCACCTCTCGTAACGAAGGTGGGAGGGATAAACGATAAGCAACATCGCCTATCCGATCAAGGATAACAAATGGGCCCACGTACCGCGGACTCAATTTTCCGCGAACGCCAAATCTAATGACCCCACGAGTAGGTGAGATCCGCAAGAATACGTGGTCCCCAACAGAGAATTCTAACGGCCTACGATGCTGGTCCGCCCAATGACGATGCCGGTCCTACGCAACTCGAAGTCGCTCTCTAATCCCCTTAACCACTTCAACCGTCTGAACAATCATTTTCGGGCCTAACATCTTCCTCTCCCCGATATCATCCCATACAAGCGGTGACCTGCACTTTTTACCATATAGTGTTTCAAATGGCGCCATCTGGATACTGGCTTGATAACTATTGTTGTACGAGAACTCGACTAAGTGCAGGTGACTCTCCCAAGACCCTCCAAAATCTAGAGTGCAAGCTCGCAACATATCTTCTAAAGTCTGAATCGTTCTTTCTGATTGTCCATCCGTCTGCGGATGGTAAGCCGTGCTAAAACTTAACTTGGTACCCAGACTATGATTTAAGCTCTTCCAGAAATGCAATGTAAAGCGGGTATCTCGATCCGACACAATACTGACAGGGACTCCATGCTGCCTGACTATCTGTTGCATATATAACTCCGCCAACTTTTCTGTAGATTGCCCTACTCTGAAAGGAAGAAAATGTGCTACCTTCGTGAGTCGGTCCACTATCACCCAAATAGCGTCCTTACCACTTGGTGATCTCGGTAAACCGGTCACAAAGTCCATTGTAATATGCTCTCATTTCCATTCCGGAATAGGAAGCGGTTGCAATAATCCAGCTGGCCTCTGTTGTTCTGTCTTCACTTGCTAACATACCAAGCAACGGGAAACAAATATAGCTATCTCCCTCTTCATCCCGTTCCACCAGAAATGCTGCTTGATATCGTGGTACATCTTGGTCCCTCCAGGGTGAATAGAATACTGAGAACTGTGAGCCTCTGCCATAACCTCCTGTCTGATATCTCCACTAGGCACACATAGACGTGATCCAAACCTAAGTGTACCATCTTCATAAATTCTCATCTCTTTCCTGAGTCCTGACTCACATTCTGCCCTAAGCTTCTGAATCCTTGGGTCTTGTGCCTGAGCTGCCTTGATCCTGCCTACCAAGTCGGATTGAACTTGCAGACTTGTTAGAACTCCTACATCACTAGGAAGTATAACTTCGATGACCATCTCCTGAAGGTCTTCTAAGATATGACTCTGTGTTGTTAACATAAATGTGCCGCCTCTCCTGCTAAGAGCGTCTGCTACTACATTCGCCTTGCCTGGGTGATATTGAAGCTCCACGTCATAATCCTTGATCAACTCCAACCATCTTCTCTGCCTCATGTTCAGCTCCTTCTGAGTAAAGATGTACTTCAGACTTTTATGATCTGTGTACATCTCCACTCGGTCACCATATAAGTAATGCCTTCATAGCTTCAGAGCAAACACTACTGCCGCTAATTCCAAATCATGAGTTGGGTAATTCTTTTCGTGGTCCCGAAGCTGCCTAGATGCATATGCTATCACCTTTCCTTGCTGTATAAGAACACATCCGAGTCCTTTACCTGACGCATCACAATATACTGTAAAACCTCCGGGTCCAACTGGCAATGTAAGAATAGGTGCTGATATCAATTTCTGCTTCAAAGTCTCAAATGATGCCTGACATTCTGCCGACCAAATGAATGGTACATCCTTCCGGGTCAAGCGGGTCATGGGTGCTGAAAGCCTTGCAAAGTCTGACACAAACCTTCTGTAATATCCTGCTAATCCAAAGAAGCTCCGTACATCTGCTACGGTCTTGGGTACTGGCCAACTTTCTACTGCTTCTATCTTCTTGGGATCTACTGCTACTCCAGCTTCTGATATGATATGACCCAAAAATGAAATATGATCCGGCCAAAACTCACACTTGCTGAGCTTGGCATACAACTGGTTCTCTCTCAGAACCTGCAACACTTTCCTGAGGTGGTCTTCATGCTCCTTTTCACTGGCAGAGTATACGAGAATGTCGTCAAGAAACACAACGACAAACTGGTCTAAGTATGGCATAAAGATGCGATTCATCAAATCCATGAATATTGCTGGAGCATTGGTCAAACCAAACGGCATTACTAAGAATTCGTAATGCCCATACTTCGACCTGAATGTTGTCTTAGGAATATCTTCCTTCCGAACTCTCACCTGATGGTACCCTGAACGAAGATCTATCTTGGAGAAAACTCTAGCTTTGCTCAACTGATCAAATAAGTCGTCGATCCTGGGTAGTGGGTACTTGTTCTTCACTGTTGCCACGTTAAGCTTCCTGTAGTCAATGCATAACCTGGATGACCCATCCTTCTTCCCCACAAGTACCACTGGTGCTGCCCACGGTGATACACTAGCTTGGATAAACTTCTTCTCTTTCAGTTCCTCAATATGCTGATATACCTTGGCCTGCTCTGAATTTGCCATTCTGTAAACCCGATCTGATATCGGTTTAGTTCCTGGTGCCAATTCTATACTGAACTCAATATCTCTGACTGGTGGTAGACCTGGAAGTTCTTCAGGAAATATGTCTAGAAACTCTTCAACTACCTTCAGAATATGAACTTCTTCCATTGCCATTACTAATCCCTGCTCTCGTGGAGTTACCCCTGATCTGACTAAGGTGAACCTCTCCATGCCTGGAATATCAAAAGATACACTCTCTCTACGACAATCTATTGTCGCATGACTGTTTTTCAGCCAGTCCATGCCTAAGATAACGTCAAAATTTCCGACAGGAAATTCTATCAACCGGGCAAGTAAAGAATACCCGCAAACTACAACGCTACATGCTAGAATAACTCTACTAACTCCTACGAGCCCATTACCAGTGAGTATATTCAACCTCCCTAGCAATGCCTCGAACTCCATTCCTAGCCGTGTCGCAATTGTGCAGATATAAAGGAATGGGATGCTCCCGAATCAAACAATGCTACTGCGGGATATGAGGCGACGAGAATGTTACCTGCCACAACATCTCCCGATGCCAATGCCTCCTCCAAGGACAGAGTGAATGCTTGCCCTCGACTTCCTTGCTGGTTCCCATGCTGCGGTCTAACCTGGTGTTGTTGCTGCCCCTTCCCTGATGATGCTGGGGTGGTCTATGCTAGTGTTGCTGCATCAGCGGCCCCTGTTGCCGAAACATCTGAGCCTGTGGTACTAATGGACGCTGTGCCAATGGCCTAACTGCCACCGCTGGTCCTCGATACTGGCCTGCCCCTAGTGCTGGCAGAGCAGGAAACTGCTGCCCTGGTCCTCCTGACCTAGAATTCATGGGACATGTGGTAACCCGATGGTCTAGATTTCCACATATCAGACACAGTCCATTCAATGTCCGACACACATCTCTAGTGTGTCCCATCTTCCCACAATAAGTGCAGCCCGCCTGGGGTTGCTGGTTCTTCCTCTGTTGCTGATGCTGATGCCTGGGTGGTGCTGGTCCTCGTATCGCCACATCGTGGATACGAATGCCAGTGGATGGTGCTGTTGTTCGGGGCGCTGCTCCCCCTCCTCCTTCAATCTGACTGTGGGATCTCTTCTGACCCCCAGTCCTCACCGCAAGCCTCTGAATGGTGATCTCATGCCTTCGAGTTGCCATCAATATCTCATCAAAAGTTTGGTAATTGTGTCCCTCTATCAATTGCAAGAGTTCAAGATGAAACCCTTGCTGAAACCTCATGGCCCTCTGGCTCTCTGTTGCTACCATCTCTGGGGCGAATCTACTCAATCTGCAGAACTCCGCTGCATAAGCATCTACAGTCTTGCCGGCCTGTCTAAGGCTGATAAACTTCTGTTGTAGCTCAAACCGTGCCACAACTCTATAGTACTTGGTCTTGAATCTTGCTGTGAAATCGTCCCAAGCCACAGGACGTCTGATGCCTACTTCCTCTGATTCCTACCAATCACGTGTGAGATCCTGAAGTAACAACTTCACTAGATCCACACGTTCTTCTGCCGGCACCTTAGCTGCCGTCAGAATAGCCTCCATATCCTTAAGCCATGCATCTGCTGAGATGGCATCCTCCGTGCCCTCAAAACGGCGGGGGTTGTACTTACAAAACCTGGCTGATGCTCCTGAATCTGGCCTTGCCCCTCTTTCCAATGTTGTCTGCAATCTTTGGTTAAGTAGCACATTCTGCTCTTGTAGCTGAGTGTGCATGCGTTGCTGGGCCAACATCTGATGTTGCTGAGTAGCCATCATTCCTCTCATGATCTCCAAAAGGGCTGGTGTGTCCACTTCTACAGGGGTAGGTGGAACTATGGTTGGGGGTGGAACATCCGGATACTGCGGTCCAGCTGCTGGTTCTACTATCACTTCTTCTTGGATAGTCTCCTGAGGTGAGACTGGCTCTTGTTGCTGGCCGACCTGGTCAGGTTGTCCATGTTGATCCTGCTGTTGCTGCCCAGCTCTGACCGATGCGGACGAAGTGCCCCTAAGAAAAGGGACAAGAGAACAATCAAACAACCGGACATGAAGGATCAATGAAGTCAAAGGATACCGGAATGTCAAGCAAGGATTGAGAATAACGAATCATGAGATCAAGAGGGAACATGTGTGATTGAGACATCCTATAAATCAAAACACCCCACAAGTCTGAATTCAGACCTGCATGGGCCACTACTAAAACCTTGTCACGCCCCAGAACCAGAATACTGGAGAGCGGGGGAATGACTCAGCCAGCTACGTATTACGGGTAGATACATAACGTATAATACGATCAATGCTGTCTAACCAGACGAGGGGGTGCATACTACATAAAAGTCTTTCTATGGCCACTTCACATCTATTGTCTCAATCATTCAAACAAGAAACGAAAATAGAGAACATGTAAGATAAAGCAGTAAGGCGTCCCAAACGCTCAGTCAAAATGTTCTGGAGATCTGGCTTTACAAAACATAGCCAGATGGTATAGTAACATATACACAATTGTTATCAGCTGCAGTCTGACTTAGTTACAATCATGTAAAAGTAAGTGCAAGACAATCCGACTAACATGTCGGTGCCAAACGGCTAAGTATAAAGTAAATAGCAAAACGAGCGGTGAAGTAAGGAACCCACTCGAGTCCTCCTGCGATCATCCCTCTAGTGTTGACCATCGTGGAGGTAGAAGTAAGCTGGATCCTCGGGGACCGGCTCTAAATCTGGCCATGCAAAACCAGAGAGGTTAGACCTCTAATAGCAAGTACTCCAAGGAAGGACGATATGAAGGATTAAACCAGTAAGTAAGAGAATATAATAATAGACCTCTGCTTCCACTAGGATTCACATAACATCACGATACTTCGAACCAACCTCCCAATCAAACAAGGACAGAAGTTGGCCCGTCATGTCCTGACGTTCTGATCATCTCAGTTAGGTAACAGAGTAAGTACAGTACACAAACAAATCATCTTGAACGGCCAATCAACTCCTACGGCTTGCTGCTATTGTGAGTCCCAAGTTATCCTGGAATTATGCAATTAGAGATTCCTCAGTTCTTACTATGTGCGTGCAAGGCTAGTCTATCCAGTCAATCAATTGTGCCAATTATATAATTAGACGAGTCCCAGTGGGACGTCCACCGTTAATATAGCATGTACAATAATATAAGCAGATGCCGTTCCCTGTCCGTGTGACAGGTTTACAGTATCTGTGGGAACCAGCCGACCTGTCGGGCACTTAATAGTCCCAAGAGGGTTGCCATGTAAGAACTCGGGAATCCATTCTCTCCATGCCATCATTAGTTTATTTAACTTAAAGCCTCTATGTTAAGCGAAATCCCATGCCGTGGATCATGGTCATTCAAATGAGTACTTTTGTACGGGGTACGATATGCGCAACTCTACAACGATACCCGTGCGGCTATGTTGTAGGTCTTACATAGCGTAATGCAACAATCAAACTAACTACGGAATAATCATGCCTTGACCATAAAGTACACATGCTATTTTTGTAAAATAAATAAATAACTAGATAATACATAAATAATTTGAAGCCTGCATGTGCCTGTATGCCAATATTCGGGATCGGCTAATCATTGCAATAGTTCATTACATAAACGTGTCTCATTTATTCAATTCAATAAGACGACTAGCCAGTCTCTTAGTTCCAACTAGGAACGCATGATCAATTATTAGTCAATGTCACAATCATTATCGATGGTGACAAGGCATGAAAGTCAATCAATATTACATGGGGTCGGGTCTATAACTCTCAGGGTTAAGTTCTAGTCATACTGGGTGTCCACGGATCAATTAGGACACAAGGCGCATTCTACATAACAATCCATTTTAACAAATTTAACATACCATGATTTATCAAGAAATTCACGCAAAAAGGCGTAAGGATATAATAGAAGAATTATCGTGCCATTATTATTTTATTTATAGGACAAACAGAACACCCAGATCAAGAAGTCACGCCAAGTCTAGCTGGAGTGAGCGTGGAAAATGGGCGTGAACAGTGAGCGTGAAAAGTAATACACGCTGGCAAGCGTGAGCGTAAAAGGTCACGCAAGCAATCACAGCGTGAGCGTGAAGGAAAAATCCACGCACGCACAAGTGAGCGTGAAAGATGATAAGAAATTCAGGCACGCGCTCAAGGACGTGTGCGTGACTAAAAATCCACGCTCTCATAGATATGTGTGTGACTAAAAATACACGCAGACTCGTAGAGACGTGTGCGTGACTAAAATACACGCAGCCACGTAAGAACGTGTGCGTGACTAAAATACACGCACGCTCATGAGAACGTGAGCGTGACTAAAATACACGCAGCCACGTAAGAACGTGTGCGTGACTAAAATACACGCACGCTCATGAGAACGTGAGCGTGACTAAAATACACGCAGCTACGTAAGAACGTGAGCGTGACTAAAATACACGCAGCTACGTAAGAACGTGTGCGTGACTAAAATACACGCAGCTACGTAAGAACGTGTGCGTGACTAAGCCTTTGTCCCAAGCCAGAGATGGAGTTCCCAGCCAGAAAACACGCTAAGTTGGTGGACCAAAAACCCATGAACAGCCGAAAATGTAACAACATAGATCTAGAGAAAACCAGCCGTAGAAATAAAAAATGCTAAGAACTAATCTCTCTTGGAATCACAAGAAGAAGACAAATGAACCATAAAAACATGGTTCTCAAGTAGAAGCAAGTTTGTACTTGCCTACTTCTGCTGCTGCTGGTAGGTGGAGAAGTAATGAGAGGAAGAAGAAGAAGTAATGGTGAGAATGAGTAATGAGGAGAGAGAATGGAGAGGGTGGCTTTAAATAGGGGGAGTGGTGGTAGGTGGGAGCTAATGGGCCGGGTTGGATTCGGATTCATCAATGAACCCGAGAACCTAACCTAGGCCGAACCACATAAGCAAGACTAAAAGCAGGAAATAAAATTGCAGGAAATAAAATTGCAGGAAAATGATTGACATAAAAATTAAAGAGTAGATAATTAATTAACATGAATTTATAGGAATTTAAATACAGAATAATACATGATAAATACTAAATAAATATATGAACTGTACATGTATAAAATACGCATTCCGGGAACGGGGGGTGACATCTCTACCCACCTTAGAAAAATTCCGTCCTCGGAATTTCAAATCCAAGCAGGTAGAAATATCGGGGCTAACTAGTACAAGCAATTCTAGCGAGCAAGCAATTATTTTACCATATCAAAAGCAAGTACTATATATGTAAATTCATCAATCTACGATATCAAGTAGCTCTACCCATAAAGTGATAAGCATGAAGAATCAGGACAATCAAGGTATACAGAAAGAGATATACCTTGCGAGTCAAACAGGTGTGGATACCGTGATCGGATATCATCCTCACGTTCCCATGTTGACTCTCCCAAGGAGTGATGACCCCAAGCAACACGGATAAGACTAATTGTTCGGTTCTTGAGTATCTTCTCTCTTCGGTCCAAAATGGACACAGGTTGTTCCTCGTAAGACAGGTTGGTACCAACGACCAGCTCAGAGTGATCGAGGACATGGCTTGGGTCCGATACATACCTACGTAATTGAGATATATGAAACATGTCATGCACCTCTCGTAACGAAGGTGGGAGGGATAAACAATAAGCAACATCGCCTATCCGATCAAGGATAACAAATGGGCCCACGTACCGCGGACTCAATTTCCCGCGAATGCCAAATCTAATGACCCCACGAGTAGGTGAGATCCGCAAGAATACGTGGTCCCCAACAGAGAATTCTAACGGCCTACGATGCTGGTCCGCCCAATGACGATGTCGGTCCTACGCAACTCGAAGTCGCTCTCTAATCCCCTTAACCACTTCAACCGTCTGAACAATCATTTCTGGGCCTAACATCTTCCTCTCTCCGATATCATCCCATGCAAGCGGTGACCTGCACTTTTTACCATATAGTGTTTCAAATGGCGCCATCTGGATACTGGCTTGATAACTATTGTTGTACGAGAACTCGACTAAGTGCAGGTGACTCTCCCAAGACCCTCCAAAATCTAGAGTGCAAGCTCGCAACATATCTTCTAATGTCTAAATCGTTCTTTCTGATTGTCCATCCGTCTGCGGATGGTAAGCCGTGCTAAAACTTAACTTGGTACCCAGACTATGATGTAAGCTCTTCCAGAAATGCAATGTAAAGCGGGTATCTCGATCCGACACAATACTGACAGGGACTCCATGCTGCCTGACTATCTGTTGCATATATAACTCCGCCAACTTTTCTGTAGATTGCCCTACTCTGAAAGGAAGAAAATGTGCTACCTTCGTGAGTCGGTCCACTATCACCCAAATAGCGTCCTTACCACTTGGTGATCTCGGTAAACCGGTCACAAAGTCCATTGTAATATGCTCTCAATTCCATTCCGGAATAGGAAGCGGTTGCAATAATCCAGCTGGCCTCTGTTGTTCTGCCTTCACTTGCTGACATACCAAGCAACGGAAAACAAATCTAGCTATCTCCCTCTTCATCCCGTTCCACCAGAAATGCTGCTTGATATCGTGGTACATCTTGGTCCCTCCAGGGTGAATAGAATACTGAGAACTGTGAGCCTCTGCCATAACCTCCTGTCTGATATCTCTACTAGGCACACATAGACGTGATCCAAACCTAAGTGTACCATCTTCATGAATTATCATCTCTTTCCTGAGTCCTGACTCACATTCTGCCCTAAGCTTCTGAATCCTTGGGTCTTGTGCCTGAGCTGCCTTGATCCTGCCTACCAAGTCGGATTGAACTTGCAGACTTGTTAGAACTCCTACATTACTAGGAAGTATAACTTCGATGCCCATCTCCTGAAGGTCTTCTAAGATATGCCTCTGTGTTGTTAACATAAATGTGTCGTCTCTCCTGCTAAGAGCGTCTGCTACTACATTCGCCTTGCCTGGGTGATATTGAAGCTCCACGTCATAATCCTTGATCAACTCCAACCATCTTCTCTGCCTCATGTTCAGCTCCTTCTGAGTAAAGATGTACTTCAGACTTTTATGATCTGTGTACATCTCCACTCGATCACCATATAAGTAATGCCTCCATAGCTTCAGAGCAAACACTACTGCCGCTAATTCCAAATCATGAGTTGGGTAATTCTTCTCGTGGTCCCGAAGCTGCCTAGATGCATATGCTATCACCTTTCCATGCTGCATAAGAACACATCCGAGTCCTTTACATGACGCATCACAATATACTGTAAAACCTCCGGGTCCAACTGGCAATGTAAGAATAGGTGCTGATATCAATTTCTGCTTCAAAGTCTCAAATGATGCCTGACATTCTGCCGACCAAATGAATGGTACATCCTTCCGGGTCAAGCGGGTCATGGGCGCTGAAAGCCTTGCAAAGTCTGACACAAACCTTCTGTAATATCCTGCTAATCCCAAGAAGCTCCGTACATCTGCTACGGTCTTGGGTACTGGCCAACTTTCTACTGCTTCTATCTTCTTGGGATCTACTGCTACTCCAGCTTCTGATATGATATGACCCAAAAATGAAATGTGATCCGACCAAAACTCACACTTGCTGAGCTTGGCATACAACTGGTTCTCTCTCAGAACCTGCAACACTTTCCTGAGGTGGTCTTCATGCTCCTCTTCACTGGCAGAGTATACGAGAATGTCGTCAAGAAACACAACGACAAACTGGTCTAAGTATGGCATAAAGATGCGATTCATCAAATCCATGAATATTGCTGGAGCATTGGTCAAACCATACGGCATTACTAAGAATTTATAATGCCCATACTTCGACCTGAATGCTGTCTTGGGAATATCTTCCTTCCGAACTCTCACCTGATGGTACCCTGAACGAAGATCTATCTTGGAGAAAACTCTAGCTTTGCTCAACTGATCAAATAAGTCGTCGATCCTGGGTAGTGGGTACTTGTTCTTCACTGTTGCCACGTTAAGCTTCCTGTAGTCAATGCATAACCTGGATGACCCATCCTTCTTCCCCACAAGTACCACTGGTGCTGCCCACGGTAATACACTAGCTTGGATAAACTTCTTCTCCTTCAGTTCCTCAATATGCTGATATACCTTGGCCTGCTCTGAATCCGCCATTCTGTAAACCCGATCTGATATCGGTTTAGTTCCTGGTGCCAATTCTATACTGAACTCAATATCTCTGACTGGTGGTAGACCTGGAAGTTTTTCAGGAAATACGTCTAAAAACTCTTCAACTACCTTCAGAATATGAACTTCTTCCATTGTCGTTACTAATCCCTGCTCTCGTGGAGTTACCCCTGATCTGACTAAGGTGAACCTCTCCATGCCTGGAATATCAAAAGATACACTCCCTCTACGACAATCTATTATCGCATGACTGTCTTTCAGCCAGTCTATGCCTAAGATAACGTCGAAATTTCCGACAGAAAATTCTATCAACCGGGCAGGTAAAGAATGCCCGCAAACTACAACGCTACATGCTAGAATAACTCTACTAACTCCTACGAGCCCATTACCAGTGAGTATATTCAACCTCCCTGGCAATGCCTCGAACTCCATTCCTAGTCGTGTCGCAAATTATGCAGATATAAAGGAATGGGATGCTCCCGAATCAAACAATGCTACTGCGGGATATGAGGCGACGAGAATGTTACCTGCCACAACATCTCCCGATGCCAATGCCTCCTCCAAGGACAGAGTGAATGCTTGCCCTCGACCTCCTTGCTGGTTCCCATGCTGCGGTCTAACCTGGTGTTGTTGCTGGCCCCTTCCCTGATGATGCTGGGGTGGTCTATGCTGGTGTTGCTGCATCGGCGGCCCCTGTTGCTGAAACATCTGAGCCTGTGGTACTAATAGACACTGTGCCAACGGCCTAACTGCCACCGCTGGTCCTCGATACTGGCCTGTCCCTGGTGCTGGCAGAGCAGGAAACTGCTGCCCTGGTCCTCCTGACCTAGAATTCATGGGACATATGGTAACCCGATGGTCTGGATTTCCACATATCAGACACAGTCCATTCAATGTCCGACACACATCTCTAGTGTGTTCCATCTTCCCACAATAAGTGCAGCCCGCCTGGGATTGCTGGTTCTTCCTCTGTTGCTGATGCTGATGCCTGGGTGGTGCTGGTCCTCGTATCGCCACATCGTGGATAGTGGATGGTGCTGTTGTTCGGGGCGCTGCTCCCCCTCCTCCTTCAATCTGACTGTGGGATCTCTTCTGACCCCCAGTCCTCACCGCAAGCCTCTGAATGGTGATCTCATGCCTTCGAGTTGCCGTCAATATCTCATCAAAAGTTTGGTAATTGTGCCCCTCTATCAATTGCAAGAGTTCAAGATGAAACCCTTGCTGAAACCTCATGGCCCTCTGGCTCTTTGTTGCTACCATCTCTGGGGCGAATCTACTCAATCTGCAGAACTCCGCTGCATAAGCATCTACAGTCTTGCCGGCCTGTCTAAGGCTGATAAACTTCTGTTGTAGCTCAAACCGTGCCACAACTCCATAGTACTTGGTCTTGAATCTTGCTGTAAAATCGTCCCAAGCCACAGGAAGTCTGATGCCTACTTCCTCTGATTCCCACCAATCACGTGTGAGATCCTGAAGTAACAACTTCACTAGATCCACACGTTCTTCTGCCGGCACCTTAGCTGCCGTCAGAATAGCCTCCATATCCTTAAGCCATGCATCTGCTGAGATGGCATCCTCCGTGCCCTCGAAACGGTGGGGGTTGTACTTGCAAAACCTGGCTGATGCTCCTGAATCTGGCCTTGCCCCTCTTTCCAATGTTGTCTGTAATCTTTGGTTAAGTAGCACATTCTGCTCTTATAGCTGAGTGTGCATGCGTTGCTGGGCCAACATCTGATGTTGCTGAGTAGCCATCATTCCTCTCATGATCTCCAAAAGGGTTGGTGTGTCCACTTCTACAGGGGTAGGTGGAACTATGGTTGGGGGTGGAACATCCGGATACTGCGGTCCAGCTGCTGGTTCTACTATCACTTCTTCTTGGATAGTCTCCTGAGGTGAGACTGGCTCTTGTTGCTGGCCGACCTGGTCAGGTTGTCCATGTTGATCCTGCTGTTGCTGTCCAGCTCTGACCGATGCGGACGAAGTGCCCCTAAGAAAAGGGACAAGAGAACAATCAAACAACCGGACATGAAGGATCAATGAAGTCAAAGGATACCGGAATGTCAAGCAAGGATTGAGAATAACGAATCATGAGATCAAGAGGGAACATGTGTGATTGAGACATCCTATAAATCAAAACACCCCACAAGTCTGAATTCAGACCTGCATGGGCCACCACTAAAACCTTGTCACGCCCCAGAACCAGAATACTGGAGAGCGGGGGAATGACTCAGCCAGCTACGTATTACGGGTAGATGCATAACGTATAATACGATCAATGCTGTCTAACCAGACGAGGGGGTGCATACTACATAAAAGTCTTTCTATGGTCACTTCACATCTATTGTCTCAATCATTCAAACAAGAAACGGAAATAGAGAACATGTAAGATAAAGCAGTAAGGCGTCCCAAACGCTCAGTCAAAATGTTCTGGAGATCTGGCTTTACAAAACATAGCCAGATGGTATAGTAACATATACACAATTGTTATCAGCTGCAGTCTGACTTAGTTACAATCATGTAAAAGTAAGTGCAAGACAATCCGACTAACATGTCGGTGCCAAACGGCTAAGTATAAAGTAAATAGCAAAACGAGCGGTGAAGTAAGGAACCCACTCGAGTCCTCCTGCGATCATCCCTCTAGTGTTGACCATCGTGGAGGTAGAAGTAAGCTGGATCCTCGGGGACCGGCTCTAAATCTGGCCATGCAAAACCAGAGAGGTTAGACCTCTAATAGTAAGTACCCCAAGGAAGGACGATATGAAGGATTAAACCAGTAAGTAAGAGAATATAATAATAGACCTCTGCTTCCACTAGGATTCACATAACATCACGACACTTCGAACCAACCTCCCAATCAAACAAGGACAGAAGTTGGTCCGTCATGTCCTGACATTCTGATCATCTCAGTTAGGTAACAGAGTAAGTACAGTACACAAACAAATCATCTTGAACGGCCAATCAACTCCTACGGCTTGCTGCTATTGTGAGTCCCAAGTTATCCTGGAATTATGCAATTAGAGATTTCTCAGTTCTTACTATGTGCGAGCAAGGCTAGTCTATCCAGTCAATCAATTGCGCCAATTATATAATTAGACGAGTCCAAGCGGGACGTCCGCCGTTAATATAGCATGTACAATAATATAAGCAGATACCGTTCCCTGCCCGTGTGACAGGTTTACAGTATCTGTGGGAACCAGCCGACCTGTCGGGCACTTAATAGTCCCAAGAGGGCTGCCATGTAAGAACTCGAGAATCCATTCTCTCCATGCCATCATTATTTTATTTAACTTAAAGCCTCTATGTTAAGCGAAATCCCATGCCGTGGATCATGGTCATTCAAATGAGTACTTTTGTACAGGGTACGATATGCACAACTCTACAATGATACCCGTGCGGCTATGTTGTAGGTCTTACATAGCATAATGCAACAATCAAACTAAGCACGGAATAATCATGCCTTGACCATAAAGTACACATGCTGTTTTTGTAAGATAAATAAATAACTAGATAATACATAAATAATTTAAAGCCTGCATGTGCCTGTATGCCAATATTCGGGATCGGCTAATCATTGTAATAGTTCATTACATAAACGTGTCTCATTCATTCAATTCAATAAGACGACTAGCCAGTCTCTTAGTTCCAACTAGGAATGCATGATCAATTATTAGTCAATGTCACAATCATTATCGATGGTGACAAGGCATGAAAGTCAATCAATATTACATGGGGTCGGGTCTATAACTCTCAGGGTTAAGTTCTAGTCATACTGGGTGTCCACGGATCAATTAGGACACAAGGCGCATTCTACATAACAATCCATTTTAACAAATTTAACATACCATGATTTATCAAGAAATTCACGCAAAAAGGCGTAAGGATATAATAGAAGAATTATCGTGCCATTATTATTTTATTTATAGGACAAACAGAACACCCAGATCAAGAAGTCATGCCAAGTCTAGCTGGAGTGAGCGTGGAAAATGGGCGTGAACAGTGAGCGTGAAAAGTAATACACGCTGACAAGCGTGAGCGTAAAACGTCACGCAAGCAAGCACAGCGTGAGCGTGAAGGAAAAATCCACGCACGCACAAGTGAGCGTGAAAGATGATAAGAAATTCACGCACGCGCTCAAGGACGTGTGCGTGACTAAAAATCCACGCTCTCATAGATATGTGTGTGACTAAAAATACACGCAGACTCGTAGAGACGTGTGCGTGACTAAAATACACGCAGCCACGTAAGAACGTGTGCGTGACTAAAATACACGCACGCTCATGAGAACGTGAGCGTGACTAAAATACACGCAGCCACGTAAGAACGTGTGCGTGACTAAAATACACGCACTCTCATGAGAACGTGAGCATGACTAAAATACACGCAGCTACGTAAGAACGTGTGCGTGACTAAGCCTTCGTCCCAAGCCAGAGATGGAGTTCCCAGCCAGAAAACACGCTAAGTTGGTGGACCAAAAATCCATGAACAGCCGAAAATGTAACAACTTAGATCTAGAGAAAACTAGCCGTAGAAATCAAAAATACTAAGAACTAATCTCTCTTGGAATCACAAGAAGAAGACAAATGAACCATAAAAACATGGTTCTCAAGTAGAAGCAAGTTTGCACTTGCCTACTTCTGTTGCTGCTAGTAGGTGGAGAAGTAATGAGAGGAAGAAGAAGAAGTAATGGTGAGAATGAGTAATAAGGAGAGAGAATGGAGAGGGTGGCTTTAAATAGGGGGAGTGGTGGTAGGTGGGAGCTAATGGGCCGGGTTGGATTCGGATTCATCAATGAACCCGAGAACCTAACCTAGGCCGAACCACATAAGCAAGACTAAAAGCAGGAAATAAAATTACAGGAAAATGATTGACATGAAAATTAAAGAGCAGATAATTAATTAACATAAATTTATAGGAATTTAAATACATAATAATACATGATAAATACTAAATAAATATATGAACTGTACATGTATAAAATATGCATTCCGGGAACGGGGAGTGACAAATTGCTTGCAGAGATTAATCTATTGTAATGAAATGCTACGTCCCATTAAAGAAAAGATGTGATATCGTGCTTATAATTGTCCATAAGAGTGGCTAGAACAAGAGAAATGATATAGCTCATGAAACATGATGAACACTATACAAGAATTGAACAGCCCCTTGTATGCTTGAAACAAATAAACTGTGGCTTTTCAAAGATGTTTACAAAAGAGATGTAAACTAACTTTGTAATGCATGAAATGAATATAGGTAAAAATAGCAAGATCATATCACAAGAAATATTTTCTCACTAAATGAACAGTGATCGTTTCAGACAAATATAGTCTTTGTTCTCAATCACCAGTATACTAATATACTGACCCATCATCAGTCTGTATGCAGGTGCAAGACGCATCGAAAAGGATAGTCCGAAGCGATAGCCCGAGCCTCATCCTCAAGAGCCAGAAATCAAAAAAGATTCCAAGAGATGGACATCTGTTACAAAGAGTTGATTTTATATATAAAAGGATGTAATGTATGGATAATGATCATTGTAATCAGTAAAGTTCGGAAAGAATGTAACCATTGTATCAGAAGAATTTAGATCTTGTAATCTGTTCAAAAGAAAATCAATAAAGAGTTTGTTTCTGCTACCTTGTGTTCAATTATATTTTGCAATCTGTCCGCTGCTAAATTCAAATATCTGTAATATGTTCCGCTGCGTATTGTTTATTTTGTCATAGTACAGGTCTTAGCCTTGTGCAAGCACAACTTAGGCTTGTACGGCAACATGCCTAAGCGAGGAAGAACGGTTTCACAGAGTCTGAAGCGAGGACAAAAGGACTCTGCGGGGTCGGGGCATATCACGACCCATCCTCCCCAGCACCTCGGGCGCCTCCACGTCTGCAGCGCCGCTGGCCTCTCATTCTTGCCATCGATGCACGCCCAGACTTGCCGCTGCTGCAGCTCCACCGTCGACCACCCTATGGCAGGTTCCTCCGCCACCAGCCGCCGATCATGGTGAGCCCAGATCTCTCTCCCTTCCGATCTCAATCTTACTATTTATTTATTTTTCTATGTTTCCTCTCTCCATAGTTTCTCTCTTATATCCCTTTGTTAAATTTTTACATTAGTAATGTGAGGGGAATTAGGAATACTAGTGCTGCTGTATTAGGAATAGTAGTGCTGCTGCATTAGGAATTAGATTTTAATAAATGTTGGGCCATTGCCTAACAAACATTCCAGTCGGCTGTGAATTGTATATAGGCCTTGGGCCTATAATGTTTTGATAAATTCTTGGATTTTTTAAATTAAATTCCTTGGGCTGAGGCCTGGGTAGATGATTGAAATGGTTTGGATTAAGCCATACACATATGTATATAAATAATAATTAGTTTGAGCTTATATAACTAATTACTTTGGGCTTTAAATTGATGGACCTTTAATAATAGCTTATTGGGTTGTAAGCCCAAAGTTTTAGCTTTTAGTTTAAATGAGCTTTGGCCCTACATTTTTATATTTTTAGACTAATATATTTGGCCTTGGGCCTATATAATCACTTTGGGCTTTTTTGATTATTTTGGCTAATATTTACTATAGGCTTTCTATTTATATATTAAAGTCTAATATTTATATGTTATTCATATTTCTAATATTTTCTATCTATATATTAAAGTCTAGCTTATGTATGAACATTATATGATAATAGGTTCATATTTGTATAATTAGTTTAAACCAAGTTTTGTATATATATATATATATATATATATATATATATATATATATATATATATATATATATATATATATATATTTTATATATATATATATTTTATATAATCTATATTTTATATATATATATTTTATATAATCTATATTTTATATATATATATTTTATATAATCTAAATATTAAATATATATATATATATATATATATATATATATATATATATATATATATATATATATAATCTAAATATCGGGTTTTCAAAATAAAGTTGAGCCTTTAAATCTTATATTATTTAAATTAGAAATTATTTTGGACTTTAATAATTATTATTGGTCCTTATTAATAGGCTTATAGTAATAATAGGCTTTTTATACTTTTTAAATAAGAGTGATATATAAATTGAGTTTATAAATAAGTACTTCCAAATAATATACTACAAGTATATTTGAAAAGGGGTTTTGAAGTATATACTGTAGTATACGAGTTTTGAAATAAAACCAACTATTCTCTTAGCTGAAACCGTTTATCATTGTGCATGACTAATTTGTGCTTGTTTCTGTCTCTTTGCGGGCCGCTGCGGACCTGATTCTTCATCTCGAAAATCTTGTCGATCTTTAGCATCTGAACCTATTTTGTGTCGACATATTCGTGTCGTGCACGTCGACTCCAACCAAACTGAGGCAAGTACATTATACTATAAATTTACCTTTACATTATAAATGCTATTGTGTATGAATGTTTTATACCATTCTTGTTAGTTGTTTTGACATTGTGCACATGGACGGCTTATCTTGACTCATGATTAAGTTATATACATATCATGACTACCAATTATTTGGGTCCAATGAATGAGTCGTAGTTGCGATATGAGTTATTTGTGTCATAACTTCATGAGCATCTACGTCATACCTTATGATTATATGTATTCGCTACATTTGTCTATCTATATCATGAGTCGTGATTACCCGTTCTTTGAGAGTCGTGGTTACCCATTTTTCATGCACTATAAGAAACCAGGGTGTCTTACAATGGTATAAAACCATTGCAAAAATAAGATAACCTGTTGCAAAATCAATCTGTAATAGTTATTAGAACCATTGTAAATTCGAGCGTTGCAGATGCCTCTTGCAACGGTTATAGGAGGTTTTTGCAACGTTTCTATAAATAGTTCCAAAAAACGTATTTTGCAACGGATCTCACGTTAATGCGTAACGGTTAAATTTTGTTGTCAATAATATATTTAGCAACGATTAACAAACCATTGTAAATATTGAGTAATGCACGATGGTTGATAACTGTTGCCTAAAATATTTCATGTAATACGACTCAAACTCCCATGCCTCCTCTCTACCACTAGGCTACATGCTCATTTGCATGTAAATACTTATATATGTAATATATGCACTTTTATTATTTTCATCAATTGAAGCTTTTGGATCGATACTAAATATTAATTATCTAATATTTTTTGTTAGCGAACAAGGAACCAATTAATACGAGTAGTTCTAATGCTTAAATCCCTATTGTGTATAAATAAAATTCAAATTGGACATTAAATTTGCAATGACTATAAACAAACTGTTGCGAGATCAATATTTTTGTAATAGTTGTTTATGATTTTGACAATGGTTATCATAAACGTTGTTATTAAAAAAATAAATTACAACTAGTAGCATAAACCGTTGCACAATCATTACAAATAATAAGCCCACTCACAACAGGTTACAAAAATTGTTGCGCAACTGTTGCTAACAGTGAGCCTTTTTATAAGGTTTTATGTAATCATTACAAAATATTAATAAATTTGTAACAAATATTTAAAATCCTTGCATAACCGTTGCCCATTCAACTCGCTTTGACAACACTTTCATAAAACTGTTACTTGACCGTTGTAAAAAAACGTTTAGCAAGCGTTTATGAACTGTTGTAAAAAATGTATTAGGCAATGGTTAATCTCTAACCATTGCAAATATATTTAATTTAGAAACGGTTATTTTAAGCGTTACGTAACTGTTGCAAATTATAGTTTCAGCAACATCCATATAAGTGTTGCACTAAAACCGTTGCAAAATAGGGGTATTTTTGTAGTGATGATTGGAGATTATTTGTTTTCGTGCTTGATATGAGAGACGGTCGGGGAGGGGGAGAATACACTAGTAGGCATGTGGTTAACCCCATTTTCCTATTTGATTCGACAGATAGCAGTCGTACACCTCATGTGCGGCGTGCCGAATTTAACCTAGCCCCACGTGTCGAACGTTGTATTCTACGTCACACGATATTACTGTTCCTGCTAGATTCTGACTTTTGTGATCATTTAGTTTACTCACTTTCATGTAACTACTGCCATGTCGCTAATTTTATATTTCTAGTTTCTCTTATTATTTGTCCTCTTTTCATGTTGTCATTTCCTGCTAGTTTACTTTTGTTGTGTACATTCTCGTCATGATAGATTTATACATGCATTGTGTACTTTTATACTGTAACAGTATTTGCTCCAATCCTGACTGGATACGTTGATAATTTTAGGTATGAGGTGACTTGTGACCCACATTTCTGATGAGACCGGACGAAGAGAAACCCTAGAAGGATTTGTTAGGACTTTCTTATTATTCCATTTTAAATTTTTTAGTCAATTTTCTTAGTTACTTGATCGGATTTGTCTCCGGAACTTTACTTGACATGTATATCAATTTGGATTCAAGACTTGTAACTTTGGGCAATTTTGGTTATATTAAGTTACATTTTTCCTTATTCATATCTTGCCTTAGCAATTTTGTGATTTGAGTACATATTAGTATTTGTTGAATTTGATTTGATTCTGAGGTCTAGACAGCGCACTACCATTGATACTACGACGTAGGCTGGGCGTGACCACGTACATGTGCGCAAACATCCGGGTGCAGGTCATGACAGGAAAGACCGAGGAAGTATCGTAATCATCTAGCTCGAAAGGGACAGAGTTTCTTATCATGTGGTAGTCCTGGTAGGAATATAGTATATTGGACATTGAGATAGAATTAGTGGGATAAGAATATGAATAAGATTGGAAATAAAATCAAGAGACCGATATTATCAATTTGGAAGTGATCACACTTAGAGGATTATTTTGTGAATGCATTACTTTAGAAAGAACATATGAGGATTTTGTGTAAGAAGAACAATAGGATATACATTAATGGTGAGAACTGTGATATTTCGTAGTTGAATATTTTAGAACTGATGAGGATATTCGGGGTCGATTTGATTTTAAGAACTTAGATATTTTTAAGTTACTGATTCTTGAGATGTTTTCGAATTAAGTTTATGATACTAAATTTAGGAATCTAAATAATGGAGAAGAGATTACAACCACATGCGGTGATGATATGGGATTGAGTAAAGGATTGGTAGGAAAATGATTAAGAACTGGCAGGACACAAGATTTTGGAGTTACCGGAAAATTTAGAGACCTTTGTGGAAATTCAAAACTTTAAGAAGAATAATAGTTGAAGGTATAAGGATATGCGATAGTTGATTTTAAATAATAAGGAAAGAATTTTTATATGGTAGTGATGGCATTAGACTTTGAGTAATACGACGGATATAATTTAAACAAATGTTCGAGGATTTTTATAAACCCTGATTTAGGGATTTCGGATCTAAGTTAGAGACAAGATAGCGAAATGTGGACTTCAAGATGACTAAGTGGATAATGGACTACAAAATCAAGGAAAGTAAAAAAATTTTTGAGGACTCCTAACAAGAGCATACTTCATAGGTAGTGCCTTTGGAATTTAGGTCAATCCTATAGTATTTATAAGAAGGGTTCAATCTTCATAACTGAAGATTATGATTTTTGGTAGTAGTCATATAAGGGTCTGAATCTTCATGGTTGAAGACCATGATTCTGTAGTGGTATGTCTAGACTTGTAAGATAAAGGATAATTGGGAAATGCCGATCAAATAACCTTGGCAGTAGACGAAGCAAAGTGAGATGATTACCATGCTTTATTATGAAATCCTATCTTTTGATTTTCCTATCCTAGTAGAAGAGATTCATTTTTCTATCCTTGAATCGTTCATTAAAATTCAATATCGCTAAATTTTGATCCCCTTTGATCGCGACCAATCGACTTTGGTCATCTCCTTTATTGTGCCAACATTCTTGATCCTTGACCATACTCAATTGATTTAAAATGATTGTGACCTAGATTTTTACCCTATTATTGCTCATGCTCAGACTTCGATGATATTCTTCATCATGTCTAGATCTTGTTTTAGTCAGGATTAGATATGACCCTATTTCCAATCGTGTCAGAATTGTATTTCTGATCGTGTTTTCGATGCCATTATCGCTCGTGCCTAACTTTGATTTAATTCTTGATAATGACTAAGTTCTGTTCTAAACATGATTAGGTTTCATACTATTATTGATTATACCAAGTTTTCAAGTTTGGTCGTGTCTAGTTGAGCCGACACGACTAAATAATTCTAATTCCAACAATAATGATTTTTACGATCGTTACTATACATAATAATTTTACACCCGAATCGTGCTTGAAAATTTTGATCCTTGATCACGACTACCCGATTTGGTTATAAACTTTGTCGTATCAGAATTTGGGCGTGATATTATTGGAATAAATTTTTATGTCGTGCCTAAAATTCAATTTTATAGTCGCTCATACTAAGATTTTATTCCAAATCATGCCTAACTATAATTGTGCCTAAGTGATTTCAAAATCATTTTCAAGGTCTTAATCACGTCAGAATTTTGATTGTGATTCACGACCTAACTATAATTGTGATTCTTAGGACTTGATCGTGCCAAACATTTGATTAATGATGTCCAATCGCATCATTTCTTTGTTTGAGAGTGCCTATCCTATTAATCATTATATACTTAGATTTGATTCTAACTTGATCGTAACTGAACGATTTTGATTCTCCTAATCGCGACTTCGCGCTTAAATAATTTGTATTTATTTCTGATCGTGCCTAAATGACTTGAATTTATTTCTAAACCGTGCCTACATTATATCACACATACTTTGATTCTATCATGCCAAAATCATTAGTGGTGCCTAAGTAATTTCGAATAGATTATCTTGATCGTGTCAAAGCCATCGTTCTTTGATCGTGCCTAATTATTGACTAAACTCTTAATCATGCTTTGATCCCCCCAGCCAACCTTAATTTTCGAGGACAAAATTTCTTTAAAGATGGTAGATTTGTAATCTCCGTTAACCGAATTTTGAATTTTTTTAAATTTTTGCATTTTTCTAATTTCATAATTTTTCTAAATCTTGAAAACAAGAATTTTAATTTTAATTATATTTTTTATCATAATATATTATTGATATTTTGGGTCATTGGTTTTGTGAAACTATATGACAATTATCCCAAATAAAATTCTTGTCAAATTTATTTAATTTTATAAGCTATAATCCTTTACATTTATATAAGATATGGTTTGTCAAATATTATTTGTAAATAAAAAATTACTTTTATTTCTATTTGTTTTTAATCTTAAAAGTTTACGATAGATTACAGGTTATTCGATTTTCCCTCTTATTGGACTAAGACCATTTCAGTCTTAGTTCTAGCCTACCAAATCTGGACTTGGATCGTGGACTAAGTCCTTTGGGTTTAAGTAGTGATTGATAGTGGTAGCTAAATTGTAATTAGCTAGTTGTTAATAATTAACTGGAATTTATTAGCTAATATTAATTAACTAATGGTTAGTAGCTAGTGTTCCACTATTTTTTTCCAATTTTATTACAACTACAACTCTGCTATTAGGGTTCCTACGCTGTCCTATATATATTGGGGACTCTTCAATATTACACATAGCAAATTTCTAAACCCAAAGCACTACACATCAGCCACCACTCCCCAACTCCTCCTCTTCCCATGCCAAGTACAGCACACTCCGCCGTGTACTCCTCTTTCCAGACTGATTTCCCGACACCCCGTTCGGCCACCCCAGTTCTAGCCACCAGCACCTCCCCTATGCGTCTCCTCGAACACTGCAACCACTTCTCTGGCCAATCGTTCCTACACCATCCGCCACCGATATGACCACCGGTAACATCATCACCAGCACAACCACTCCTCTTGTCAGCCACACTCTACCACGACTCCTCACCGGCCAAACTCTTGGAAAACTAATGCCACCGCTATCACCCCACAAACACCACCACTACCAAAGCCACCTCCGGCCACCCACCATCATCATGACCATCACACCACCGCCTTCCCAAAATCTAACACTATCGGCTACCACAGGCGCTACCGCCCGCACCACCAAGCACCCCACTAACACAGAACATAGAAAGAGAAAGAGAGAAACCTAACTGTCACCGCCGCCCTCCTTCCCGCCGTGCCGAGTCCGACGACCACGTCCTCCGCGTCTCGCCTCCTCCAGGACGTCGCTCCTTTCCGCGCATCCTTATCGCCACTACCGTCCTCAACCCATGGCGTCAGATCTGCCATCGCGGGTGAGCGCTGGCACCGCCCCAGGTCAGCTGCCTCCGCCCGACGTGACCCCCGTGCTGCCTCCTCTTGGCCACGGTCCCAACCGTCGGTAACCCCGGCGCCGCCAACCGGAGTTCCCCCTGGTGAGCCCGCCGACGAGCAAGCCCAGCTGCCCCGGACGAGACCCCCTCCCTGTGAGCTCCCTCGCCCTTCTGTTTCTTCTTCCCCCTGTATTAATTTAGTAATTAGGGATTCTCTTCCTCTCTTCGAGAGGAAATTATTTGGTTATGTGAATGAATGAGGACCAACAGTAGAGAGCCAGAGATCCCCCTTTATTTGACTAATCTGCTAATGCTATTATCACTATGTTATTCATAGTAATTGTTAGAATTAATTAGGGATTTGCGATTTTATTAGGAGCCCAGCTGCAGCTAGACTCCCCCTCCTTTTACTTAGGTGATTAATAGTAATAAGGAGGTGGGTTGTATTAGTGATGATGCGGCTTTAAGCCCAGTTTGATAGGCTTTAGAAAATTTTGGTAAAGGAATTTGTTATGTTTAATTGGCAGTGGTCCGGACCAGCCCAGTTGCAGTTTTAATTCTTTTATTTTCTTTTTAACTCTTATTAAATGGTTATTCGGCCGGACGAGGCCCAGGTCTAGGAGATTTCAGCCTATAAATACTTATATACTTATAACTATAGCATTATTTTTATATGTTATGATTTATATTATCTAGAATAAATAATATTTTTATAAAAAGTAAGTTTAATGTTATAATCATAATAAATATATTTCCCCCCCCCCCCCCCCCCCCCCCCCCACACACACACACACACACACACACACACACACAGATATATATATATATATATATATATATATATATATATATATATATATATATCGTTTATTAAATGTTAGATTTATACATTTGAAAGATATTTCTAACTTGCTCTAGACATTTATTAGAAAAACGTAATATTTTGATTTATGATTTTTAAAAAATAGTAAATAGATATTTTTACTAAATATTAATAGTAATTTTTCATTTTAATTCTTGAATTAAATATCTTTAATCAAATTGTAAATCGTGACTATTATAGTCGTTTTCGATTTCTTGATTCGACAATCGTACCAACTCTGATTTTGGGCTTTTATATACCAAATTAGGTTATTTGGACTATTCTGGACTCAATAAAATGGCTTGCTGTCACGCCCCAGAACCAGAATACTGGAGAACGGGGGCAGACATAGCCAGCTACGTATATTGAAATGGAAACCACCTCGATATACGGTCACGGCTGTCTAGATATGTGAGGGTTTTCTACAAGCCAACAGTCTCTTATGGTCATGAACAAGCCTAGTGTCTCAATCACCACAAGTAAGTAAAGTCGCAAGATGTATGATCATTAAATATACAATAATAAGGCGTCCCAAATATTACATATTCAGCTGATCATGAAGCTAGTCGTTACAAAATGTTAGGACTAGCAAGAGTTTAGTCATACATGATCAACCCTAGGATTTGTCAATCATGTTTACAGCCCGTAGGCAGACAGTAAGTAAAAGTGCTTCGAGCTAACAGGTGCTCGCCGGCTAACGCCTCAAAAGAATAATTTTTACAATAGAGTGAGCGAAACAAAATAGAAAACCCACTCTTGGCCCGGATTCCGTCTAGTGTTCACCATTGGGCTGGAAGCTTGGTAGATTCTCGGGAGCTGCTCCGAAATCTGGCCACACAAAACCAGCTGGGTCAACCCCAGAAAGAGCAAGTGCCACAAGGGGGCCACGAAATAAGAACAAAAGCCAGCAATCAGCACAAGAAAATATAATATTAAAACTAGAATTTATGAAAACATGCCAGGGTGATATACGACGAGATAACCATGGAACTATTCCGATAGCCAGGTTACAACCCGTAAACCAAACAAGGACCGGGATTGTAACCCTTCATCTGAACAGAGCTTGGTTTCCCACCATTTATCGACAAGATAAGTAATGTAAGTAATCAAGACAGGAAGCAATCTTATACTGGATCAAGACATGGCTAGACTGGTTATACCTCATTCAATCAATCACGGCCAAGCAGATACTACGGCTTACTACTTTAACTAACTAGGGTTATCACAGTCCTAATTACTAACAAGATGCAGTGAGATTGTTCCACAGCCACAAGCCCTGCAGACCATCCAGGTTACCCAGGTCAAAAATTAGGGGTTGAATTCAGGTGGGTACATCGTTCGGAAGACAAATGTACCCTTAGGTGACTTAGAGGGTGCAACACGCAACGGTGTGCTGGAAATGTGCCCTACTCGACGGCAGGCTACAGATCCCAAGAGCGCCCAGGTAACGGGATTGCCCGTAGCTGTGTCATCTCTTCATGACTAATGTGTTATTCTAGTTATTATCCTTAATCCATTTTAGTAGGTACTCCTGACCGTGGTACTCAGGAGTCCCATCCTAGACATGATGCAAGACAGGACAAGTAGATTTAACAAGCAAGCAAGAAGAACCACCCACGGTGTCAAGGCAAGTCAAGTTAAGTTATGAAGTCATGCTAAAGTCAGGAGTGCGCCGCCACGGCCACTATCAAGTTATCAAGATAAATCATGCCAGGATACTTGTCAGGAGTGAGCCACCACGGGCCACTATCATGTCAGGTTGGTCATGTCAGGAGTGCACCACTTACGGGTCATTGTCGTGTTATGCAAGTTCTTTGTCATACCAAGCCATGTAAAATAGTCATTCCAAACATATTAAGTAAAATCAAGTTCATGACAAAAGGCGTAAGGATATAAAATGGGCATAAAATATCTAATAAAATATCAAAATACGGGCCAGGGGATGCGTACGCATAAAAGCACGCACGCAGGGGGAATGCATACGCAATAAAATACGCACGCAGGAGGACAGCGTACGTGAAAGTCACGCACGCAGGAGAGCTGCATTCGTGAAAAGTCACGCACGCTCAAGGGGCACAGTGTACGTGAAAGTCACGCACACTCGGGAAGCAGCGTACGTGAAAGTCACGCACACTCGGGGAGCAGCGTTCGTGAAAGTCACGCACGCTCCAGGAAGCAGCTGCGTGAAAAGTCACGCACGCTCCAGGAAGCAGCTGCGTGAAAAGTCACACACGCTCCAGGAAGCAGCTGCGTGAAAAGTCACGCATGCTCCAGGAAGCAGCTGCATGAAAAGTCATGCAGGCTCCAGGAAGCAGCTGCGTGAAAAGTCACGCACGCTCCAGGAGACACGCTTCCAACAGGAAGCGTACTCAAGTCTGCGTACGCAGCGCTAAAGAGCGTGCGTAGCTCAGTGTGCGTGAGTTAAACAGCTCTGCACACTGCTCACTGTCTCCTCCAACCAGCAAGAACACCATGGATGAACCCAAAGCTTCCAAGCATCATAACCTGGTCATCCGAACTCCAAATCCGGATTTCCAAAGTTCCAGCTGGAGTGAAACTGAATGCTCTTCCACATGGAAACATCAAAACCCATGAAAATCTAACCAAAGTAGATCAAACCATGCAAAATTCAAAAATAGCTAAACCTAGATCTAGAACAAAGGAAGCTCCAAATCACAAAATAGCAAGTTCTAATGTTGATCACCATGTCCTAATCTAGCAAATGGACAAGGAAAAGAGGGTTCTCATGTAGTGGCAAGATGCACTTGCCTAGGGTTGGGGAGTTGTGTGGAGGAAGAAGAAGAAGAAGAAGAAGAAGAAGAAGAAGAAGAAGAAGAAGAAGAAGAAGAAATTAATGGTGGTTATGAAGAGAGAGAAGAGGTTGGTGGAGTTATAAAGAGGGTGTTGTGGTGGGTTGAGGGTGTAGTATAGGCTAGGGTGTTTCAACACATAAAACCGAACCAAACCGAACCATCCCCCAATAAAACCGAGCCATGACAAAAACCCAAAATACGGGAAATACTAAAATCCCACAAGTTTCAGAAAAATAAACATACATGCCAAAAATCCAGATACGAGTATAAATACGAAATACGGGAAATACGGGAAATGAGGTCTACCCACCTTAAAAGAATTCTGTCCTCGGAATTTAATCAAGGAGCTAGAGATTGTCACGACAAGCTACACTAAGCACAGGCAAGCTACACTAAGCAGTTCAATCATACAATCATACAATGCAAGCAAGGAAGGGAAAACGTAAGGCATAAGAAAGACATTATACCTCACGAGTCAAACAGGTGGGGGTATCGCGATCGGATGTCGTCCTCACGCTCCCACGTTGACTCACCTAGAGAGTGATGACCCCAAGCAACACGGACTAATTTAATAGTCTTGTTCTTGAGTATCTTCTCCCTCCGGTCCAATATAGACACGGGCCTCTCCTCATACGAAAGGTTGGTACCAACAACCAATTCTGAATGGTCTAGGATGTGGCTCGGGTCTGGAATATACCGTCGTAATTAGGACACATGGAATACATCATGTACCTCACTTAGCGACGGCGGAAGAGCGAGACGATAGGATACATCTCCTACTCGCTCTAGAATATCGAACGGCCCTATATATCTAGGACTAAGCTTTCCCCGCACGCCAAAGCGAATGACGTCGCGGTTAGGCGAGATCCTAAGGAATACATGGTCGCCGACAGCAAATTCTAAGGGATGCCGATGAGCATCGGCCCAATGGCGCTGGCGATCCTGGGCAACTCGGAGGTGATCTCTGACCTTCCTGACCACTTCAACCGTCCGGGAAATCAACTCGGGTCTGAGCATCTGCCTCTTCCCGACATCGTCCCATGCTAGCGGGGATCTGCACTTCCTGCCATAAAGAGCCTCGAAGGGTGCCATCTGGATACTGGCCTGATAACTGTTGTTGTACGAGAATTCCACCAGGTGCAGATGATTCTCCCATAAACCACCGAAGTCAAGGGTGCAAGATCTCAACATATCTTCAAGAGTCTGGATTGTGCGCTCTGATTGACCATCCGTCTGTGGGTGATAAGCTGAGCTGAACTGAAGACGAGTTCCCAAACTCTTCTGCAAGCTGCGCCAAAAGTGTGATGTGAATCTTGAATCCCTGTCTGAGGTGATGCTGACTAGCACACCGTGAAGCCTGACGATCTGCCTGAGGTACATCTCTGCTAGCTGTGCCGTCGGCTGTCCAACTCTGAATGGGAGAAAGTATGCCACCTTGGTAAGCCTGTCCACAATTACCCAAATAGCATCTCTGCCGGCCGGAGATCTGGACAATCCGGTCACGAAATCCATGGTTATATGTTTCCATTTCCATTCTGGGATCGGTAAGGGTTGAAGAAGTCCAGCGGGCCTCTGATGTTCAGCTTTAACCTGTTGGCAAACTAAATACCGAGAGACAAACCGGGCTATGTCCCTCTTCATGCCATTCCATCAAAAATGCTGACGAATATCACGGTACATCTTCATACCACCCGGATGGATAGAATACTGTAAACTGTGGGCTTCTGCCATGACTTCCTGTCTGATATCTCTACTGGGTACACAAAGACGAGTGTCGTGCCGAAGGGTACCGTCTTCATGGATACATAACTCTGGCCTTCTTCCTGCTTCACACTCTGCTCTGAGTCGCTGAAGCTTGGAATCTGCTGACTGCGCCATCCGGATTCTCTCAACTATGCTAGACTGAACCTGTAGGCTGGCCATCAATGCCACGCTGGTTGGAAGAACCACTTCAATTACCATCCTCTGAAGATCTGCCAATAATTCTGGTTGCGCTGTCAGGAAATAAACTCTGGCTCTTGTCACGACCCGCACCCACTGTCAGGGTACGAGAACGTAACAACGCCCAGCCTACGCCACAGTATCAGCGGTAGAACGCTGTCCTAGGTCAATCATCTAACAATATAAAAGTACCTGTACAGTATATACTCTCCGAATGGAGGTGATATAACAATATGCTGTCTCAATCACATCTAAGGTAGAAGAATGAAGAACAGATAGATAGATAGTAACTCAAAGAGAACCATAGCATAGATGAAAAAGGTCTAAGTGTCTAGTACAACATAATATCCAGAACTGTCAACTCATAATACAAAAGTCTAAGAGTCTATACATCTCCACATCTCAAAATACAACACAGAATGTGAGACAAAAAGATATAGAAAAGACTGCCTAGACTAAACTGGTCTAGACTACTGGAACATCCTCCTCAGCTGTAGGTGGAACCTGCTGAGGGTCCACAACATAAGTATCATCTAGTCCTGCTCCATAATAGGTAGACACCAGCGCCTCATCCTCATCCTCTGTAATATTTTCAACAGGTCCAATCAGGACTGGAACGAGCACAATACATCTCACACAGTGCATATCATGTTAGGAAATACGATACAGACAATAGAGTAAGATACATGAACTGCTGAAAGGAAATATACGCTGTAAAAGAGATAGCTGTAATGAAATATCTACTGTATATAGAGAACTGTAAGTGACTAGTGATGTAGAGCATAAGATAGGCATGTGAATGGCTGGACTTATACATGATTACACTACGAAGTTTGTACATGATTACACTACCTTGGAATTATTCACATGTCCACTTCTACTCCCCCGTTTCCCCAATCAATACACAAGGATCTATACAAGTTACGTTATTGTACATGATATCACATGGGGCCCATGAAAGGGTGCACATGATTGTATACATGAGAGCTCAGTAAACATGAGAGTACATGATCACATGAGTGTACATGAATAATGGAAGCATATGAGTACATGATGATAGTGAAACACACATAACATGAAGTACCCGATGCTCCCGAGGGGGATAACATCTCATGTAAAGATCCATATAGTACCAATCCGTGTTACCAACGTGACAGCAACAAGTAAAGTAATCTAGAGCGAGAAGTAAAGCCTGAACAAGTATGAAACGGTCAGAGAATGTACTCGCCTGATAACTGAATGTCTGAAGAGGATATACTGCCTGAGGAGAGGTGTGTGGCTCCTAGTCAGAGCAATATAAGTCACAATGTATCCACAATGATAAAAATAAAGTATACAATGCATACTACATGATTCTAGGTCAACTGGTCAAAAGTCAACTCTTGGTCAACTCTAATAGTTAAACTAAGTCACAGGAAGTCATACTAGGTCAAATAAGGTCAAACAAGTTTAATCTAGGTTAAAGTCAACTCTAAGTCAAAGCTAGGTCAACATTAGTTAACTAGTTAGGGTTTTAGTCAAACTAGTCAAACTAGTTGATTTAGGTCATTCCTAGTCATTTCTAGGTGAACTAGGTCAACCTTGACCTATAGTTGACTTTGGTCAACTTTCAGTCAACAAGGGTCAACAATGGTTTTTGGGTCATTAGGGCTAACCCCAACCATAGGCCAATAACCTTGGCCATAGGCCATAGTCTAGGTTTTAAATATAACCTATAACTAAAGTCATATATATATGTATATATCTACATATATAGATATACACTATCCCTATACCCAAAAATGCATAACATATATATATACAACCACATACATATATATATATATATATATTGACCTAAAGTAACCTAACACAAATATACATATATATATATCATATAGGTATACACATATATATAAACTCATATATATATATATATACTCTATATATATATACTCTATATATATATACTCTATATATATAGAAACATAGAGAGAGAGTGAGACAATGAGAGAGAGTGTGTGAGAGACTGTGAAAGAGAGGGGGGGGGGGTCTGGACAGTAGGCAGGGGGGAGGGTTCCAGGAAACTGGAACCACTATGGCTCCCAACACACACACACTATATAACATATATACATACATATGTATATACATATATAACTATACACACACACCCAAAACTCCCCAAAATCGACCCACACTCACAGTTACATGTATACTACACATATACTCACTAGAATACACTAGTCTAATACATAAATCATTAATAAAATCGAATCAAAATTCGATTTTCAAAAACCTGGAAATAATCTCAAAACTGTGACAGTGCACAGTTGCACTCGAGAGAGGTAATTCGAATAACACAACCTAATCGAGCTAAGACTCGATACTAACGGTTGGTAACTAACCCCCCATAAATACTCTAGTGTCCCAAGTCACTGACACGACACCACGACACCGTTTCGCGTGTCCAAACACGCAAAACACTCGATCGGGTAAGCTTCTGATATGTGTACACAGGACAGTGTCGTGCACGGGTTCCACGCACTCGTGGACACACCACGAGACACGACACGTCTCGTGGTCGTGCACACGTGTAGCCCACCTATAGGGCTACACATCCCACTGCCTGACACGTGTCCACGACACGCGTGGACACAGAACTAACAGCGTATCAGTCGTGAAAACACGACCTGATACTCGCATTTTACGACTGCGTCGTGCACGCGGTCACACGCGTCGTACATGCGACACAGGACACGAAGCACCACGTGCTCGTGTCTACGTGTACGCCACGTATAGGGCTTCATGCCCTTGTCACCACGAGGTGTCCTTGTGTCGTGTCCGTGCGATACGAGACACTCGAAGTTGGTGTCTGTGCGTGTGTGCGTGACCAGTGCGTGTCCCTTGCGGGGACGATTCCGTGTCCGACACGCCACGAGGTCATCCCAAACTTTGGGGGTGACCTGTCAGTCAGTGCCCCAAGCTCTATGCCAATTTTAGCGTGTCCACGTGGCGTGTCCAGTGAGTTATTAGTGTCGGGTAGCAGGGCATTACTGTGCACTTGTGCACAGTGTGTCCTGTCGGGTTAGTGTCCAATTTGGACACGGACACTGCATTGTTTTGTGTGCAGTGGACTAGGGTTAGGGTTAGGAAACCTAGGACTAGGTTTTTGTGCAAAGAGATTTGCAAAAACTGAAAGTCCTCTCCCTTGAGGCATTCCACCAAACACTTATATAAACCTTAGGATACGTGTCCGATACGACACCAAACAATTCCTAAATTTCACCAAACCTTACCCACAGCTAGGTTATAACTATATGCATGCAATAATGAAGAAAAAAAAAGTATATTAGCTAGGTTTAGATATATTTACCTCTTGATGTGGTTTTCTTGAAAAAACACCCAAATGAGGAGTGTGTGTCCCCTAGCTTGATGAGTCCTTGCTTGATGAAACTTGGATAACTATTCTCCCTAGGCTTCCTCAGAATACTAGTGTCCTAATGCAAGAAACTAGAGGTCCAAAGCTTGAGAAATGACAAGGTTATGGCTATGTGAAGTGGAAGGGTTTTTCTTGGTTTTTCAAGAGTTCTTTTCTCATGAAACTTGAACTCTTGAACTAAGTGTTTAACTATATAGGAGAGAGGGGGGCAAGGGCTGTCATGGGGTGTCCTTGGGGTGTCCTTGGCCGGCCACACCATGGCAAGGTGGTGGGTTCAAGACTTCTAGGCTAAGGCATAGACTTTGTTGCCAAAGTCTTGATATTTTGCACAATTCAAGCAAAATATCATTAAAGGTAAAATTAGATATTTTTCATTTCTTTGACCAATGAAAAATATCACTCTTAGCCATTCTAGGTTAGTAGCTAACCTATGGATTAGGGTAATTAGGTTAGGGATTAGCAAGTCACTAATCTAAAAGTCCATGAATAGTAAAATCTCACTAATCCTACTAAATTCCAAATAAATTCCTAAAAATTACCAAAATACCCATATGGCTAAAAATCACTAAAATGATATTCTAAGCCTATGGTCAAGCTCTCATGGTCATGGCAACTTCTAGGTTAGAGAAAACTAGGGTTTACACTAAGGTTTACTAACAAAGTCACAAAGTCATAAGTCATGACTTAGCATGACTTTAGAAATGGTTTAACTTAACTAAAATCACCCAAAAATCATACCATGACTAAAATATCACTAATAAATAATAAAAATAATAAATTTTCAAAAATCCCCAATTTCAGAAAACAGGGTGTTACAAGTCTACCCACCTTAAAATAATTTCGTCCTCGAAATTTAGATGGTCGTACTCCTTCTAGGTCAACCTCCAATAATCAAGGACGAAGCCACTACCTAGGCAACATATAGGGTCATCAAGCAAAATATGGGTAGTAGACCTATACTGGGTCATGTCCAAAATTGGCTGGCAGTTTCAGGTCATAAGGTGTCCTGAATTCAAATTGAAGCCAAAAGTAACTCCATGGGGTAATTCAGGATGGAGTCTCGGGTCAGGAAAAATCGTACTAAGCAAATGAAGCACACAATGGTATGCCTGAGTGGGACACTAAGGTCATGGGTGTAGTATGTCATGTCTAGGTCATGTATGTGAAGTCAGTTTTGAGAAAACAACTAGTCTTATGCTCCAAATTTAAAAGTCACGGTAATGTGTCTACGGTGATCATAATTTAGAGTGGGAAAGGTCTATAGCCTAAATTGAACCAAAATCATGATGAATAGTGGTACCAGGGGGACAGGTTAAATGGAACAATCTGTGGTCTCATCTAGGTGCACTAGTCATTCTAGATCAATACTGTCCTATGGTATCAAAATGTTTAAGCAATCTAAGGTGTCCAAATTTGGGAAGGTAAGGAAACAACAATCATCAAGGCTATAGGGCCGTCTACCCTCCTATAAAAATTTCGTTCTCGAAATTTAGATGGTAGCAGGCCTTCTAGGTTTTAACCCCCAGCAATCATGGTCTCAGAATATACCTTAATCATACAGTTGAAAAGTGTAACCTATGGGGTCATGGCATGCAATATCAGTCTGTGGTCTCTTCTAGTTATACCAACCATGCTACAGTACTAGGCAATCACAAGGTATCAAAACATGCAAGCAAGGGATGCATCAAAATTCTCAAAAAAAAGAAATACTAAGGTTAGGTCAACTCACCTCCAGCTAGGTCTGAGAACCAGAACTCCCTCCTGGAAGTAGGGCCCTGGTTGGGGCAGGCATAGCAGGGCAGTGCTGCATCCAGTGTGCAGCTGAACCACAGATTAGGCACAATCCTAGTCTCTTCCTATAGTTGTTCCACTTGTGTCCAGACTTCTTGCAGTAGGCACAGATAGGCTCCGGCTCAGCTGGCCTCTGCTGGACAGGAGACTGGGCTGGGTATGATGATATAGGCTGGATAAATGGGTACTCCTCAGACTCTGGGTAGGACTGGGTACTGCTCCTCGCCCTCTTGGAGCTAGGCTCTCCTCCTAGAAGCACAGAGTCCCGCAGACGTAGCAACCTCTGGATTTGCTCCCTCATGGCCTCCTCATGAACTCTCTGTGACTCCATCAACCTCTCTTGGAAAAATGCAAACACCTGGGCTGCATCAAGTAGCAAACCCCCGGGTGGTACAGTATGGAGTACAGAGGGTAGGGAAGGGCTCTCGGTCTCAGGCAAATTCGCAGCTCTCTCCTGAATGATAGGAGATGAAGGAAGACTCTCTGGCGAGGCTACCACCATCTCCTCAATGGCAGAAGGTGCCACCACCCCCTGATCAGATAGAGGGATAACTATCTCCTGAACAGTAGGAGGTGGAGGCACGCTCTCAGTAGCTGCAGCTGCCCTCAGGCGACGGGCTCGGGTCATGGGTGCCATACTGAAAAAAAAGAGAAAGGAAATAAAATATAAATCAATCATCAAGGCTGAAAACTAGTAATATCAACAAGGAGAACTAGCTACAAGGATTACTATTCAAAGCCAGGCTATACTATCATTCCTAAGACAAGGGCCTAATCACAAGGTATCAAATCATCACACTACGAAAGAACTACATATGCATAAGCTCTATAAAGCTAAGAAGATCTCTACTCCTAAATTATTTAATGATGGAAACAATTTATAATAACTGGAATGAAGATAGAGACGATATATTTAAGAACCTTTCTAAGATACAATCTGATAATCATATGCGTCTGTCTAAAAATCATGATACTCAGAGTCCTCGCCACGCTAGTAAGCAAGGCTGCGATAAACGGTAGAGTACATAACAGGGGCATGCACCTCTATAATCATGTCGTCTGGAATTCTCGCTATGCCGACTAGTATAGCTGCGAGGAATTCCAAATCTCATAACCAAGATACGTACATCCGAAGTCAGGTCTCTATGTTTCCGCCACGCCAGCTAATGTAGCTGCGATAAACTCTAGGTTCCATAACCAAGTAGACGTTTTACCATCCCAGTATTCCCGTCGTCATATGTTATCAGAAAAATATCGTAACTCGGGCCATAAAAATTCATCTCGATAGGAAAATCAAATCAACAACGATCCAACAAAATCAAATTCGATAATCAAGGAGTGAGAGCAACAAGCAAGGGAAATGATTCAAATTGAAGTTTAATAAGATTCTCAAGGGTCGTCCCAGGAATCTTTCAAGGAATCCTAACAGTGATTGAGTACCTTCAAAATATGTATCCTAATCCTACTGCAGGCTGTAGTGATACTCTAGTTCGAATACCACTACATAAACTCGACCTGCATGGGCCACCACTAAAAACGTGTCACGACCCGCACCCACTGTCAGGGTACGAGAACGTAACAACGCCCAGCCTACGCCGCAGTATCAGCGGTAGAACGCTGTCCTAGGTCAATCATCTAACAATATAAAAGTACCTGTACAGTATATACTCTCCGAATGGAGGTGATATAACAATATGCTGTCTCAATCACATCTAAGGTAGAAGAATGAAGAACAGATAGATAGATAGTAACTCAAAGAGAACCATAGCATAGATGAAAAAGGTCTAAGTGTCTAGTACAACATAATATCCAGAACTGTCAACTCATAATACAAAAGTCTAAGAGTCTATACATCTCCACATCTCAAAATACAACACAGAATGTGAGACAAAAAGATATAGAAAAGACTGCCTAGACTAAACTGGTCTAGACTACTGGAACATCCTCCTCAGCTGTAGGTGGAACCTGCTGAGGGTCCACAACATAAGTATCATCTAGTCCTGCTCCATAATAGGTAGACACCAGGGCCTCATCCTCATCCTCTGTAATATTTTCAACAGGTCCAATCAGGACTGGAACGAGCACAATACATCTCACACAGTGCATATCATATTAGGAAATACGATACAGACAATAGAGTAAGATACATGAACTGCTGAAAGGAAATATACGCTGTAAAAGAGATAGCTGTAATGAAATATCTACTGTATATAGAGAACTGTAAGTGACTAGTGATGTAGAGCATAAGATAGGCATGTGAATGGCTGGACTTATACATGATTACACTACGGAGTTTGTACATGATTACACTACCTTGGAATTATTCACATGTCCACTTCTACTCCCCCGTTTCCCCAATCAATACACAAGGATCTATACAAGTTACGTTATTGTACATGATATCACATGGGGCCCATGAAAGGGTGCACATGATTGTATACATGAGAGCTCAGTAAACATGAGAGTACATGATCACATGAGTGTACATGAATAATGGAAGCATATGAGTACATGATGATAGTGAAACACACATAACATGAAGTACCCGATGCTCCCGAGGGGGATAACATCTCATGTAAAGATCCATATAGTACCAATCCGTGTTACCAACGTGACAGCAACAAGTAAAGTAATCTAGAGCGAGAAGTAAAGCCTGAACAAGTATGAAACGGTCAGAGAATGTACTCGCCTGATAACTGAATGTCTGAAGAGGATATACTGCCTGAGGAGAGGTGTGTGGCTCCTAGTCAGAGCAATATAAGTCACAATGTATCCACAATGATAAAAATAAAGTATACAATGCATACTACATGATTCTAGGTCAACTGGTCAAAAGTCAACTCTTGGTCAACTCTAATAGTTAAACTAAGTCACAGGAAGTCATACTAGGTCAAATAAGGTCAAACAAGTTTAATCTAGGTTAAAGTCAACTCTAAGTCAAAGCTAGGTCAACATTAGTTAACTAGTTAGGGTTTTAGTCAAACTAGTCAAACTAGTTGATTTAGGTCATTCCTAGTCATTTCTAGGTGAACTAGGTCAACCTTGACCTATAGTTGACTTTGGTCAACTTTCAGTCAACAAGGGTCAACAATGGTTTTTGGGTCATTAGGGCTAACCCCAACCATAGGCCAATAACCTTGGCCATAGGCCATAGTCTAGGTTTTAAATATAACCTATAACTAAAGTCATATATATATATGTATATATCTACATATATAGATATACACTATCCCTATACCCAAAAATGCATAACATATATATATACAACCACATACATATATATATATATATATATATATATATTGACCTAAAGTAACCTAACACAAATATACATATATATATATATATCATATAGGTATACACATATATATAAACTCATATATATATATACTCTATATATATACTCTATATATATATACTCTATATATATAGAAACATAAAGAGAGAGTGAGACAATGAGAGAGAGAGTGTGAGAGACTGTGAAAGAGAGGGGGGGTCTGGACAGTAGGCAGGGGGGAGGGTTCCAGGAAACTGGAACCACTATGGCTCCCAACACACACACACTATATAACATATATACATACATATGTATATACATATATAACTATACACACACACCCAAAACTCCCCAAAATCGACCCACACTCACAATTACATGTATACTACACATATACTCACTAGAATACACTAGTCTAATACATAAATCATTAATAAAATCGAATCAAAATTCGATTTTCAAAAACCTGGAAATAATCTCAAAACTGTGACAGTGCACAGTTGCACTCGAGAGGGGTAATTCGAATAACACAACCTAATCGAGCTAAGACTCGATACTAACGGTTAGTAACTAACCCCCCATAAATACTCTAGTGTCCCAAGTCACTGACACGACACCACGACACCGTTTTGCGTGTCCAAACACGCAAAACACTCGATCGGGTAAGCTTCTGATATGTGTACACAGGACAGTGTCGTGCACGGGTTCCACGCACTCGTGGACACACCACGAGACACGACACGTCTCGTGGTCGTGCACACGTGTAGCCCACCTATAGGGCTACACATCCCACTGCCTGACACGTGTCCACGACATGCGTGGACACAGAACTAACAGCGTATCAGTCGTGAAAACACGACCTGATACTCGCGTTTTATGACTGCGTCGTGCACGCGGTCACACGCGTCGTACACGCGACATAGGACACGAAGCACCACGTGCTTGTGTCCACGTGTACGCCACGTATAGGGCTTCATGCCCGTGTTACCACGAGGTGTCCTTGTGTCGTGTCCGTGCGATACGAGACACTCGAAGTTGGTGTCTGTGCGTGTGTGCGTGACCAGTGCGTGTCCCTTGCGGGGACGATTCCGTGTCCGACACGACACGAGGTCATCCCAAACTTTGGGGGTGACCTGTCAGTCAGTGCCCCAAGCTCTATGCCAATTTTGGCGTGTCCACGTGGCGTGTCCAGTGAGTTATTAGTGTCGGGTAGCAGGGCATTACTGTGCACTTGTGCACAGTGTGTCCTGTCGGGTTCGTGTCCAATTTGGACACGGACACTGCATTGTTTTGTGTGCAGTGGACTAGGGTTAGGGTTAGGAAACCTAGGACTAGGTTTTTGTGTAAAGAGATTTGCAAAAACTGAAAGTCCTCTCTCTTGAGGCATTCCACCAAACACTTATATAAACCTTAGGATACGTGTCCGATACGACACCAAACAATTCCTAAATTTCACTAAACCTTACCCACAGCTAGGTTATAACTATATGCATGCAATAATGAAGAAAAAAAAAGTATATTAGCTAGGTTTAGATATATTTACCTCTTGATGTGGTTTTCTTGAAAAAACACCCAAATGAGGAGTGTGTGTCCCCTAGCTTGATGAGTCCTTGCTTGATGAAACTTGGATAACTATTATCCCTAGGCTTCCTCAGAATACTAGTGTCCTAATGCAAGAAACTAGAGGTCCAAAGCTTGAGAAATGACAAGGTTATGGCTATGTGAAGTGGAAGGATTTTTCTTGGTTTTTCAAGAGTTCTTTTCTCATGAAACTTGAACTCTTGAACTAAGTGTTTAACTATATAGGAGAGAGGGGGGCAAGGGCTGTCATGGGGTGTCCTTGGGGTGTCCTTGGCCGGCCACACCATGGCAAGGTGGTGGGTTCAAGACTTCTAGGCTAAGGCATAGACTTTGTTGCCAAAGTCTTGATATTTTGCACAATTCAAGCAAAATATCATTAAAGGTAAAATTAGATATTTTTCATTTCTTTGACCAATGAAAAATATCACTCTTAGCCATTCTAGGTTAGTAGCTAACCTATGGATTAGGGTAATTAGGTTAGGGATTAGCAAGTCACTAATCTAAAAGTCCATGAATAGTAAAATCTCACTAATCCTACTAAATTCCAAATAAATTCCTAAAAATTACCAAAATACCCCTGTGGCTAAAAATCACTAAAATGATATTCTAAGCCTATGGTCAAGCTCTCATGGTCATGGCAACTTCTAGGTTAGAGAAAACTAGGGTTTACACTAAGGTTTACTAACAAAGTCACAAAGTCATAAGTCATGACTTAGCATGACTTTAGAAATGGTTTAACTTACTAAAATCACCCAAAAATCATACCATGACTAAAATATCACTAATAAATAATAAAAATAATAAATTTTCAAAAATCCCCAATTTCAAAAAACAGGGTGTTACAGCTCTCCTGCTCAATGCATCTGCTACAACGTTGGCCTTCCCGGGATGATACTGCAAATCCATATCATAGTGCACCAGTAGCTCTAGCCATCTTCTCTGCCGCATATTAAGGTCCTTCTGGGTGAAAACATACTTCAGGCTCTTATGATCAGTAAAGATCTCCACTTTATCTCCGTACAAGTAGTGTCTCCACAACTTCAAAGCAAACACTACCGCCGCCAATTCTAAGTCGTGGGTCGTGTAATTCTTCTCATGATCACAAAGTTGGCGTGACGCATAAGATATTACCTTCCCATGCTGCATCAAGACACACCCCAATCCTCTGCCTGAAGCGTCGCAATAAACTGTGAATCCTACGGTCCCATCTGGAAGGGTGAGAATGGGAGCCGTTATCAAACCTCGCTTCAACTTCTCAAATGATTCCTGACACTCTGCTGTCCAAACAAATGGCACATCCTTGCGGGTCAACTGGGTCATCGGCGCTAAAATCCTTACAAAATCTGAAACGAACCGCCGGTAGTAGCCGGCCAATCCAAGGAAGCTGCGAACCTCTGCCACTGAGCTGGGTACCGGCCATGACTCGATAGCCACAATCTTCTGGGGATCCACTTCCACTCCTCATCGGGTAATGATATGGCCCAAGTATGAAATACGATCGAGCCAGAACTCGCATTTACTGAACTTGGCGTACAACTGATGCTCCCTAAGCGTCTGAAGGACGACTCTGAGATGCTGCTTATGCTCTGCTTCATTCTTGCTATAGACCAGGATATCATCTAGGAACACGATCACGAACTGATCCAAGTAAGGCATGAAAATACGATTCATGAGATCCATGAATACGGCCGGCGCATTGGTCGCTCCAAAGGGCATAATAAGGAACTCCCAATGTCCATACCTCGATCTGAATGCTGTCTTTGGGATGTCCTGCTCTCTGACTCTGATCTGGTGGTATCCTGACCGCAAGTCAATCTTCGAGAACACTGAAGCCCCTCTGAGTTGATCAAACAGTCATCTATCCTCGGAAGAGGGTATCTGTTCTTAATTGTCACCGAATTCAAGGTACGATAATCAACACATAGCCTGGACGTACCATCCTTCTTTTTCACAAGAAGCATCGGGGCTCCCTAAGGCGATCCACTTGTACGGATGAATCCCTTGGTCCTCAGTTCTTCAATCATCTTGTACAAAATCTCCAACTCTGAAGGCGCCATTCTGTAGACTCGCTCTGACACTGGTGCTGTCCCGGGAATCAAGTCTATAGTGAACTCAATCTCCCGCTCCGGCGGCATCCCTGGAAGCTCCTCTGGAAAGACATCCGGAAACTCTTCAACTATCCGGGGTAACTGCACTACTGCTACTGCCATCCGCAATGCTGGGGAAGATGGCTCCACTGCGCCTCTGGAAAACGAAAACTCTGGCTCGCCGAAAATACTAAAGGCAACTCTGCCAATATGGCAGTCTATCCTAGCATACTGGTTCCTCAACCAATCCATGCCTAGGACCACATCATAGTCTGCCATAGGAAACTCTATGAATCTAGCGGGGAACTCCCTACGGCTAACTATGATCCGACACGAGAAAAATACTCGATCTACTCCCACAAGACCATTACCAGTAAGTATATTGAGCCTCACTGATAATGACTCGGGCTCCAATCCTATCCGTGTCGCGAATCGTGCAGACATGAAGGAATGCGATGCACCAGAATCAAATAATACCGAAGCCGAAAAGGAGTTGACGAGAATAGTACCTGCCACAACCTCACCTGGTGTAACTTTTTCTTCTATAGCCATCATCATGGCCTGACCTTGTCCTCTGGCTGCTGGTCCCCTCTGTTGGAAACCTCTCTGCCTATTCTGGGTCTGAGCTTGGGCTTGTGCATACTGCTGGGGGTGTTGCTGCTGGAATGCTTGAGACTGAGGCGGCAAGGGCCTCGAAGACTGATACTGCTGCTGCTGAACTGGTGCTGGGGCAAGTCCTCTCACCGAAGAGCTAGAAGGGTTGGATGCTGATGAACCACCCCTATTCGGGCAAGCCCCTATCCTATGATCTGCTGCTCCACAAGCCAGGCACAATCCCTGCACCCTGCGACAGTCTGCCACCACATGCCCTAGCTTCCCGCAATGAGAATATCCCATCGCGGAAGTCTGCTTCTGCTTCTTCTGCTGCGGATACGTCGGGGTCGAATGCTGAACCGACGTAACTGAGGCCGCCCGCCTCAGAGTTCCAATGGTCAATCCCCTAGCTGCTGGGGCTGGAGCTGATGATTGCTGCATCTGGCTATGGGACCGCTTCCTACCTCCGGTCCTATCCACGATCCTCTGGGAGGTGTACTCATGCCTCCTAGCTGCTCTCAAGACTGCATCGAACGTCTGGTGCTCGAACTGCTCGACTGCCAACAAGATCTCCAAATGCAGTCCCTGCTGGAACCGCTGGGCCCTATCAAACTCGGTCACCACCAAGGTGGGGGCAAACCTACTGAGTCTAGAAAACTCCGATGCATAACTGTCGACTGTTCTGCCTCCTTGCTTCAAGTTGGTAAATCTGGTCTGCAGGTCGTACCGAGCCACAGCATCGAAATACTTCGTCTGGAATCTCTCTCTTAATACTGCCCAAGCAATGGGTGCCACTAATCCCAAGGCTTGCGCCGCCCACCAATTGCGAGCTAAATCCAACAACTACAGGCGTACCACCGCCACCAATTAAACAACAAAAATCTTCGTAGATTAAAAAAGTCCACGTTAGAACAACTAACATATATTTGACTGTTCTTAGTTTCCAATTAAAGAATTCAAATACAAGATGGGTTATCGACTTTTAAAATAAAAAACTATCTATATACGGTGATATTATCCATCTTTGTGTGAACAAAAAGGAGTATGCCACTATTATGTAGGAAAAATATTGGGAAAGAAAAAATATGTATGAGAAATCTGTAGGAACGAAACGTAAAGCGATATACCCTAGAGGGGAAGGTGAACATAGTAGGCAGCGGAACATTAACTATTAAAAAATGTCAGTAGCAAGCTCACAAAAATATATCACAGATATGAAAATGTAAAAGTAAAGAGCAAAAAACAAACGCAAACACGACGATGCATACTGGTCTCCCTCTTATGAGGACTAATCCAGTTGAGAGAACTCTTGCTCCCGGTTGAAATCTACTATAGAAAATTGTAAGTTCTCATATGAAGGCCTTACAACTTCTACAGACGCGAGCTTTGATCCGAAATACTCGACCAACTTCAATTGTGAAGTGTCTTACTTCTTGTTAGGCCTCTTGATTATAATCACTCTAAAACTTCTAGACTGTACCGCACAGGCAAATTGACTAGAGATTGTAATTGGCTTGGGATTTGAAAATGAAAGCTTAGATGGCTTTGGAAGAACGTAGTAAGCTTAGAGAGAAAAGAAGAGAAAGTTAATTGGTGTGTTGAAATGGTAGAAATTCTTCTCTATTTATAGGATTTTTAAAGGGAGAATTCGGACAGAATTCTTTGAGAGAATCTCGACAGATAGATGTTGCATCCGTAACTGCGAGAAGACTGAGTTTAAAAAGCAACGTACACTAGCCGAGCTCGGGCCGAATTCGGGCAAATTCGCCCAGAGTTCTGCTCGTACAGAAAGGGTGAATTTAGGGTTGTAACTCAGTGGGCTTTGGTCTTTTAAATGTTTAAGCAGTTACGAATTGGGTTATGGTTTATGGGTTTTGTTTTCAAAACAAATAGGTATTTTTGAAAATATTTTTGGGTTGCCTATTTTTTAGTACGACTCGGTGTACATTGTATTTCCTAAACTCAATAAAATATAAAAATATACTGAATAAATGAAAATACAGACTCAATGACAAAATATGGCTCCAAGTATTGAACGGTAATAATAACAATTCTAGCAGATTGTCCAAGTAGCCCTTATATCGAGACATGGTTAGGTCAATTATTAAAATCAAGTTCGACTATGACCAATAGACCATCAATCTCTTCCATTTTGATAATTGACAAACCTTGATCGATATAACATCTTGATCTTGATTTGACAAAAATATCAAAATGTTGTTCGTTGTTTGTTTGGTATTGTCGTACTGTCTCCTCTTGGTAAAATTTAACATGAAAATGATGTTAGATCATGTTCTCCCCCCTTGTCACTTAGCAAAATATGCAAAGAGTAGCCCCCCCACAATTCATGCATAAGAGATAAATGTTGAAGAAATGCAGAGATAATATATAAGAAATAAACAGATTTCACAGGCAGTTTACGATTTAAAGCAGTAACAAAAGATAGTGCTAAGCATAAAATGCATAAGTGCATACCAAAAAGAAACAAGACACACTGAATAATAGAAATGCATAATAATAGTAAGAGTTTTGAAAGAGCAAACAACTACTCAGTGTCTCAAACATAAAAAGTGCATAAAAGAAATACTGATACTATCTTGGAATGTCAGAGCATTTCCAAGAATACTAACATAAAGCAGAGTCTAATCAGATAACATTTAGATAAGTGCAGTAACATCTACATCAAGTCCTCATTATCGTCAGTACGGTCAGCATCAGCACCATATCCAGAAGGACCAGCTCCATAAGATGGGTGTGGAGTAGCACTAGAAGCACGGTACCAATCATATGCGTTATTAGGCTCAAAGAAATGATGAACCGCCTCATCGTCATAGCGATAGCCAGAAACAGTAGGATCTCGTAGAAGAAAACTTACATGCTGACCAGTCTGGACAAAATGTAGATCCGCAAAAGTGTTTACAAGAGCTTGAAATCGACTAGCATCGCAGAACTCGCGTTCCCTCAATGTGTCTGTAACAAACGCTTACAAAGAGTTGTTCTCATCCAATTGAGCACGTCGCATATCATCTAAGTGTTGATGCAGACCCTCAAAAGACATAGGATAAGTTTGAGGTGGAGGAGGTGGTACAGTAGGAGGATCAGGAGGGACAAATGTGCTGCGATAAGAGATCTGAAGATACTTGGACTCAGAGTCACGAGCACAAGAAGATAAGTCGATCTCAAAGTGCTGGAAGATGATAGGAAGGATTATCACTCAGAGAAGATTCCTTTTCATCTCACAACACCTGGCCATTATCTGGATAATTGTCTTAGGGACAGAAAATGGAATCCCATGACGAATGTGATATAGATCAGACATTTCAAGACTAGTGACATCGTCTTCTGAAGTAAATTTTGGAAGTATAGTAGAATAAACAATATGATGTAACTCATAAAAGAACAAGTTCAAATGTATGTATGACTTTTCGTTCCCAGAATACGTATTTTAAATCCATGTACTATTTAAGTGTATTTATTTAAATATTTATCATGTACTGCTCTGTATTTAAATTTCTTTAATTTCATGTTAATTAATTTCCTGTAATTTTATTTATGTATTTTACTCCCTGCTTTTATACTCTGCTTTAGCTTTGCTTTAAGATCGGCTTAGATTGGTTTATTTATGTGGTTCATCATGAACCGAACCAAACTCCCACCTACCACCATCCCTTCCATTTAAAGCCCATCCCCTTTTCTCTCTCTTCATTACTTCACTATTACTCTCCTTCTTCTTTCTCTTAAACTCTTCCACCAACCTAGGAGAGCTAGGCAAGTGCCAACTTGCTTCTTGATGGATCCCTATTTTTATTGTTCCATCATCTTTCTTATTTGATTCCAAGTCTCTTTAGTACTTAGCATTTTCAATTTCCATGACTTATTTGTTGTAGATCTAAGTTTGATGCATTTTAGGATTTCTTAGGTTTTGATCTAGTAAACTTTGTTATCTTCAAGTTTTGATGGTTCCATGTTGTAGAGAATTTTGTTCTACCCCATTTTGACCTATGGAAGTTCAGATTTGGGCTTAGAATGAAGGATTTAGAGAGCTTGGAAGCAATGGTTTCCATGGTTCTGTCCTTAGAAATTCGGAGAAGAAGAACAGTTCTGGCCACATGACAAAGCTTGACCGCATTAGCCTTCATGCGGCAAGTCCCCTAGCCGCATGGGCATTCTAGCCGCATGGGCATGGGCATTCCAGCCGCATGAGTTTTTTCGTTTGAGCCGCATGAGACTGATTCCAATCCCAGCCGCATGGGCTTAGTCAGCCGCATGAGATTTATCTGCCGCATGAGTTCTTAGCTAGCCGCATATGCATTCAGTCCCGCAGCCGCATGGCGCTGCATGACCTCTCAGCCGCATATAGGGTTGCACTTATTCTAGCTGCATGAAATTAGTTTTTCTTAGCCGCATATAGGCTTGTCCTGTGTTCAGCCGCATGGGTGCATGTTATTTCGAGCCGCATGGGCGCATGTCATTTTCGAGCCGCATGGGCGCATGTCAGTTCGAGCCGTATGGGCGCATGTCATTTTCGAGCCGCATGGGGATTGCTATTCCCCAGCCGCATAGAATTTCCCTTGGCCGCATGGTCGTATTTTAACCATAGCCGCATGAGACCCCTTTAGTTCTAGTCGCCTAAGGCTTGCAGATTTTGGCCGCATGGGACTACTCATTTCCGACCGCATGGAATCATCCTTGTCCGGCCGCATGAGTTTAAATTTTCTTGGCCGCATGATTTTCTGGCCGCATGAACTCTGATTTTTAAATGCCTTCTTGGCTGATTCTTGTTCCAAAATGGTATTGATTGACATTGATTGACATCTGTTAACATTGATTGATTGCCTTGGCATTTATTAACAGTAATTATTGTCTGAACATTAAAATAACATTATTGGTTATCTCGATTAATAATTGATCATGTGTTCCTAGTTGGAACTAAGAGGCTGGTTAGTCGTCTTATTTAAATGAATGAATGAGACATATTATAAACTATTATAATCGACTGACTAGTCCCAAACATTGGCATAAAGACACATGCAGGCTTCAACTCACTCACTTATTTAATTATTTATTTATTTTTTTACAAACCGCAGCATGTGTACTTTATGGTCAAGGCATAATTATCCCGTGGTTAGTTTTGATTGTTGCATTACGCTATGTAAGACCTACAATCTAACCCCACTGATATCGTTGTGGAAGTGCATATCGTACCCCGTACGAAAGTACTCATTTGAATGACCATGATCCACGGCATGGGATTTCGCTTAACATAGAGGCTATCAAGTTAAATAAAATAATGATTGCATGGAGAGAACTGATTCTCGAGTTCTTACATGGCAGCCCTCTTGGGACTAGTAGTGCCCGACAGGCCGGCTGGCCCCCACAGATACTGTAAACCTGCCACACGGGCATGGAGCGATATCTGGTTATATTATTTATTGAATATTGTATATTGATGAGGGGCGTCCTGCTGGGACTCGTCTAATTCATGATTGGCGCAATTGATTGACTGGGTAAACTAGCCTTGCTTGCTCATAGTAAGAACTGTAGAATTCTTTATTGCATATATCCAGGATAACTTGGAAATCACAGTAGCAAGTCGTAGTAGTTGAATGGCCGTTTAAATTTTTTTGTTTGTGTACTGTATCTACTCTGTTACCTAACTGAGTTGATCAGAATGTCAGGACATGACGGGCCAACTTCTATCCTTGTTTGGTTGGGAGGTTGGTTCGAAGTGTCGTGATGTTATGTGAATCCCAGTGGCAAGCAAAGATCTATTATTATATTCTTTTATTTACTGGTTTCATCCTTCATATCGTGCTTCCTTGCGGTACTTGCTATTAGAGGTCTAACCTCTCTGGTTTTGCATGGCCAGATTTAGAACCGGTTCCCGAGGATCCAGCTTACTTCCACCTCCAAGATGGTCAATACTAGAGGGATGATCGCAGGAGGACTCGAGTGGGTTCCTTACTTCCCCACTCGTTTTTTTATTTACTTTATACTTTGCTGTTTGGCACCGACATGTTAGTCGGATTGTCTTGTACTTACTTTTACATAATTGCAACTAAGTCAGGCTGCAGCTGATAACAATTGTGTATACTTTTTCTACATCAATCTGGCTATATTTTGTAAAGCTAGATATCAAGAACATTTTGACAGAGCGTTTGGGACGCCTTACTGCTTTATCTTACATGTTCTCTATTTCTGTTCCTTGTTTGAATGATGGAGACAATAGATGTGAAGTGACCATAATGAGACTTTTATGTAGTATGCACCCCCTCGTCTGGTTAGACAGCATTGATCGTATTATACGGTATTCATCTACCCGTAATACGTAGCTGGCTGAGTCATTCCTCCGCTCTCCAGTATTCTGGTTCTGGGACGTGACAAGCTTTTAGTGGTGGCCCATGCAGGTCTGATTTCAGACTTGTAGGGTGTTTTGATTTATAGGATGTCTCAATCACACATGTTCTCAACTCTAGCTTGACATTCCAGTATCCTTTGACTTCATTGATCTTTCCTGTCCGGTCGTTTGATTGATCTCTTGTCCCTTTTTAGGGGAACTTCGTCCGCATTTTTCAGAGCTGGACAGCAGCAACAAGGGCAATATGGACAACCTGACCAGGTTGGTCAGCAACAAGGGCCAGTACTACCCCAAGAGGCTATTCAAGAAGAAGTGATAGTGAAAGCAGCAGCTGGATCGCAGTATCCGGATGTTCCACCACCACCAACAGTTCCACCTACCCCTGTGGAAGTAGACACACCAGCCCTTCTGGAGATCATGAGAGGGATAATGGCTACTCAACAACATCAGATGTTAGCCCAGCAGTGCATGCACGCTCAGTTACAAGAGCAGAACGTACTACTCAACCAAGGGTTGCATACGGCATTGGAAAGAGGGGCAAGGCCAGATTCAGGAGCATCAGCCAGGTTTTGCAAGTACAACCTCCGTCGTTTCGAAGACACGGAGGATGCCATCTCAGCAGATGCATGGCTTAAGGACATTGAGGCTATTTTGACAGCAGTTAAGGTGCCGGTAGAAGAACGTGTAGATCTAGTGAAGTTGTTGTTAGGGTTATATACTAAAAGCATCACTTTTGTAGTAACCTTATTTCCTTAAATTTTGAATGAGAATCATATGGACAAATGTTTGCATATTGTATTTGTTGCAAGTGTTAATGCAAATGTCTGATATTCTATATTGTAGATAATATGGTGTGTGGTGTCACACAGAAGATCATATTATCAGTTTCCTATGGAGTATATAAATAGTTCACAACCTAGATGGACTTGGACAATCTATTGGAAAGGTTGTAGTGTAATCTGGTATTAGTCTATCTTGACTATAGGTTTACACTAGTACACTTTGTGTGTATTGAACAGGACCACTTGAGGTTGTTCTCTTTGTACTGACTACATAAGTGAACAAATACCTCTGTTATTATGGATGCTTGTACTCTTAATCCGGATATAATAACGGACATGTATATGCAATGTGCATTACTTTGACTCATAAAAGAGTAAGATTTATTATGGATCAACAACCTCTATGAATTGGGTAATAACATTGTATGTATGATGGGCTGTTGATTATAAATGGAATCCATGTCCCGATACATCGGGTTGATGATGTCCTCTTAAGGAGCTCATAAGGATTGTCATATAAACCCTGCATGTGGATTATATCCGACATGACAAATAAAGTTGAGCGGTACTACTTAAGGATAAAAGATGTCGAATCAATATAGTTGTCGGTAACTTAATTTGATCGACGGACATACGATATCTTAACATGGGGAGCCAAACGAGCATATAATAAAAGGAGCCCACAAACATAATTTGGGATTAGGGAGGTAGTGCAACAATAGCTCATTAGTGGACGAGCTATTGTTAATGGGCCTGGATTGTGTGTTCTGGCTGAACACGGGATATCCAGATCCGTTAGGAGGCCTAACCCTAATTTCTCCTCATGGTCCCTGCCGTAGCCTATATATATCCTCTATTCTCTGGCCGCCAGATTACTGATCAGAAATCTAAAATTTTCTCTAAATTCGTGATTCACGTAAGGAGAGAAAGAGAGTGCTGCCAAGGAGAAGAAAAAGTTGGAAGATCGTCGCCCACACGACGTCCAACTCGAGGAAGGAATACGTGCAGAAGATCTTGGGGTCGTCCGCTCGAGATTGCCAGGAATTACTTGTCTTCTTTCCGTCGCAGGTATAATTCGTGAACCCTAGTTTTCGCCTATGAAGGGTTAGAACACGTATTAGATCTGTTTAACTTTCTATTGATCAATACGCACACCAAAGGAAGGGTCCTGGAAATCCCCAGTTCCATCAATTGGTATCAGAGCCAGGTTGGATATACGTATTAATTGATACGTCCATGTTATCCAATAAAACTTGCGCTATGTAATAGTCGGTAGATGTAGATCTGTTCTAACTCGGTTTTGTAGGCATCTTAGATCCAACTATTATGGTCCAATGCATGTTTTTTGATTGTGTTGTTTAAACCACGGACATGTCGTGGATGTTGTTGTTACTGTGGATGTAATTAAAATCACGAGGGTTGATCGTGCTTATTAATTTAATTTTTCAATCTAGATTATGTGTGAACTCCTTCGGGAGGCATAGGATTGATGTAATTTTAATTATTTTTTATCAATCGTGATAGCGGTGGTGTCTGTTTCTGACGTCGGACGAGATGCTGGTTTTGAGCAATCCAGAGGCAGACATATGATTTTCGAACCCTGTATAGATCTGCGCAATGCCAGATTTTGGATTCGGATAGTTGAGGACGGAGCAGCAAAGATGACCATAATAGTTGGATATCTTCTCTTATTTTTGTCATTTTGCTTTTTCTAATTATCCATGTTTATTATTGTGTGGTTGTTTTTTTTTTGAAAAACCAAGCCTACATTAATAATGGACAACATGGACATAATATCAACTAGTAGAAAAACCCTCATTGTTAAATAACTAAGTGGGAGAGAATTTTTATTTAGTATAAATCCTATGGTCTCCATTACTGGTTTGTAGGTGATGTAATTATACTTGCGTGTTGGCTTTAGTGCTTTCCTCCATATCGGATGAGTATAATTATGGATCACCAGTACAAACTTCCTTAGGGATAATTGTAGAAAGTTACCTAGTATGTGTTCACTTCTCCATCTGAAGGAACTCATTACAAGGTAATGGACTTAGTATTAAGTAATGGTATACACTTAGATACAAATAATGGTATCCTCCCCATCGGAGTCACTTCTATTATTTGTATGACCAGAGCAAGACCAGCATATTAATTTTATTTATCATAAAGTTATATTGACATGATAGTAAAATTAATAAGAAAAATCTACTTGAACAAAGTTAAATTTGTATACGTCCACACTATCGTGGCATGCTAAATTCATGGTGTTCAAGGTGTTGGTGAATTTCTTATTATAGTTTTGAGGGAAACAATATTTAGTTAATTCAAAAAGTTTTTTTTGTCCTACATAATTTTATTCATGTGATTCTCAGGATTTCAAAAAAATGGGTTCTTTCAGTCCACTTATGGTGATTCTTAAAAAAAACAAACTTACTGGACCTAATTATATTGACTGGAAACGTAATTTGGACATTGTTCTGACTGCTGAGGAGTACAAATATGTACTTGTTGAGGAATGCCCACCTAAGCCTGATGCTAACTCTGATGAAGAGGTCAAAGAGGCTTATAAGAAGTAAAAAAAGGCAGATGAGATGGCACGGTGTTACATTCTGGCATCTATGTCAAATGTACTGCAACATCAGCATCAGGCCATGACCACAGCTTATGACATGATGTATAACCTCAAGGAACTCTTCGGACATCAGAGTAGAGCAGCTAGGCAGTTTGCTATGAAATGTTTGATGAATACAAAAATGGCTGAAGGCCCACCAGTAAGGGATCATGTTCTCAAGATGATGGGTCATCTGAATGAGATGGAGATCCTTGGTGCTGAAATCGATGGGGAAACCCAGGTCGATATCATTCTCGGGACTCTGCCTAAAAGTTTTAACAATTTCTGCCTTAATTATAACATGAACAAAAGGTTGTATAGTTTGGCAGAACTTGCAAAAGAGCTACAGGATGCTGAATCTCTCTTTAAGCAGAGTGGTCATGTTTTTTTTTTCTGAAAAGGCTTCTACTTCTAAGCCAAAAGGCAGTAAGAAGAAGAATAACATTCAGAAATAGGCAAACTTAGCAAAGAAGGGCATGGGACCTCAAGACGCGGTGAAAAAACCCGAAAGGCAAATGTTTCAAGTGCAAAGGGTCAGGACATTGGAAGATTGATTGTCCACTTCTCAAATAAGGGAACAAAGAAGGTATATCTCATTTACTAGTAGTTGAAACATGTTTAGCGGTGTTATCTACCGGCACCTGGTGTGTAGATACAGGAGCCACTAATCATGTCTGCAATACATTGCAGGAGTTCCAGGAAACCAGATGGCTCAGTGATGGAGAGATATGCTTGTTCATGGGTGATGCTACAAAAGTATCGGTCGTTGCATTAGGAGATATTACTTTATCTTTTGGTAGAAATAAGTCTTTGACATTGAGAGATTGTCTTTATGCACCTTCACTTAGAAGGAATTTAGTTTTTGTTTCTATGTTAGTTAAGGATGGATATTCAGTTTATTTTAATGACAATATTGTTATTAGAAAGAATAAACATTTTATCTGTTCTGGTGCATTGGTTGATAATTTGTATGTCATTAATCCTATTTCTCCCACAATGCAACTTATGGAAATGAATAATATGTCATCTAACTTAAATAAGAGAAAAGAACCTTCTTATATGAACCAAACATATCTTTGGCACTTACGATTGTGGCATATTAACCTAAGAAGGATTCAAAGACTGGTTGAAGATGGACCTTTGAGTTCATTGGAAGTGGAGGCACTACCAGTCTGTGAATCTTGCTTGGAAGATAAAATGACCAAAAGGCCTTTTACGACAAAGGGGTATAGGGCCAAAGATGTGTTGAAATTGGTTCATTCTGATTTGTGTGGACCCATGACTATCCAAGCTAGAGGTGGCTTTGAATATTTTGTCATATTGATTGACGATTATTCAAGGTATGGATACATTTATTTGATGCGCCGTAAGTCTGAGTGCTTTGAGAAATTCAAAGAGTACAAGGCTGAAACGGAGAAACGTCATAGAAAATGTATCAAGTCATTACGATCAGATCGTGGTGGCGAGTACCTCTTTGGAGAGTTTAGGGATTATTTATCAGAGGCTGGAATTATATCCCAATTTACTGCATCTGGAATGCCCCAACAAAATGGTGTAGCCGAAAGAAGGAATAGAACTCTTATGAAGATGGTTAGATCAATGATGAGTTATTCGGATTTGCCAGATTCGTTTTAGGGATATGCCTTAGAGACTGCAGCTTATATTTTGAACTTGGTTCCTTCTAAGTCAGTACCTCTTACTCCCACAGAGCTGTGGATTGGGCGTAAGCCTAGTTTGAAACATGTTCGTATTTGGGGTAGTCCAGCACATGTGCTGAATGGGAAAGCAGATAAGTTGGAATCTCGTACAGAAGTACGCTTGTTTGTAGGCTATCCAAGAGGAACGAAAGGAGGTTTATTTTATAGTCCTAAGGATCAGAAGGTCATTGTTAGCACCAATGCCCGATTCTTAGAGGAAGACTATGTAATGAACCATAAACCCACAAGTAGAGTTGTTCTAGAAGAACTGAGACGTGAGACACCAAGTACTTCAGTACCAACAGTACAAGAGGATGAACCACAAATAACTGCACAACGTGTCACAAATGTTACACCACAACCGATAGTGCCTCGTCGTAGTGGGAGGGTTGTGATACAACCTGATAGATATATGTTCTTGGGATTGTCATCAGACTTTGTCCCTGAGGAACAAGATTATGATCCCTGTACCTACAATGAAGCACTCCAAGATAAAGATACAGAGTCTTGGCTGTTTGCCATTGATTGTAAAAGTACAGAACAATTATCGGAAGGCTGAACTTAGACTCACAATACAAACTCGCTTGTACAAAGAAAGCCTAGGAACGAAAACTTAGGTACAGCAATCTAAGTACAATTGTTTATTTTAGATTCTGGGGGGTGACGATAGAGGCTCGGGAAGGCGACGGCAGCCCTGTCTTACTCCTTGGACGATCGGTATGCAGCCTCGGCTCCTTATGAAAAGATGGTTGGCGTTGACGAAGAAACTGCTCTGTTGCTCTCCTGGCTTCTCTCTCTCTGTGTATTTTTTTTTCAGACTCTATATTTTTTATTCTCTCCTTTTTCGGCCTCTCGCAAAGAAAATGATACTCGCTATTTATAGGAGCGGAGTATGATTATTAGGGTTTGCTAATTATCATCTGTTTGGAATGTCGGCGCTTTTCCAACTTATCTGGACCCTTGATTCTGATTGCAATGGATCTCGGCCATTAATGTGGATATCACCGAATCTCATGAGCAATTAATGTTGATTGCTTTAAATCTTCATGATGGATTATACCAATGCCTGATTACTCGCCACGTGTCCTATTGGCTTTATGATAAATGATATGCCCGGATCTCAGTAATTATGACGATGATGTCAAATATACTTGTTGGGATTTGGTTAGATCCTCGATTGCTTCGATGCCACGTGTTTTAATTGTGGGTCTTGCCAGAGCTGCATAGGATGGGCGACACTTGAACCGCAGGGAGAGACTCCTCGTGAGCCGCATGTTCATAGTCTCTAGCGTTGCTTTGACCACGCAGAGAATGAGTTCTCAGGGAGCCGCATGTACAGCGTTATGTTGGGCCGCAGGGATTGGGCTCTCGGTGAGCCGCATGTACAGCGTTGTGTTGGGCCGTAGGGGACGAATTCTCAGGGAGCCGCATGTGGCTGATTTCTGCTGGCCATATAGTAGGATTTCTTCATGAGCCGCATGGAGCTGTTTTCCATTTAAGCCGCATGAGAGTTGCCACGTGGCAACCTAGGATTTCTGAAGGATCGGGTCAGAGATCTTTTTCGTTTCCCGAAAAGTCTGTCATTATGGCAGAGTCATTATGACACTTTATGTCAGAGCCGTCACAGTCGTCAAGTCGTGCCAGAGCATTAAATGACGCCACTGCTCAAATGGCCAGCTGTTGGGGGGGAGGAATCCTAGTGGCGTCGATCGAGCCGCATATTCCTGCTGAACCGCATACACTCTCGAGCCGCATGAGACTGAGAGTCTTTCTTTGAACCGTATAAGACAGCTCCTATATGAGCCGCATGCGCTTCATAACCGGAGCCGCATGGACCATTATTCTAATATTTTCCATGCTTCTACAGGACCCCCTTCAAAGTTTTCAATTTGTAAAATTGAAACACTTTGAATAAGAAGCATGGTCCCGTTCATACCGCATAAGTATCCCAGCCGCATGGATTCAGCTGTCCGCATAGGCTTTTTGCCACGTGTCCTGACCACGTGTGCAAATCTTCATTAAATGCTTTTGATTCGTTTTGATCTCACGTCGTCTTTTGGGGGAGGATCCCAAGAGTCGGTTTCGCCTTAACCGAAGCGCTTTTGCCTTTGTCTTTTGAAGCGGCGCGTAATCCGAGGCGTAATCATAGACGTCTGTTCGTTTCGTGGGTCGCTTTTGCCTATAAATAAGAGGCTTTCAGTTTCTTTTCTCTTTCTTTTACCTCCTCTCTTTGCTCAAATCCTCTGTCGCCGACTTTGCTCTTCGTCTTCTTCCTTCAACAATCGAGAATGGCTCCCAAGAAAGCTGCTGCTGCTACGGGCAAGAAGGCTGCATCATCTTTTGCGGCAGCTAAGGGCAAGAAAACTGCGTCTTTATCGACTGCGGCGGCGAACATGGCGGCTCCTCCATCGACGGGCGTGCCCGCTTTTCACCCCGACGTCCACCCGCCTATTGTTGGTAAGGGTTCCTTAACATGAGCTGCCATGGATACGCCGCATATTTTATGCGCGAGCCTATATTTCCAAAGCATGCTGTGTGTCCGACTTATGCTTAGGCCGCATGGGGTATGACCCAGGTTTGAGCCGCATGAAAGTGGTTGCCTAACTATCTCTCTATCAAGGCCGCATAAGCTCATCCTTGTTGGACCGCATAAGCTCATTCTTGCAGGGCCGCATAAACTTTTTTGAGCCAAGTAGACTCTTTTCGAACCGTATTGGTTCCTCCATACTGAGCCGCGTGAGTTTTCTTCGAACAGAACCGCATAGGTTTATTCGTCCTGGACCGCATGGGCTCTTTCAAACGGAGCCGCAAAAGCTTATTTGAACTAATCTGTATTAAACCGAGCCGCAGGAGGCTATGCTGAGCCGCATAAGCATCATGTATTTTTGTGTTTCGGCTATCATTTTGACCTTGTTTCTTTTGCCATTCTTCAGTGAATCTGCCCGTGAACCCTGCGGGGGAACTTATGGTAGGCTCGCGTCAGTTTGCCTCGGGCGTTCATCGGGATGACTTAGTTCGCCAAATGTCCGAACAGCTACTGTCACCCTCATTTCCCGTATTCCCGTATTTCATATTTATACTCGTATCTGGATTTTTGGCATGTATTTTTATTTTTCTCAACTTGGGGAATTTCGGTATTTCTCGTATTTTGGGTTTTGGCCTGGCTTGGGTTTAATTGGGTTTGGGCTCGGTTTTGTTGGATTGGATCGGTTTGGTTTGGTTTATGTGTTGGAACACCTTAGCCCTATGCTCCCCCTTCATTCCACCACAACCACCCTCATTAAAACCCACCTAACACTCTCTCTCTTCATTCATAACCTCCATTAATTTCTTCTTCTTCTTCCTCCATACAACTCCCCAACCTATAGGCAAGTGCATCTTGCCACTTCATAAGAACCATATTTTCTTGGTCCATTTGCTAGATTAGGACATGGAGATCAACATTAGAACTTGGGTTTTTGTGATTTGAAGCCCCCATTGTCATAGATCTAAGTTTTTCTATTTTCGGATTTTTGCATTGTTTGATCTATTTAAGTTGGTTTTCTATGAGTTTTGATGTTTCCTTGTGGAAGAGCATTCTGTTTCACCCAAGTTAGAGCTTTGGAAATCTGGATTTGGAGTTCGGATGGCCAAGTTATGGTGTTTTGAAGCTTTGGGTTCTTCCTTAGTGTTCTTGCTGTTTGGAGAAGACAGTGAGCAGTGTGCAGAGCTGTTTAGCTCACGCACACTGAGCTACGCACGCTCTTTAGCGCTGCGTACGCAGACTTGAGTACGCTTCCTGTTGGAAGCGTGTCTCCTTGAGCCTGCGTGACTTTTCACGCAGCTGCTTCCTGGAGCGTGCGTGACTTTTCACGCAGCTGCTTCCTGGAGCGTGCGTGATTTTCACGCAGCTGCTTCCTGGAGCATGCGTGACTTTTCACGCAGCTGCTCCCTTGAGCGTGCATAACTTTCACGAACGCTGCTCCTTGAGTGTGCGTGACTTTTTACGTACGCTGCTTCCCGAGTGTGCGTGACTTTTACGTACACTGTGCCCCTTGAGCGTGCGTGACTTTTCACGAACGCAGTTCTCCTGCGTGCGTGACTTTCACGTACGCTGCCCTCCTGCGTGCGTGTTTTATTGCGTATGCATTCCTCCTGCGTGCTTTTATGCGTACGCATCCCCCTGGCCCGTATTTTGATATTTTATTAGGTATTTTATGCCCATTTTATATCCTTACGCCTTTTGTCATGAACTTGATTTTACTTAATATGTTTGGAATGACTATTGCACATGGCTTGATATGACAAGGAACTTGCATAACACGACAGTGACCCGTAGTGGTGCACTCCTGACATGACCAACCTGACATGATAGTGGCCCGTCGTGGCGCACTCCTGACAAGTACCCTGACATGATTTATTTTAACTTGACCTGCCTTGACACCGTGGTTGGTTCTTCTTGCTTGCTTGTTAAATCCACTTGTCCAGTCTTGCATCATGTCTAGGATAGGACTCTTGAGTACCACGGTCAGGAGTACCTACTAAAATGGATTAAGGTTAATAACTAGAATAACACAGTAGTCATGAAGAGATGACACAGCTACAGGCAATCCCGTTACCTGGGCGCTCTTGGGATCTGTAGCCTGCCGTCGAGTAGGGCACATTTCCAGCGCACCGTCGAGTGTTGCACCCTCTAAGTCACCTAAGGGTACATTTGTCTTCTGGGCGATGTACCCACCTGAATTTAACCCTAATCTTTCGTCCTGGGTAGCCTGGATGGTCTGCAGGGCTTGTGGCTGTGGAACAATCTCACTGCATCTTGTTAGTAATTAGGTCTGTGATAACCCTAGTTAGTTAAAGTAGTAAGCCGTAGGATCTGCTTGGCTGTGATTGATGGAATGAGGTATAACCAGTCTAGTCATGTCTTGATCCCATGCAAGATTGCTTCCTGTCTTGATTACTTACATTACTTATCTTGCCGATAAATGGTGGGGAACCAAGCTCTGTTCAGATGAAGGGTTACAACCCCGGTCCTTGTTTGGTTTACGGGTTGTAACCGGGCTATCGGAATAGTTCCATGGTTATCTCGTCGTATATCATCCTGACATGTTTTCATAAATTATAGTTTAGTATTATATTTTCTTGTGCTGATTGCTGGCTTTTGTTCTTATTTCGTGGCCCCCTTGTGGCACTTGCTCTTTCTGGGGTTGACCCAGCTGGTTTTGTGTGGCCAGATTTCGGAGCAGCTCCCGAGGATCTACCAAGCTTCCAGCCCAATGGTGAACACTAGACGGAACCCGGGCCATGAGTGGGTTTTCTATTTTGTTTCGCTCACTCTATTGTAAAAATTATTCTTTTGAGGCGTTTAGCCGACGAGCACCTGTTAGCTCGAAGCACTTTTACTTACTGTCTGCCTACGGGCTGTAAACATGATTGACAAATCCTAGGGTTGATCATGTATGACTAAACTCTTGCTAGTCCTAACATTTTGTAACGACTAGCTTCATGATCAGCTGAATATGTAATATTTGGGACGCCTTATTATTGTATATTTAATGATCATACATCTTGCGACTTTACTTACTTGTGGTGATTGAGACACTAGGCTTGTTCATGACCATAAGAGACTGTTGGCTTGTAGAAAACCCTCACATATCTAGACAGCCGTGACCGTATATCGAGGTGGTTTCCATTTCAATATACGTAGCTGGCTATGTCTGCCCCCGCTCTCCAGTATTCTGGTTCTGGGGCGTGACAGCTACTTGTTGATGAACCTTTGGAGCGACTAAATGCTATCAGGGTTCAATCCTTTCAGTTCCTTGGTGACATGATAAGCTCTGGTCAGTCTGACGGGAAGTATCTGAAACCGGTCTTCCTCTTTGGGGATGCGTTGGTCATAGAAAAATCCCGCGTATTGGATGTTTCTGAGAGTTGGGATTTCGATCTGGACGGGATGCCAATTCACATCCCTATTATGAAGCGCCATTTCCCTTTTGAGTGGTTCAATATGATCGTTATGGATAGGCAGATGCCGGATACCCTTACTCCAACCCGACCGGGGATGTTTGTTGGCAATATCCGTTATAACAGAGCCACTGGATCAGTGCGTGCAGTCAAAGATCCGGCCAGTCGGTCCGTGATGGGGTTAGTTCCAGGCACCTTTATCAACACCCCTGGTCCTAACTTTTCATTCTCCCAGGCTGATACCTTCTTGAGTCAGCTTGCTCGTAATGGATCCTATCCTATTGGCAGGTTGGTACTGCCGAGCTGGTTACACCCCATTCCTCCATGGGCTAATCTGACCTCATAGATCCTACGGAAGTATGAAGAGTTTTTGCGGGGAGTCAACCTTTATGACGCTATCCGGGGTACCAGTCACGGGTTGCCCGTTAATAAGCCACTGTTCATGGCCCTTCTGGAGATGTACAATCATCGGACGGGGACCTTTTTTACCCCTGTTGGAGAATTGGGGCTCGCTCTTCACGAGATGTATGCTGTCTCCAAGCTCCCCTGGGGAGATGAACCCTTCGAAGTGTATACGCCGACGAATGAGGAGCTCCAAGCTTTGGATCAACGATTCCATGGCTTCGTCACCGTGTATCAAGAACTATTGTGCCATCATAGCACCTGTCACCGGACGACTATCCAGAAAAATGACAGCTCGGAGGGGGACTCTCCCCATACTAAATCTTGGGTTGCGTACCTTTTTAAATTTAGCGCGGCTGGCCGGGTTACTTCCCGAGATCGTTTAACTCCTAAGGAAGTAGAGGTCTTGATGTCGACCGCTAGGAGGTCAAAGTCTCAAAGTGACAGGTTCGGGAGCCAGATTGACTCCTTTAGTTACTTTCGTTATGGTACCCGACGGTTGTCAGATAAGGCACTCTTGGCCGGATTTCTAATGGTGTGGCTGCGCAACTGCGTGGTCTCAAAAGGGGCAGGCTCCATTGAGAGGATCAGTCGCCACTTCATTCTTCCTGCCGTGAAGTTGGCCTTTGGGGTCAGGCTGGCTCTTCTTCCTGCCATGGTGTGTAGTATTCAGCATGGTCTTCGCGCCTTCTCGTCCAAGGTCATTGCTCGTGACGTGGCAATGGATTTTGAACGAGTAGAATTGCCTTATCATTACTTGCTGGGATGGTTATTGTTGCACTATCAATCCTTGATGAGACCCGGGATGGGAGATGGCGTTACAGGAGACGGCGCGTTTCTTTTCAAGTATCACCACCAACCTTGGGAATGTAGCACCATGCCGGCGTGTCGGAGGATGCTGGCGAGGGTGGATGGGTACAATTTCTTTGTATCCGTTCCTCTTTTCACTGATCAAGAGGTGAGGAGTGTTCATGTTGATGGGGTCGGACCTCCTCATTTCCTGCCTGAAAAGATGCGTTTCTGGCTGCGCAACATTCGCCCGGCGCATCTAGTTTACCGAAATTGCAATACTGTGTATTTGGAGCCCTACTTGCCTAGTAGGTTTGCTCGTCAATTTGGGTATAGTCAGTTATTCCTTGGGCGCCCCAGTTCTCACATGGGGTTTGAAGGTAGCATTCTTGATGGTATCAGAGCATGGAGCTACTATGACACCTGTCATACTCGGACTAGCTTCTTGGTCCCTGCCGCAAATGTGATGGATGAAATCCTGCATATGGCGGCCCTATATCATGTCACGGCGAATCTTCCTCCTCTCGATTTTGACTCGAGGACTAGCTTCATTGTGGGCACTCGCCTGGCGGAGAAGGCTATGACGTCGAGAGCAAAGAAGAAAAGGATGAATAGAGTTCCTTCGCCCGATTCCGAATCCTTCGATACAATTGAGGAAGATAACGAGCGGGACGGCGAGGACTCCCTTTCTTCGGATGATGAGACAACGGCGGGTCAGCCTCCCGTCATGGTAGATGAGACGACGACGGATCGACCGTCGGCCGTATTTGATGAAACAATGGGCCCATTACCGTCTGTGTCGGAGGTGGTACGGGTAGATATATCGCCCGCCATGCTCGGTCCCTCGCGTAAGCGAGGCAGGCATGAGCCTACCGGCGGAGGGGTAACTTTTTCCGTAAAGAGAGCGGCGGTCGGTCCCCGTAGACTGCTTATTACGGAGAAGGATGAGGATGTAGACGACATTCCAGGGGTAAGTCGGGGCCTTCTTTTTATTGTAATTTTCTTCTTTTCCGAAGATATGACTTAATTACTTTCCTTTGTAGGTGTCTGGTGAACCAGGCTCTCCGGAACCGTCTACTGCCCCCGTAGTTGATCCGGCCCTTGCCGCATTGATTAGCGACATGTGTGCCGCGGTCCTCTCTGCGGGGGCTCTCTCAGGGGCGGCTGAGGACTCCCAATCTGCTGAGGCCCCAGCCCGGGGTGACGAAAGTTTCCTTGGGACCGTCTTCGAGATTCCTGCATTCCAGCAAGATGACACCATTCTCGGCGCGTCCCCTCCCGAGGATGCAATGGCGGATGAGTCTATTATTCCTGACTCGGAGGCTGTTGGTGAAGAGGTTGTGATGGCTGCAGGCGAACCTCAGCCTTCGCATCCCTCCACTGGTAAGCTGAGCCATATATTGACCACCGAGAGGGCTTATTTGCTCTATCAACATATCTTTCGGGTCAAGTCGATTCATGGTTGTCTTGGCCCTGCAGGTCCTGACTCTTTACCTCCCGCGGCGGATATTCTCGGGGAAGGCCCGGTTTACCGTGATCTGGATGAAAGGAGCGTTTCCTCTCCTTCGTCATCGCATGTCGAGGGACATCCTGCTAGCTCTGGGCAGATGGGGATGGAGTTGGTGCTGGCCCCGGCTTCGTCTTCGACTGCTTATACGGCCCCGGAGATCGACTTCTCTACCCTGCCGAGCATCCAAATTCTGCGGGCCGCTGAAGAGGAATTGGCCGATGTTCAAGCGTCCTTCCGTGCAGAGTTGGTTCTCTTGTGGCAGGAGCGGCAGATTCTGTCGCGTCTTCTTCCGTACTGCCAGCCACACTTCCGTTGACACCGGCTTCCTCGGAGGCTCTGAACGAGGTGACGCAGGATGTGGTTGACAGCTTCTATCGTCACTTAGGGAGGGGCGTAAACGCTGCTGTAGAACGGGGGATCCCTTTTTCTCTATCTCTGCGGGGAGCTCGGGGCCAAATCGACACTCTGAAGGGGCTCCCTCGCGGGGTGGGGTTAAGCGTGCTCCTGGAGCCTAAGTTGACAGAGGCTGACCAGCTGGTGACCCAACTGCTGGCAGTACGGCAGGCTGGCTTTCCCGCTGCGATTGAACGGGAGCGGGGCTTTCTAGTTGCTGCTCGGGACCGGATCAAACTCGCTCGAGAAACTGCCGGGCCGGCTGTACAGGGGGACCTTGACAAGTTCTCCGTCTCCTATGACCGACTGGGTCGTCGGAGTCAGGTTTGTAGAGCCCGGAAAGATCTGCCTCTCGTGGAGTAGCCGACACGAAGGAGCGGATTCTCACACTACAGAAGGAGTTGGCCTTCTTAGAGTCAGAGCGGGAGGCTGCTCATGCAGAACAGGAGTTGATTGCTCGGGAGGCCGAGAGGATTTCCCGATCTTCGGTCAACCTAGAGCGAGCCTTCAAGAAGTTTGAGGACAATTGGCGGGCCCATGCACATTTGGAGGATGCGGCGGTGTTGAACCAGGAGGCGGAACGCCGAGCCAAACAGAGGCTTGAGCGGTCGGTTGCCTTGATAAAGGACCGTCTCATGGCGTTATGTGCTCCCGAGCAGTGATCCGCCCTATGTCTTCTTCTTCTTCCTCTTTTCTTCTTTTTTTTTAATTGTTGTAAGGGGTGTGCCCGCTGATGTGGCCCTTTGATTTTTGAATAAATGAGCATGTTTCAACTCATCTTTTCTTTCTTGCACTTGCGACGTTTGTGGAATTTGGACTTGCTGGGGATTATTTGTGGACCTGATATCCTAGGCGTACCTTGGTTTTAGGTATGGATAACAGTTTAGATAGGATGTCCGGAACAACCATGGCAAAGTGGTCATGGATGTTCTCGGTATTTTAGAGGAGAAGGAATGCCGTAGAGCAGCTGGGCCCGGGGCATGGTAAGATAGTAGATTTGTGCTAAGAAGCGTAGCGCAGAATATTTGTGGACCTATTCTCCTTGGCGTATCCTGGTTTGGGATACGGATAATAGGGTGAAAGGATAACCAACATATTTGCTCAGAGGTTATAAGGACATGGCAAACATGAGGGTTATACCGTGGAATCTTCCTGCTCGGAGGTAATGAGGACATGGCAGGGGAGATTTCACGGAAGATATTCGTGGTCAACAGTGGACATTTGTGGACCTATTATCCTTGTCGTACCCCGGTTGTGGGTACAGATAATAGGACGAAAAGGGACCGACATACTTGCTCAGAGGTAATGTGGACGTGGCAAGCATGGAGGGTTCTTCGACGGAGCCTTCCCACTCAGAGATAATGATGACATGGCAGGAGTGGGCTCAATGAAGAGGGGGTACACAGGACGACTCAGAGGTAGGAGAACGTGGAAGTCCTTTGTGAGGGGCGGTTTGTTTTTGGTGGAAGTGAAAATGACTCAGAGTGTGATGAGGACATGCCCGTTTTGAAAATTTGTGGATCGATTACCCTCTTTGTGCACTGGGAGTGCGGGTAGTGGATCATGAGGGGGATCTCTTCCAGGAAGAAAGTTCAGAGGTATAATCATACGTAACTTACTATCTGAAAGAGTGACCGGAGTATGAGTTCAGAGGCACCAGCGGGTACATAACTTGGTAAATAACATTTTGGGAAAGTGGGAGTCCCGGCACCAGTGGGTACATGACTCGATAATCTGAAAGGGATGTAGGGGTGAGTTCAGAGGCACCAGCAGGTACATGACTCAATAATCTTGAAATTGTGGGTATGAGTTCAGTGGTACCCGCCGGTACATGACTCGATAACCTTGAAATGGTGAAGGTGTGAGTTCAGTGGTACCAGTGGTCACATGACTCGAAGACTCTGTAGTGAATGTTGTTTAGACATAATATTTCTTCAGGAACTTGCCGTTGACGGGCAGCATGAGCAAGTCTCCGTTTGCTTTGCGAGGCGGTAAGCACCGTTGGAGAAACCGTCTCAATAATAAATGGGCCTCCCACTTTGGCTGGAATTTGTCGGCGGTCTTGTGAGTCATGACCATTGGCCTCCGGACTGCCAAGACGAGATCGCCTACCTGGAATGTTCTGATTTTGACCTTCTTGTTGAAGGCTCCTGAGATGCGTGCTTGGTATAGCTCGATCCTTTGCTGGCTAGGAGGCGTTTTTCATCTAAGGTTTCTAACTCTTGCAGTCGACGTCGGTAGTTATCTTCAGCTGTCAATTGGTGTGTGAGGGCGACACGCAGTGAGGGGATTTGTGTCTCCAATGGGAGGACTGCCTCGCTCCCGTATACCAGGGAGAATGGTGTATTCCCGGTGGCTGTTCGAATTGTGGTGCGATAAGCCCATCAAGCATTCGCCGAGCTTTTCGTTCCAGTCACGTTTGTTGGAGGAGAACGAATCTTTGAGGAGTTTGATGATTGTTTTGTTGAATGCCTCTGCTAACCCATTTGCTGCCGGGTTGTACGGCAGTCGAGGCGATATTCTGAATACGGTGCTTATCGTAAAACCGATAGAATGTGTGGCTTGCAAACTGCGGACCATTATCATGGATGATCCTTCGTGGCAGTCCGAAGCGGTAGATAACATGATGCTTAAGGAAGCTGATCACGTTTGAAGTCTTAACTTCTGCGAGTGGGACGGCTTCGCCCATTTGGAGAAGTAATCAGAGATCGCAAGTATGAAGCGATGTCCTCGGGAGGAAGGTGGGGTGATTGGGCCAATGATATCCATTCCCCATGCTTCGAACGGCCAGGATGCTACTGTCGGATGTAGAAACTCCGATGGTTGGTGAATGAAGTCTGCGTGGACTTGGCAAGCTTTGCATTTTCTGGCATAGTCTATCGCGTCTGCCACCATCGTGGGCCAGTAGTAGCCCATTCGGCGAAGGCGATCTTGTAGTTTCGGGCCGGGCTGATGGGCCCCGCAGATGCCGTCATGAGCTTCTCGTACGGCTTCTTTGGCTTCTGCGTTCAACAAGCACCGGAGTAGTAATCCGTCGTAGGAGCGGCGATACATCATTTTCGTCTCTGTATCGTAGAAGAATCTAAGGGAACGCCTTCTGATGGAAGTAGCTTCCTTTGGGTTCTCTGGAAGGATGTCGTAGACGACGAAGTCGATGAATGGCTGTCTCCAGTCAGGGGCATCATCGATCGTCTGGGCGGAATAACTTGCCACGAATTGCACATTATTCTTGGGACAGACCAGTTGTGGCCTATCACGTCCACCGACTGGCGATCGTAGTTTGGAACTGCTAGGGAAGCGGCAAGACCAGCTAGGGCATCAGCTTCGATATTTCGGAGTCTGGGGACATGTTCGATGAAGAATCCCTCGAATGACGAGATGATGTCAATCTCTATTTGGTGATAGGGGATCATGTCTTCGTGGCGGACTTGTACGAGCCCCGGATCTGATTGACGATTAATTGGGAGTCACCGTATGCTTCAAGGTATTCTACCCCCAGTTCTTTGCAAGTTGGAGGCCAATGACCAGAGCGTTATACTCGGCCACATTGTTGGAGCAGGGTTCTGTGAGGGAGTAGGCGCGATTGATCACCAGCCCAGTAGGAAAAATACTACTCCGACCCCAACGACGATGTTTCCCTTGGGTCCGGTTCTTGAAGCGCCATCGAAGAACATCCGCCATATATTATCGTGGGTGGCTGTATTTGAATCGGCGACCTCATCTGGGATCTCTTCATATATTCTGGATGACTCCGATCCTGGGTGGGCTGCCAAGAAATCTGCCAGGGCTTGGCCCTTGACGGCCTTCTGCGGGACGAAGATCATATGATAAGGGGACAACAGTATTGCCCATGTAGCGAGGCGAGAGCTGAGTGCCCCTGGTTTAGTCATGAGGACTCTGAGAGGGTTGACTCGGGAGATCACATGTATGGTTTGCCCTGTGACGTAGTCGCGTCTTTTGAATGGCGAACACCAGGGCGAGGCACTCTTTCTCCACAGCGGTGTATCGATGTTCTGGCCCAATCATCATTGGCTAAGGTAATATATGGCCTGTTCGTGGCCTGCATCGTTGTTTTGTGCCAACAGGGCACCAAGGGAGTGTTCCATTGCTCGGTAGAGCAGGAATGGTTTTCCAGGGACCGGGCCACCAAAACTGGAGGATTCGATAAGTATTCTTGATGCTGTCGAAAGCACGCTGACATTCCTCGTCCCATATGAATGAGACTCCTTTCTTCATGAGGTGTGTAAACGGTCGGCATCGTCCGGAGAGGTTGGAAATGAACCTTCTGATGTAAGCTAACCTCCCTTGGAGGCCTCTGAGTTCGCGGAGATTTTTCGGGGGACCCATCTCCATGATTGCTTTTGTCTTCTCGGGTCTACATGGATACCCTGTGCAGTGATGATGAAGCCCAAGAACTTCCGCTGGATACGCCCAGGAACGATTTCGTAGGGTTCATCTCAGATTGTGGACTCGCATCAGGTCGAATACCGTCCTCAGGTCCTGAAGGATGATTTCTTTATGGCGACTCTTGACGGCGATGTCGTCGACATAGCATTCTACTGTCTTGCGCAATGTTCTCTGAAAATGATACTCATGGCTCGCTGATATGTAGCGCCAGCATTCTTTAGACCGAATGGCATGACTGTGTAGCAGTATGTGCCAATCGGGGTTCGGAATGAGGTGTGCTTTTCGTCGTCGGGAGACATTTTGATTTGATTGTACCCCGAGAATCCATCCATAAATGACATACGTTCAAAGCCGCATGTGTTGTCGATCATGATGTCTGTGATAGGAAGGGGAAATTCATCTTTGGGACATGCTTCATTCAGGTTGCGGAAGTCGATGCAGATTCGAATCTTCCCATTCTTCTTGAGGACGGGTACTATATTGGGACCCAATCAGGGTGTTGCTCCTCACGAATAAAGCCGCTGGCTATTAATTTGTTGACTTCAGCTTCGATTGCATCCATGATGCCTGGACGGAAGCGTCGCTGCTGTTGCTTGACCGGCTTCGCATCTGGTGATGTTAAGTTTATGAAGAGCGATGTCAGGATTTAACCCCGGCATGTCTTCGTAGCTCCAGGCGAACACATCAATGTATTCTCTGACAAGTTCTAACAGCGACTCCCGTTCTTCGTTCGTTAAGCTCTTACTGATAAAAATCGGTTTTGGAGAAGATTCGCTGCCGAGATCCACTTGTATGACTTATCTTCAGTAGGGGGTTCTCTCAGTTCGAACCGCTTTTCCCATTGTGCGTCTAATTGCTGGGCCCATGGCTCTAACTCGAGAATTTCGGGATGTCTTCGTCTTCTTCGTATGCGTCGGCGAATGCCATGTTGACCGACATGACTTGTCTGAATATATCTCCGATACTGGTATCTGAGTCGGAAGTTGGTGATCCGGTTGAATGTGACTGCCAGTCGCATTCTTCATCCGAACTTTCGGGGTGTAGTAGGCGTTACATACCCTAACCCGCATCGAGTTTTGTTATAGTAGTTCTGCGGTTTGCCTGCTGGGGCCGGCGGTTTCAAAGGTAATCGTCGCCCAGTGCCATAGTTCAACCCTGGCGTTGTCTCCAGATTATACCCCTTTTCTGCATGAGATATTTGGACTGAAGGCTATAGAGATACAGAGGTAGTCTTCCGGTATCTGATCCGAGGTCGGCTTCTTCTATGGTGAGGGGTGAGGGTTGTTCGTCCGGCCGAAGATGATTGGATGATCTCCTCCCTCGACTATTCGGTAAGCGTCTTCTACTGGAGTAAGCTGGATTGCGGTGTACACATTTGTTACCTGTGTGTGTAGGTGATCGCCTATACCGTGTTCCATAGCATACATTGTACATAGCTTATTGAGCTCGGTGTAGTTCAAAGATAACCCTTTATTGATGAAGTAAGGTATCTTTTCTAGGGGATTACATCATCAGCGGAGGGGACATCAGTGTGGGCAGCCACATATTTGGCTAGCTCCGGTTCTCTTCGACTACCCCCTGTGTGAACGAAGACTGAGAGGACGACCTAGGAAGCTTGATGTCAGTGGTCCAGTTGATGGAGCAGAGCGTGGAGTCGTTGGCAGACTGGCAACCCCCAGTTTGGCATTCGATGTAGAGCGAGGAGTGGCGGTTGCTGGAAGTATCAGACCTTGCATTGGGGTGAACCCTTCCTAGGAAGGCGTATCGTCATGGGTTGTCCGAGGGGTTGAGCTTTCCTGCTTGTGGTTGGCTGACTCTTGGTAGCTGATTGTTAGTGGCTCCGTTGTGGGTCTCGGCACTTGGCCGGACCTTGGCAGCCGGATTATCATCTGCTCCTCTTGCGCCGAGAGGCTGATCGCGTCCTTCCGCAGAGTGGCGGTGAGGGGTGCGGACTTGCCCGGTTTGCGAGCTTGGAGGTGGATCATTAGGGGTCCTTCTGATCCCTGGTTGTCTCGGTATGAGTTCGTGCGTCTCCTTCGTCAAGGTGCTTCTTCGACTTTTCGTATAAACAGGAGTCCGAGTAATAAGATTCGACCCCTTTGAAGGGATCGATATCAGCAAACTCTGTCTTTACGAAGCCGTATTTGTCGACATATTTGAAGCACTGGTGTAGCGTGGAAGGTACGATCATATAATCGTGTATCCATGGGCGCCCCAAGAGGATGTTGTAGAAGTGTCTGCATCTATGACGTAGCAGGTGACTTCGGATTGGAGATCGCCAATCTGACACTTCAGACGAATCTTCCCAATAGGGTAGCTCCTGCCCGAATTGAAACCGCTGATGGCGGTGCTTGTAGGTGTCAGGCGATGCATTGGGATGCGAAGATGATGTAGCAGACCCTTCGGGATGATGCTTATAGAAGAGCCAGGATCAATGTGCATCCGATCCACCTTCACGTCGTCGATGTATCCTGTGTAGTATAATGGACGATCGTGCAGATTTTTTTGATGAGCATGTCCTGCGGAGTGAAGACGATGTTGGGCATTGCTCCTGTGCAGGCACTATCTTGGAGATCCGCGGGTGAGTCCTCCCGGTGAGGTTGGACTGAGCGAGATAGGCATCGGCATTTTGGAGCGCTTGCTCAATGCAATACGAACGTCCTTGGAGAGCCTCAGGAGTTCGTATAATGACAATTTGGCCGGAGTGTTAGCCAATTGTGCTAAGATGTCAAAGTTGTAGGGCCTCTCTAGCCCTTGGGCTGCGTCCTTTCGGAGAGACTTGTCGAAGCGAGTTCTTTCGGCCTAGGCTTGTCGGTCGTCGAAGGCTGAGCCGGTCCCAGAGCATCAGTTGTAGTGGGTTGATGATTTTCAGCTGGGCTGTCAACCATAGGTTGGGACTGCTCCGGACCGCGTGACGACGGCTGTAGCTTCCTCGTTGTCTGCTGAATTGTGTGGCAGGCCCTGAGTTTTCCACTCTTTTTTTGGTGGGAGATGGTGTGGCCGAGTACTTCTGTCACCAAATCGGATGGACCCACATGACCTCTCCTCGTGAGGTGGTGAGAGGTACAGACCAGCAGCTTGTTCTCGTGGTGGAGGAAGATTGGTAATCTCCATTGTGGCGAGAGGGACGGGGACTACCCCGTCTTGAGTTTCCGTCGGAGGAAGTTGCCGAATTGTACGGACACCATATTGGCTGCTACGGTTACTTCTTCGAAGTGATGGCCAGGCGTTCGAATCGATGAGGTTTGGATGTACCGTTTTAGTTGGTAGCAGTCATGTGTAGCGTGGTGTACATAACGGTGGTAATGGCAGAACTTCGGGTTCTCCAAATCAGCCGGTCGAGGCTCCCGTCTTGGTGGAGGAAGCTGAATTCTACCCCCTTGTATGAGCATGTCTAAGATAGGCTTGACATGGCCGTCTTCAAAAGTAAGTGATCTGAGGCCATTGCTTGTCTGCGGTTGTGGCTCGGGCTTCTGGGTGTGTCGGCCACCATGGCCTTTTCCTTGTTGTCCCGATTGTTGGAGGGATTACCCCCATTATCGTTGGGACGCTTGCCCTTGTTTTCTCCTTCTGCGATGTGCAACCCCAGTTGGCGGGCCTTCTTCAGTCGTTCTTCAGCGCTTGTGGCGCTGATGATGAACGCCTTCCAGTCTTTGAATTGGCTCTCGCCCATCCAGGCTGATCGTTGGAAGCAGCCTCTTTTGGCAGATTTCAATCAAAGAAGAATCCGGATTTCGGAAGGCAGCTTCATGGCGGTCTGGCGGAACCGCTCGATGTAGTTCTTGTTAGCTCTTTCTCCCCTGGACGACGTCCATGAGAGTGGACATAGTGACGTCTTGCCCTACTTCATAGAATCGTTCCAAGAACATGCGCTTGAAGCCGGCGAAGGAATGGATGCAGTTATCTGGTAGGTTGCGGTACCAGTCAAAGGCGACTCCTTCCAATGCCCCAATGAATAATCGTGAGGAGCGTCATCATGGGGCAGATGGTCGGTAGTAACCTCAAAGTAAGTGATGTACCGACTTGCTGAAGTCTTGCCATCATATGGGTATATTGAACGGCTTATATCTTGGTGGAAAGGGAACATCCCTCCATTCAGCAGGATATGGTTGCCGTATTCTGAGGTCTTGAGAGTTTTCTCGGGCGTGGAACATTGCTCGGAGCTCCTGAACCTCTCTCCTTACTTCTCGGGCCTCATCTGTCGCGGGGGGGCTATTATTTCGGGAAGATTATTGCCCGGGTTTGGTGCCGCTGAGTTCGAGTCTATATTAACCGGGGGGCCGTGCTTGTTTGACCCGGCGCTCCTCCTTGTAGAGTGGGCAGGCTGCTTTGATTTCGTCTACAGACTTGACCAAGGCAAGTAATATGGCTTCGAGACTGTCAATGCGCTGGCGATCACTGGAACCACCTTGATTGCTATCCGTCATGAACACCGTTCTCACGTGAGGAGTGATGGAAGGGACGGTGGAGGATGTGCCCTCTGATCGTACCCATGCACCGAGAAGTCATCGGGGTAGGTGGGGATGTTCTCTTCGGGCTCGGACTCGGAGAGAATGGTATCCCCAGCTTCAGAGTTTGCTTTGTCTTGAGAGTTACGGATGTCCTCGGGGGCATCAGCGTCCGTTGCTCCCGATGGCAGAGTTGTTTGTGGACTTGGTTCCTTGGAACATCGGATTGTTGTGGATGTTCGGAGGAATGCTACCCCCAGTTCCCTCAACCCCCAGCGATGTGGAGGAGGTAAACTTCGTCTTTGAACGGGTGTGTTGGAATACACCAGTAGAGGACAACCGTTTAGACGACAGTTTCTTAGTTGTAGTGGTTGATATTTTTGGACTGGGGATGCTTGTCTTCTTCCTTTCCCTTCGGCGGGGACTTTCTGGCGGAATTGCAGGAGGCAATAGGAGGTACTTCGTCCTCCGAGCTCGGATGCCGTAATCTTTGGAAGACGGATGGCCGATCTTCCGTCATTGCCGCGTTGTTGCAGCAGCAATTGACGATGATCTGGGTGCAGCGATGTCCAAGCTAGGACTCTTTGCACACCGACACTCCTTCTCTTTCCTTGCATTTGTGGAGGATCGTCTCCCGCAAGTCAGAGGAACCACTCTGTCTGTTTGCCGCCGGGGGCTGGACTTGAGCAGCTGTATAAACTTTCCATCCGAGGCCCGTGTGATAGTCAACGGGATGCCCCGATAGTCAGAGATTGGGACAGCTGACTGGGCTTGATGAGCCCGCGCTGCCCTAGACTTCCTCCTTTTAGCACTTGTGGGTACGTAATAGGAGGAGTCCAAGTTAAATGCCACAGAGTCTGGAGAATCATCAGGGTTCGGACCGTACGAGAGACGGTCGAAAATGATCGAGAGGAGCATGGAGCGGATGTTATGCAGCTAGGATGGGAAACCGTGCAGGCTGTCTGCATGCGGTTGTCTTCTACTGTCGGGTGAGTTCTTATGCGGCTAGGAGTCACGACCGTGCATGCTGGCCGCATGCGGTTGACCCGTGGCCGCATGGGTTTTCTGCAAACGATTGACTTTGATAGCCGCATGAGCCTCATCCGTACGGTTGGCAACTGTAGCCGCATAAGTTATACGGCTGACAGATGTGGCCGCATGAGTTTTCTTTATGCAGTTGGCGGATGTAGCCGCATGGACTTTCTTCCTGCGGCTAATACTCTTCTGCGGCTTGGCGCGCAGAGTTCCTCTTTGCCCCTGCAAGTCCAGCATCATAGTGTTTTCTTCTGCCGGACTTGGGGACAGCAGAGTTGTCTACGGTCTGAAGTGGAGCCGCAGGAGAGTCCTTCTCGCCGTCTTGAGCAATAGAGGATATCCCATCGAGGGCTTGAGGAGGAGCAAATGATTTTGGCCTCCACTCTTTGCGAGCCTTCGTGTTGCGAGTGTGCTTATGGGCCGGGCCAGCGCTGCCTTCAGAGAGCATCTCTTCGAACGCCTGTTGGTCGAAGCGGACGACCATCTTCTGTTGTGTAGAGCCAAGTTTGGCTGCATCCGATTGCGTCACCAACTCCTCAGCCGTGGAGAAGTTAGTCCCCAGCAGAGTCGCCATCGTGTTTGCCATTGATTGTAAAGTACAGAACAATTATCGGAGGACTGAACTTAGACTCACAATACAAACTCGTTTGTACAAAGAAAGCCTAGGGACGAAAACCTAGGTACAGCAATCTAAGTACAATTGTTTATTTTAGATTCTGGGGGGTGACGATAGAGGCTCGGGAAGGCGACGGCAGCCCTGCCTTACTCCTTGGACGATCGGTATGCAGCCTCGGCTCCTTGTGAAAAGATGGTTGGCGTTGACGAAGAAACTGCTCTGTTGCTCTCCTGGCTTCTCTCTCTCTCTGTGTATTTTTTTTTCAGACTCTATATTTTTATTCTCTCCTTTTCGGCCTCTCGCAAAGAAAATGATACTCGCTATTTATAGGAGCGGAGTATGATTATTAGGGTTTGCTAATGATCATCTGTTTGGAATGTCGGCGCTTTCCAACTTATCTGGACCCTTGATTCTGATTGCAATGGATCTCGGCCATTAATGTGGATATCACCGAATCTCGTGAGCAATTAATGTTGATTGCTTTAAATCTTCATGATGGATTATACCAATGCCTGATTACTCGCCACGTGTCCTATTGGCTTTATGATAAATGATATGCCCGGATCTCAGTAATTATGACGATGATGTCAAATATACTTGTTGGGATTTGGTTAGATCCTCGATTGCTTCGATGCCACGTGTTTTAATTGTAGGTCTTGCCAGAGCTGCATAGGATGGGCAACACTTGAACCGCAGGGAGAGACTCCTCGTGAGCCGCATGTTCATAGTCTCTAGCGTTGCTTTGACCACGCAGAGAATGAGTTCTCAGGGAGCCGCATGTACAGCGTTATGTTGGGCCGCAGGGATTGGGCTCTCGGTGAGCCGCATGTACAGCGTTGTGTTGGGCCGCAGGGGACGAATTCTCAGGGAGCGCATGTGGCTAATTTCTGCTGGCCATATAGGGGGATTTCTTCATGAGCCGCATGGAGCTGTTTTCCATTTAAGCCGCATGAGAGTTGCCACGTGGCAACCTAGGATTTCTGAAGGATCGGGTCAGAGATCTTCTTCGTTTCCCGAAAAGTCTGTCATTATGGCAGAGTTATTATGACACTTTATGTCAGAGCCGTCACAGTCATCAAGTCGTGCCAGAGCATTAAATGACGCCACTGCTCAAATGGCCAGCTGTAGGGGGAATCCTAGTGGCGTCGATCGAGCCGCATATTCCTGCTGAACCGCATACACTCTCGAGCCGCATGAGACTGCGAGTCTTTCTTTGAACCGTATAAGACAGCTCCTATATGAGCCGCATGGGCTTCATAACCGGAGCCGCATGGACCATTATTCTAATATTTTCCATGCTTCTACATTGGGAAAAAGCAATGATATCTGAAATAGAATCTATGGATTCTAATCAGGTCTGGGAGCTTGTAGAACCACCCGTTGGTGTAAAAGCCATTGGATGCAAGTGGGTCTATAAGAGAAAAAGAGGATCAGACGGTAAGGTTGAAAACTTTAAAGCTCGGCTTGTAGCAAAAGGTTTTACTCAAATAGAGGGTATCGATTATAAGGAAACCTTTTCTCCTATAGCCATGCTTAAGTCTATTCGGATTCTTTTATCTATTGCAGCTCATCTCGATTATGAGATTTGGCAAATAGATGTCAAAACAGCTTTCCTTAATGGAAGTCTTGAGGAAGACATCTATATGAAGCAACCAGACGGGTTCATTGAAAAGGACCAGGAGCATCTTGTTTGTAAGCTCAAAAAGTCCATTTATGGACTTAAGCAAGCTTCTAGATCTTGGAACATCTGTTTTGATCAGGTGATAAAATCCTATGGATTTGATCAATGTCAGGATGAATCATGTGTATACAGAAAGTATGACAGAAACGTGGTGGTGTTCCTAGTACTTTATGTGGACGACATCTTGCTCATTGGAAACAATGTGAAGGTATTATCTGATGTAAGGGTATGGTTATCCAAACAGTTTGATATGAAGGACTTAGGAGAAGTAGGTCACATCCTTGGGATCAAAGTTCTACGAGATCGCAAGAAAAGGATGTTGGGATTATCCCAAGCTTCCTATATCGATACTGTACTAACTCATTTTAGTATGCAAAATTCTAAGAAAGGTTTCTTACCTTTTAGACATGGAATTGCTCTATCAAAGGAGCAGTGTCCGACGACACCTAAAGAGATAGAGAACATGAAGGCAGTTCCTTATGCTTCAGCAGTAGGAAGCTTAATGTATGCAATGCTATGTACGAGACCAGATATCTGCTTTGCCATAGGCATGGTCAGCAGATATCAGTCTAACCCAGGACAAGAGCACTGGACTGCCGTAAAGCATATTTTGAAGTACCTGAAAAGGACTAAAGAGTATATGCTAGTTTACCAGGCAGATAGTTTAGTTCCCTTGGGGTATACAGACTCAGATTTTCAGTCAGATAGGGATTCCAGGAAATCTACCTCAGGTTATGTGTTTACTTTGGGAGGTGGAGCCATTGTATGGAGGAGTATCAAGCAAAAATGTATTGCTGATTCCACCATGGAAGCCGAGTATGTGGGCCTCTGAGGCAGCCAAAGAATCGGTTTGGCTTAGAAACTTTCTGTTGGACTTAGATGTGGTACCTAGTTTGCCTAAGTCTATTACACTTTATTGTGATAATAGTGGTGCAGTGGCAAACTCGAAGGAACCACAAGCCCATAAGACAGGCAAACACATTGAGCGTAAGTACCACCTGATACGAAATTTTGTAAAGAAAGGATAAGTTGCTATGATCAAGATAGCATCAGCCGACAACCTAGCTGATCCCTTTACAAAGAGCTTACCAGCTAAGGCTTTTGACAGTCATATTGAGGGAATGGGAGTCAGATGTGTAGCAGCATGGCTTTAAGTATAAGTGGGAGATTTGTAACAATATACTGAAAAGCAATGCTTTGAGTATAAGTGGGAGATTGTTAGGGTTATATACTAAAAGCATCACTTTTGTAGTAACCTTATTTCCTTAAATTTTGAATGAGAATCATATGGGCAAATGTTTGCATATTGTATTTGTGCAAGTGTTAATGTAAATGTCTGATATTCTATATTGTAGATAATATGGGTGTGGTGTCACACAGAAGATCATATTATCAGTTTCCTATGGAGTATATAAATAGTTCACAACCTAGATGGACTTGGACAATCTATTGGAAAGGTTGTAGTGTAATCTGGTATTAGTCTATCTTGACTATAGGTTTACACTAGTACACTTTGTGTGTATTGAACATGACCACTTGAGGTTGTTCTCTTTGTACTGACTACATAATTGAACAAATACCTCTGTTATTATGGATGCTTGTACTCTTAATCCGGATATAATAACGGACATGTATATGCAATGTGCATTACTTTGACTCATAAAAGAGTGAGATTCATTATGGATCAACAACCTCTATGAATTGGGTAATAACATTGTATGTATGATGGGCTGTTGATTATAAATGGAATCCATGTCCCGATACATCGGGTTGATGATGTCCTCTTAAGGAGCTCATAAGGATTGTCATGTAAACCCTGCATATGGATTATATCCGACATGACAAATAAAGTTGAGCGGTACTACTTAAGGATAAAAGATGTCGAATCAATATAGTTGTCAGTAACTTAATTTGATCGACGGACATACGATATCTTAACATGGGGAGCCAAACGAGCATATAATAAAAGGAGCCCACAAACATAATTTGGGATTAGGAAGGTAGTGCAACAATAGCTCATTAGTGGACCGAGCTATTGTTAATGGGCCTGGATTGTGTGTTCGGGCTGAACACGGGATATCCAGATCCGTTAGGAGGCCTAACCCTAATTTCTCCTTATGGTCCCTGCCGTAGCCTATATATATCCTCTATTCTCTGGCCGCCAGATTACTGATCAGAAATCTGAAATTTTCTCTAAATTCGTGATTCACGTAAGGAGAGAAAGAGAGTGCTGCCAAGGAGAAAAAAAAGTGGGAGATATTCGTCCACACGACGTCCAACTCGAGGAAGGAATATGTGCAGAAGATCTTGGGGTCGTCTGCTCGAGATTGCCAAGAATTACTTGTCTCTTTTCCGTCGCAGGTATAATTCGTGAACCCTAGTTTCCGCCTATGAAGGGTTAGAACACGTATTAGATCTGTTTAACTTTCTATCGATCAATACGCACACCAAAGGAAGGGTCCTGGGAATCCCCAGTTCCATCAGTTGTTACTTCAGAATCTCGCACGTGATTGGTAGGAATCAGAGGAAGTAGGCATCAGACGTCCTGTGGCTTGGAACGACTTTACAGTAAGATTCAAGACCAAGTACTATGGAGTTGTGGCGCAGTTTGAGCTACAACAGGAGTTTATCAACCTCAGACAGGCTGGCAAGACGGTAGATGCTTATGCAGCGGAGTTCTGCAGATTGAGTAGATTCGCCCCAGAGATGGTAGCAACGGAGAGCCAGAGGGCTATGAGGTTCCAGCAAGGGTTTCATCTAGAGCTCTTGCAATTGATAGAGGGGCACAATTACCAGACTTTTGATGAAGTAATGACGGCAACCCGAAGGCATGAGATCACCATTCAGAGGCTTGCGACAAGGACTGGAGGTCAGAAGAGATCCCACAGTCAGATTGAAGGAGGAGGGGGAGCAGCGCTCTGAACAACAGCACCATCCCCTGGCATTCGTATCCACGATGTGGCGATACGAGGGCCAGCACCACCACCAAGGCAACAACAATAACAACAGAGGAAGAACCAGCAACCCCCAGCGGGCTGGACTTATTGTGGGAAGGTAGGACACACTAGAGATGTGTGTCGGGCATTGAACGGGCAGTGTTTGATATATGGAAATCCAGATCATCGGGTTACCACATGTCCCATAAATTCGAGGTCAGGAGGACCAGTGCAGCAGTTTCCTGCTCTGCCAGCACCAGGGGCAGGACAGTATCGAGGACCCGCAGTGGCAGTGAGACCATTGGCCCAGCGCCCGTTAATGCCACAGGCTCAGATGTTTCGGCAGCAGGGACCGTCGATGCAGCAACACCAGCATAGACCACCCCAGCATCATCAAGGAAGGGGCCAGCAGCAGCACCAGGCTAGGCCGCAGCATGGGAATGAACAAGGAGGTCGAGGGCAGGCATTCACTCTGTCCTTGGAAGAGGCATTAGCATCAGAAAATGTTGTGGCAGGTAACATTCTCGTCGCCTCATATCCCACAGTAGCATTGTTTCATTCGGGAGCATCCCATTCATTTATATCTGCACGATTTACGACACGGCTAGGAATGGAGTTCGAGGCATTGCCAGGGAGGTTAAACATACTCACTAGTAATGGGCTCGTAGGAGTTGGTAGAGTCATTCTAGCATATAGCGTTGTAGTTTGCGGGCATTCCTTACCCGCCCGGTTGATAGAGTTTCCTGTTGGAAATTTTGACGTTATCTTAGGCATGGACTGGCTGAAAGACAGTCATGCGATAATAGATTGTCGTAGAGGGAGTGTATCTTTTGATATTCCAGGCGTGAAACGATTCACCTTAGTCAGATCAGAGGCAACTCAACAAGAGCAGGGGGTAGTAACGGCAATGGAAGAAGTTCAAGTTCCGAAGGTAGTTGATAAATTTTTAGATGTATTTCCCGAAGAACTTCCAGGGCTACCACTAGTTAGAGATATTGAGTTCAGCATAGAATTGGCGCCTGGAACTAAACCGATATTAGATCGAGTTTACAGAATGGCAGATTCAAAGCAGGCCAAGGTATATCAGCACATAGAGGAACTGAAGGAGAAGAAGTTCATCCAAGCTAGCGTATCACCGTGGACAGCACCAATGGTACTTGTGGGGAAGAAGGATGGGTCATCCAGATTGTGCATCGATTACAGGAAGCTTAACGCGACAACAGTGAAGAACAAGTACCCACTACCTAGGATCGACGACTTATTTGATCAGTTGAGCAAAGCTAGAGTTTTCTCCAAGATAGATCTTCGTTCAGGGTATCATCAAGTGAGGGTTCGGAAGGAGGACATCCCCAAGACAGCATTCAGGTCGAAGTATGGGCATTATGAATTCTTGGTAATGTCGTTTGGTTTGACCAATGCTCCAGCAATATTCATGGATTTGATGAACCGCATCTTTATGCCGTTCTTAGATCAGTTTGTCATGGTGTTTCTCGACGACATTCTTGTATACTCTTCTAGTGAAGAGGAGCATGAAGACCACCTCAGAAAAGTGTTACAGGTTCTGAGAAAGAACTAGTTGTATGCCAAGCTCAGCAAGTGTGAGTTCTGGACGAATCACATTTTATTTTTGGGTCACATCATATCAGGAGCTGGAGTAGTAGTGAATCCCAAGAAGGTAGAAGCAGTAGAGAGTTGGCCAGTACCCAAGACCGTAGCTGATGTGCGGAGTTTCTTGGGATTGGCAGGATATTACAGAAGGTTCGTATCAAACTTTACAAGGCTTTCAGCACCCATGACCCGCTTGACACGGAAGGATGTGCCATTCGTCTGGTTGACAGAATGCCAGGCATCATTTGAGAATCTGAAGCAGAAGTTGATCTCAGCACCCATTCTTACATTGCCAGTTGGACCCGAAGGTTTTACTGTATATTGTGATGCGTCAGGTAAAGGACTTGGATGTGTCCTTATACAACATGGGAAGGTGATAGCGTACGCATCTAGGCAACTTCGAGACCACGAGAAGAATTATCCAACTCATGACTTGGAGTTAGCAGCAGTAGTGTTTGCTAAGCTATGGAGGCATTATTTGTACGGTGATCGAGTAGACATGTACACAGACCACAAAAGTCTAAAGTACATCTTTACTCAGAAGGAGCTGAACATGAGGCAGAGAAGATGGTTGGAGTTGATCAAGGATTATGACGTGGAGCTTCAGTATCATCCAGGCAAGGCTAATGTAGTAGCAGACGCTCTCAGCAGGAGAGGCGGCACATTTATGTTGACAACACAGAGGCATATCTTAGAAGACCTTCAGGAGATGGGCATCAAAGTTATACTTCCTAGTGATGTAGGAGTTCTAGCAAGTCTACAAGTTCAATCTGACTTTGTAGATAGGATCGAGGCAGCTCAGGCATAGGACCCAATGATTCAGAAGCTTAGGACAGAATGTGAGTCAGGAATCAGGAAGGAGATGAAAATCCATGAGGATGGTACACTTAGGTTTGGATCGCGTCTATGTGTGCATAGCGGAGATATCAGACATGAGGTTATGGCAGAAGCTCACAGCTCTCAGTATTCCATACCCCCTGGAGGGACCAAGATGTACCAAGATATCAAGCAACACTTCTGGTGGAACGGGATGAAGAGGGAGATAGCTAGATTCGTTTTCCGTTGCTTGGTATGTCAACAAGTGAAGACAGAACAGCAGAGGCCAGCAGGGTTAGTGCAACCGCTTCCTATCCCAGAATGGAAATGGGAACATATTACAATGGACTTTCTGACCGGTTTACCGAGATCACCAAATGGTAAAGATGCTATTTGGGTGATAGTGGACCGACTTACAAAGGTAGCATACTTTCTTCCTTTCAGAGTAGGGCAATCTACAGAGAAATTGGCGGAGTTATATATACAACAAATAGTCAGGCAGCATGGAGTCCCTGTCAGTATTGTGTCAGATAGAGATACCCGTTTTACATCACATTTCTGGAAGAGCTTACATCATAGTCTGGGTACCAAGTTAAGATTTAGCACGGCTTACCATCCCCAGACGGACGGGCAATCAGAAAGAACAATCCAGACGTTAGAAGTCATGTTACGAGCTTGCACTCTGGATTTTGGAGGGTCTTGGGAGAGCCACCTGCACTTAGTCGAGTTCTCATACAACAACAGTTATCAAGCCAGTATCCAGATGGCGCCATTTGAAGCACTATATGGTAAAAAGTGTAGGTCGCCACTAGCATGGGACGATATCGGGGAAAGGAAGATGCTAGGCCCATAAATGATTGTTCAGACAGTAGAAGTGGTTAAGAGAATTAGAGAGCGACTTCGAGTTGCGCAGGATCGACATCGTCATTGGGCGGACCAGCATAGTAGGCCGCTAGAGTTTTCTGTTGGGGACCACGTGTTCCTGCGGATCTCACCTACTCGTGGGGTCATTAGATTTGGCGTTCACGGGAAGTTGAGTCCGAGATACGTGGGCCCGTTTGTTATCCTTGATCGGATAGGCGATGTTGCTTATTATTTATCCCTTCCACCTTCGTTACGAGAGGTGCATGACGTATTTCATGTATCTCAGATGCGAAGGTATGTATCGGACCCAAGCCATATCCTTGATCATTCTGAGCTGGTTGTTGGTACTAACCTGTCTTACGAGGAGCAGCTTGTGTCCATTTTGGACCGAAGAGAGAAGATACTCAAGACCGAACAATTAGCCTTGTCCGGGTTACTTGGGGTCATCACTCTTTAGGGGAGTCAACGTGGGAACATGAGGATGATATTCGATCACGGTATTCGCACCTATTTGACTCACAAGGTATATTTCTTTCTGTATACCTTGATCGTCTTAAACTCTTCATACTTGTCACCTTATGAGTAGAATTGTTTGGTGTCGTCAATAGTTAAGCATAGATATGTTACTTGCTATTGGCATTGTGAAATGATTGCTTACTCAATTGCTTATGCTTGGATTAGTTCAGCTCTGATGTTTCTATCCTGCTCGGATTTGAAATTTCGAGAACGGAATTTTTCTAAGGAGGGTAGAGATGTCACTTCCCGTTCCCAGAATACGTATTTTAAATCCATGTACTATTTAAGTATATTTATTTAAATATTTATCATGTACTGCTCTGTATTTAAATTCCTTTAATTTTATGTTAATTAATTTCCTGTAATTTTATTTCTGTATTTTACTCCCTGCTTTTATACTCTGCTTTAGCTTTGCTTTAAGATCGGCTTAGATTGGTTTATTTATGTGGTTCATCATGAACCGAACCAAACCCCTACCTACCACCACCCCTTCCATTTAAAGCCCATTCCCTTTTCTCCCTCTTCATTACTTCACCATTACTCTCCTTCTTCTTTCTCTTAAACTCTTCCACCAACCTAGGAGATCTAGGCAAGTGCCAACTTGCTTCTTGATGGATCCCCATTTTTATTGTTCTATCATCTTCCTTATTTGATTCCAAGTCTCTTTAGTACTTAACATTTTCAATTTCCATGGCTTATTTGTTGTAGATCTAAATTTGATGTATTTTCGGATTTCTTAGGTTTTGATCTAGTAAACTTTGTTATCTTCAAGTTTTGATGGTTCCATGTTGTAGAGAATTTCGTTCTACCCTATTTTGACCTATGGAAGTTCAGATTTGGGCTTAGAATGAAGGATTTAGAGAGCTTGGAAGCAATGGTTTCCATGGTTCTGTCCTTAGAAATTCGGAGAAGAAGAACAGTTCTGGCCACATGACAAAGCTTGACCGCATGAGCCTTCATGCGGCAAGTCCCCTGGCCGCTATGGGCATTCTAGCCGCATGGGCATGTGCATTCCAGCCGCATGAGTTCATTCGTTTGAGCCGCATGAGACTGATTCCAATTCCAGCCGCATGGGCTTAGTTAGCCGCATGAGACTTATCTGCCGCATGAGTTCTTAGCTAGCCGCATATGCATTCAGTCCCGTAGCCGCATGGCGCTGATCATTCTCGATCGCATGGCACTGCATGACCTCTCAGTCGCATATAGGGTTGCACTTATTCTAGCTGCATGAAATTAGTTTTCCTTAGCCGCATATAGGCTTGTCCTGTGTTCAGCCGCATGGGCGCATGTCATTTCGAGCCGCATGGGCGCATGTCATTTTTGATCCGCATGGGCGCATGTCAGTTTGAGCCGCATGGGCGCATGTCATTTTCGAGCCGCATGGAGATTGCTATTCCCCAGCCGCATAGAATTTCCCTTGGCCGCATGGTCGTATTTTAACCATAATCGCATGAGACCCCTTTAGTTCTAGTCGCCTAAGGCTTGCAGATTTTGGCTGCATAGGACTACTCATTTTCGGCCGCATGGAATCATCCTTGTCCGGCCGCATGAGTTTAAATTTTCTTGGCCGTATGATTTTCTGGCCGCATGAACTCTGATTTTTAAATGCCTTCTTGGCTGATTCTTGTTCCAAAATGGCATTGATTGACATTGATTGACATCTATTAACATTGATTGATTGCCTTGGCAGTTATTAACAGTAATTATTGTCTGAACATTAAAATAACATTATTGGTTATCTTGATTAATAATTGATCATGCGTTCCTAGTTGGAACTAAGAGGCTGGCTAGTCGTCTTATTGAAATGAATGAATGAGACATATTATGAACTATTATAATCGACTGACTAGTCCCAAACATTGGCATAAAGACACATGCAGGCTTTAACTCACTTATTTAATTAATTATTTATTTTTTTACAAACCGCAGCATGTGTACATTATGGTCAAGACATAATTATTCCGTGGTTAGTTTTGATTGTTGTATTACGCTATGTAAGACCTACAACCTAACCGCACTGGTATCGTTGTGGAAGTGCATATCGTACCCCGTACGAAAGTACTCATTTGAATGACCATGATCTACGGCATGGGATTTCGCTTAACATAGAGGCTATTAAGTTAAATAAAATAATGATTGCATGGAGAGAATGGATTCTCGAGTTCTTACATGGCAGCCCTCTTGGGACTAGTAGTGCCCGACAGGCCGGCTGGTCCCCACAGATACTGCAAACCTGCCACACGGGCATGGAGCGGTATCTGGTTATATTATTTATTGAATATTGTATATTGATGACGGGCGTCCTGCTGGGACTCCTCTAATTCATGATTGGCGTAATTGATTGACTGGATAAACTAGCCTTGCTTGCTCATAGTAAGAACTGAGGAATTCTTTATTACATATATCCAGGATAACTTGGAAATCACAGTAGCAAGCCGTAGTAGTTGAATGACCGTTTAAATTGATTTGTTTGTGTACTGTATCTACTCTGTTACCTAACTGAGATGATCAGAATGTCAGGACATGACGGGCCAACTTCTGTCCTTGTTTGGTTGGGAGGTTGGTTCAAAGTGTCGTGATGTTATGTAAATCCCAGTGGCAAGCAGAGATCTATTATTATATTCTTTTATTTACTGGTTTCATCCTTCATATCGTGCTTCCTTGCGGTACTTGCTATTAGAGGTCTAACCTCTCTGGTTTTGCATGGCCAGATTTAGAGCCGGTTCCCGAGGATCCAGCTTACTTCTACCTCCAAGATGGTCAATACTAGAGGGATGATCGCAGGAGGACTCGAGTGGGTTCCTTACTTTTCCACTCGTTTTGTTATTTACTTTATACTTTGCCGTTTGGCACCGATATGTTAGTCAGATTGTCTTGTACTTACTTTTACATAATTACAACTAAGTCAGGCTGCAGCTGATAACAATTGTGTATACTTTTGCTACATCAATCTGACTATATTTTGTAAAGCCAGATATCAAGAACATTTTGACAGAGCGTTTGGGACGCCTTACTGCTTTATCTTACATGTTCTCTATTTCTGTTCCTTGTTTGAATGATTGAGACAATAGATGTGAAGTGACCATGTAGTATGCACCCCCTCGTCTGGTTAGACAGCATTGATTGTATTATACGATATTCATCTACCCGTAATACGTAGCTGGCTGAGTCATTCCCCCGCTCTCCAGTATTCTGGTTCTGGGACGTAACAGTATGGCTTTAAACTTGTTAGGAACGGACGGGTTCAGTAGCACAAAATTGAGTCTTGAAATTGCTTAAAGACGTATCGTTAGGGAATTCAAAGTCAGTGATATCGACAAACGGAGCACCTACATTTGGAATATTTAGGATTTTTGCTCAGTCGTTATCATTGAACTGAATGTCTATGCCTGCGACACAGCTCTTAACAGAATAAGAATTTTCGGCTAAAGTAAAGTTGTAGTAAAATAAACGAATAGTATTAGTAGCAATGGAAAAGAGTGAGTAATAATGTTGTGCAATCCCAAAGTCTCAAAATAGGGTTTGTAAGACGGAAAGATTGTCCACTTAATCGGTGTGCCGGAGCATATGTTACAAATTAAAAAATCTGCATACCATACCAATGATTGTTCAAAAGTTTTAAAGAAGAACTCATTGAATGCCCCGTCGTCCGTATGGACGGAAGAAAAGAGAGATCCTTATATAGGATCCGAAGACGAGGCTTCTTCACTAGCCATCTTCTTTCTCTTGAAGGGATTATAGATCCTAGGCATAATTTCTAATGGAAATATAAAATTTCTAAGAAATTAAAACGAAGAGGTGGAAGAGATTATACCTTCTCAAACTCAAGTATGTGGAAGAGGAGGAGGTTCCACACAGGAATCCAAAATTTGGAAGCAATCAATGGTGGAAGAATTAGGGTTTGTGGTGCTGTTTCACGGCTGCTGGTTCTGTTTGGAAGGTAAGGAAGATGAATAGAAATATGGGCCATTCAGTTCTGTGTATATAATACCCGACACCAGACGAGTTTGGGTCGAATTTGCCCTGAGTTCGTCTAGAACTCTTCTGAGGCATTTTGCACACATAAAAAATAAATGTAACATTTAAGTTCATTATTCCTTTTCAATTATTTAAATCAAGTTTAATAATTTTAAATTTCAATTAATATAATTAATATTATTTTACGAATTAAATTTTGTTATGCGGCAATTGTCTCAGATTAGCTGTAGGGGTACTATCCCAGCTAATGGAGGTTCACCGGAGAACGCTTAAGTACCATTTTGCTTTAGCCGTAGCCATGTTGACCGACAGACCCTTTGTAGGCTTGTGTCGAAAACATTTTTTGCATTTTGAAAAATAACTACCAAAATAAAATTAATTAATATTATTGACATCTAAAATTCCTAATTCTCGACGTAAAGAATTGAATCGATCTTCCGCTAAAGATTTTGTAAAGATGTCAGCCAATTGTTTCTCTATGTCTATGTATTCTAAATTGATGTCTCCATTTGTTTGATGATCTCTAAGAAAATGATGTCGAATCTCAATATGCTTAGTGCGAGAATGACATATAGGATTCTTAGTCAAGTTGATAGTACAAGTGTTGTCATAGAAAATGGGTATGTGTATGTAGTGTAAAACAAAGTCTTCTAAGGTTTCCTTCATCCACAAAATTTGTGCACAACAACATCCTGCGGCAATATACTCATCCTCAGTAGTTGATAATACGACATAGTTTTGCTTCTTGCTAAACTAAGGGACTAGAGTCTTACCTAAAAATGACACATGCCGCTAGTGCTTTTTCTATCCAATTTGCATCCAACAAAATCATCATCCGAATATCCAATTAGGTCAAACGACATGGTTTTGGGATACCATAAGCCGATAAAAGAAGTACCTTTAAGGTATCGGAAGACACGCTTAACTGCGCACAAGTGTGATTCCTTAGGTTTAGCTTAAAATCGAGCGCACAAGCAAATCTAAACATTACATTAGGGCGACTAGCAATTAAATAAAGTAAACTACTAATTATACCTTGATACTTACGTATGTCAACAGGTTTGCCTTGTTCATCTACATCGAGCTTGGTTGAAGTTGCCAATGGAGAGCCAAGGGGTTTGGCGGATCCCAGATCGAGCTTCTTTAGTAAATCTTTTTATGTACTTGGCTTGATTGATGAACGTCCCATTGTTTGTTTGTTTGAATTGCGGTCCAAAAATGAATTTAAGTTCTTCCACCATGCTCATCTCAAACTCATTCTGTATACACTTGGAGAATCCTTGACAGAGAGATTCATCAGTAGATCCAAAGATAATATCATCAATATAAATTTGAATTAAAAGAAGATTACCATTTAAAGACTTTATAAAAAAAGTGTTATGTCAACCTTGCCTTTTCAAAAACCATTATCAAGTACAAAAAAGCTTAGATGGTCGTACCAAGCATAAGGGGCTTGTTTCAAACCATATAAGGCTTTCTTCAACTTGAATACATGATTAGGGTTTTTGAAATCAGTAAAACCTGAAATTTAAGCTATATAAACTTCTTCTTTTATAAAACCATGAAGAAATACGCTCCTTACATCCATTTGAAAATTTTTGAAATTATAAAAACATGCAAATGCACATAACATGCGAATGGATTCTAATCTCGTAACTGGGGCATAGGTCTCATCATAGTCGATACCTTCCCCTTGGTTGTATGCTTGAGCTACAAGTCGAGCCTTGTTACAAGTAACTAAACTATTTGCATTCAATTTATTTCGGAATACCCAGTGGATGCCAATAAACGGATGGTCCATAGGCTTAGGAACAAGTTCCCAAACATGATTTCGTTCAAATTGGTTCAATTCCTCTTGTATAGCATCTAACCAATAATTATTACTACATGCTTCTTCAATAGATTTGGGTTCTAGCAGTGAAATAAATACAAAACAAGAAGTTATATCTCTTGTAGAGGAACGAGTACTTACGCCTTGGTGATCACACCTATTACCAAGTCCTTAGGATGGTCAGCTATAAACTTTATTTTTTTGCAGACTCTCAAGGTATTTGGTTCCGGTTTCTAGTTCTGTAGGCGGCTTGCTTGGTGTACTGATGTCTTCATCATCATCGTCGATCGTCTGTTGATTTTGTTTGTCGAAGGTGACATTCATTGATTCTTTGATGATCATAGTCCATTTGTTGAAGACTCGGTACCCTTTTCTCTTGGCTGCATAACCTAAAAAGATACCTTCATCGACCTTTTTGTCAAATTTACCTAAATTATCTTTGGTATCAAGAACAAAATATTTACAAACAAAGACTTTCAAATAAGAAATTGTGGGTGTTCTATCAAACCATAACTCATAGGGAGTCTTCTTTGATTTAGGTTGAATTAGAACCCAATTGAGAACATAACAAGATGTATTGACAGTTTCAGTCCAGAAATATTTGGGTAGACAAAATTAGTTCAACATTACTCTAGCCATTTCAGACAGAGTTCGGTTCTTACGTTCCACAACTCCATTTTGTTGTGGATTCCTAGTGCAGGAGAACTCGTACAAATAACCGTGTGTACAAAATTGCTCAAACTCTGCATTTTTGAATTTGCCGCCATGATCACCTTAAATACAAGTGATCATGAGCCCTTTCTCATTTTAGACTTTCTTGCAAAATGAGATGAATTCAGATAGTGCATCGTTCTTGCGTACGAGAAAGTATACCCACATGTATCTTAAAAAGTCATCTACTATTACAAATGCATATAACTTACCACCTAGGCTAGCAATTCTTCTAGGCCCAAATAAATCCATATACAGTAATCGTAGAGGTCTAGTGGTACTTACAGCGTTCTTGGACTTAATTGTGGATCAGATAGCTTTGTTCTTTTCACATTCACTACTTACCGTATCCTTCTTGAAAGTGATGTCCGGTAAGCCTCGTACCAATTTCTTCATAGATAGTCTTGAAATTGTGTCCATGTTTACATGACCGAGTCTCATATGCCATAGTTGACTCTCATCATTCTTGGCTAGTAAGCGTATACATGCTATGTTAGCATCTTCCAATAAATAGAAAACATATATATTATCTTCCCTAATACCTTTAAAGATAGTACTACCAGTTGAGCTATCAACTATAGTACATTTGTCTTTGACAAAGTTAATACGATAACCATGGTCAGCTAAATGGCTTATACTGAGTAAGTTATGTTTTAACTCGGTTACTAGGCAAACATCTTTAATCACATGATAGGAAGCCTTATCAATGTTGCCGATACCTACTATATACCCTTTTAAAGTTATTATCGAAGGAGATGTATCCTTCTTTCTTCTTTGACAGTGTTGTAAATAGAAAGCATCACCGGTCATGTGCCGTGAGCAACCGATGTCGAGGATCCACTTGCTTTTAGCATGAGTAGGGTGTTCTACCTACAAAAAAGTTTGCGGATAAAACTTCTGGTACCCATTTCTTGTAGGGTCATAATATATTAGTCTTTGGTATCCATGCATATATATCAAATCAACTAACTTTTTTACTCTACATGCAGGATAAATATGACCAATGCTACAATAATGACATCCAGCATGCTAAGTATTAGGGGCAGTGTGTTGTACATAATTGTTATGTCTTGGCTTTCTAGTTCGATATTGGTAGTAGAATGCATGTCAGTTTGTCTTTTTGGGTAAAGGTTTGGCTATGTTTGGTCTAACAGTGATGGGTTTGACTGTGTTTCGATATTTTGGTATTTGACATGTGTTAGGGTAGGATGCAGCAACCTCAGGCTATTTTTCTATCCTAATTTCTAATTTTTTGGAAGTGTCATAAAGTGTGTTGTAGTCAACTGTAAGTGCATCATTTCTGACTAGTGCACATTGATTTTTCTTCTCCTTGGATAAGTCTTCCTCAAGTTTGGCAATGGTCTTATCTTTTTCTTCGGATAACCGTATAATCTCGTATAGTTGCAACTTGACAGAAGAAAGGTCACTTGTCTCACTAGATTAACATTACTTCTAACCTCAGCTAGTAAGTCGGTAAGTCTTCCTAGTTCACCTTTGTACTCTTTGAGTACCTTCTTAGAGTTCTGATATTTGCTAAGTAGCTTTATGTGGTCATCTAAGAGATCACTAAAGGCTTCACCTAATTGTTCAAAGATAGAATCATCATATGAACCAAACAAGGGGTTAGTGTTTACTTGATCATATGCCATTCAGCATATATTTGTAGCATTGTCTAATTGTTCATCTTCTGATTCGCTGGCTTTACTTTCATGCCATATGCTAGGGTTAGAATATTTTCTAGAAGTAGATTTCTTCAGGTAACTCTTTTATATTTATTGCTTTTCCTATTTGATGATGATGCTGTCGGACAGTCCTTCTTGATGTGTCCTTTTTTCTTGCAATCGTAGCAGATTGGATCTTCTTCATTGTTGCTGTTGTTGCTATTTTGTTCCTTTGTTCTTCGGTTGAATCTCATGAACTTCTTAAACTTCTTTATTAGGAGAGCTTGATCTTTAGTGTCGAAGTCACTGTCATTATAATCTTCTTCGACATTCCTTTTGTGTTAAACTTTGAAGGCGATTGATTTCTCTTTTGGTACAACGTCTTCAAAGTCTTGAAGTTCCATCTCATGAGTGAGTAGCTTTTCCATGAGTGTGTCATTTCCTTCAATAATTGCTGTAGCCTTCGAAATTCAGTTTTTTGTAAGAGCTTATAGCAATTTGCGAATCTTCTCATAATTATTGTATTCCTTGTCTAGGTAGGACAAAGGATTTAAAATATCCAAAAAGCTTGTAAACATCTGGGTAACATATTCATTTGGCTTCATCTTGAATGCCTCATATTCTTGAGTAAGTCTACTGATCTTAGACTCCTTGACTTGTATCGTGCCTTCATGTGTAACTTTGAGAAGTTTCCACACTTTGTTGGATGTTGTGCAAGTAGACACTATGTTAAATTCAGTCATGTGTAAAGCACAGAATAAAGCATTAATAGCACATACATCAAGACTGGCATCTTTCTTTTCAGAGTTAGTATACTTGTTATGTGCTTTTTCAAACAATTCTTCGCCAATAAGAATACGGGGAGGCTTTTTATAGCCATTGACTATAATAGACCATCGGTCGAAATCTTGAGATTTCAAGAAGAAACTCATACGTGTTTTCTAGTACGTGTAGTTGGTACCATCAATTAGTAGGGGTCTATTTGTGGCTTGGCCTTCACTTATTAATTTCACAGTTGCCATATGTGATATAGTGATCATATATAACAACAGTTATATATTGAGAAAATAATAACAATGTCATCTCGTTTTACCTGTACAATCCGCTCTGATACCAATTATAGAAACAAAATGTAAAGCAATATACTCTAGAGGGAGGATGAATAGAGTATGCAACGGAATTTTAACTATTAAAAAATGTTAGTAGCAAGATCATAGAAATATATCACAAATATGAAAAGGTAAAAGTAAAGAGCAGAGAGCAAATGCAAACACGGCGATGTATACTGTTCTCCCTCTTGTAAGGACTAATCCAGTTGAGTGAACTCTAGCTCCTGGTTGAAATCTACTATAAAAAATTGTAAGTTTTTATACGAAGTCCTTACAACTTCTACAGACATGAGCTTTGATCCGAAGCACTCAACAACTTCGATTGTGAAGTGTCTTACTTCTTGTCAAGCCTCTTGATTATAATTACTTTAAAACTTCTAGACCATACTTCACTGACAAATTGACTAGAGGATGGTAACTAGCTTGGGATTTGAAAATGATAGCTTAGAAGGCTTTGGAAGAACGTAGTAAGCTTAGAGAGAAGAGAAGAGAAAATGAATTCGTGTGTTAAAATGGTAGAAATTATTCTCTATTTGTAGGATTTCCAAAGGGAGAATTCGGGCAGAATTCAGACAGAATTCTTTGAGAGAATCTCGGCAGGTAACCGTTGCATCCGTAACTGCGAGAAGACTGAGTTTCAAAAGCAACATATACTAGCCAAACTCAGGCCGAATTCGAGGTGAATTCACCCAGAGTTCTTGTGAGACTCGTCTCAAAGTATCCGTATTTATATATAGATACATATTTTTGTATTATATTTTATATTTTCTTAGTTGTCGGAACGCTTTAAATTTTCCCAACTTATAGATTTTCTCCTTGACCACATACTGCCAGTATACCGATGTATACCGACAGTTTATCGCCCAGACAGATTTTTTACATTTTAGATAATTTTGATTTCAGATATTTTCATAAATAGTGTTTTCGATATTTTCGTAAATAGTGTTTTGGATATTTTGTTGAATACTATTTAGATATTTTTGTGAATAGTGTAGATGTATTTTATTATCTAATGGATACTTGGTTTTCTTTGGATGGTTAGGACTGATCTAGACTGTGACATGGATCACCATCCAATGTTATGATTAATTCCCCCTTCTATATATACCCTTTCACTTTCTCTCTCATCTCTCTTTTCATTTTTTTTCACTCTCTCTTCTTTTATTCTTCTCTTCTATCTCCTTTGGAGCTTTCCAAGAGCTTGTCCTTGAGCCCTTGGGTGTGGTGTCTAACCGCCCTAGGAGGAGTAGAAGATTAGGCTTGGTTGCTAGGGAACCTAGGCAAATACGTCTTGTCGAATTACTAAACAACCTTAATTATTATCATTTTTGTTTTTTTTGCTATTGATAGCTCATTTTATTCCAAAACTTCTTTATTAAATATGTTTCCATCATGATTTTAGTTATGTACATGTTTATGAATTCGGTTTGATCAAGGTTTTGATTTTCTATTAAAATCCAATATTGACCTGGTAGAAAACCTCGGTATCAAAAGTGATACTGGTGTTACCATCGTGGATCTTGGTCACATATGCATATATGAGGCCCTCATCTAGCTCGTATATATAGATTTTGAGTTTGGTGGAAATTGAAACCCGTTTCGATATCACAATAACATATTTTTGGAGTATTTTGAGGGATTGATCTATCAAATCTTTGAATTTGTGAAAACTAATACTCCCATGTTGTAGGGAATTAAATTTCATACGATTTTGACATTTAAAAAACTGAATTTCAATTTAAAATAAAGTTTTTATGGCCGAAACAAGTTTTGAGTTTGCAAAAATCATCTTTCTGTGACGGTTTAGAAAATCTGTCGTAAATCCACAAAAATCTGTCAGAAAATCCAAACTTGCACCACGAAACTTGCTTTAACACTTTGAAAAATCCGCCGGATGATCCAGTTAGACTGTTTTTGTCTGTTTTTGTACGTTTTTGTCCGTTTTTGATATTTTCTTCGTTTGTAGTGAATTTTTAACATGATTAGATGAACTTGTATAGTTAGAGAATGATTGTACACCCTATATATACTTGACACTAGCACATGTTCAATTATTATTCTATGTCATGTACTTACTTTTATTTATTCTTTCTCACATGCCATGATCTGTCTTTCCTACCGATTCTTTCATTATATGCTACGATATTTGTTGCCATGCCTTCTTTGCTTACTTGATAGTGGACCGTCGTGGTGCACTCATGTTACATGTCTTCTTTGCTTACTAGATAGTGATCCATCGTAGTGCACTCTTTTACATGTCTTTCCTTGCTTATATGATAGAGGTCTGTCATGACGCACCCCCTATTTCTCTATAGTGACTCGTCGTAGTGCACTCCTAGATTCCAGTTTATTATATATTCTTGTTGTGGCTTGTTGTAGTGCACATTCTTTCTTTTTGTCCAGTCTTGCATGTCTCATGTCTAGGATGGATTCTGTAGAATACCACACCCAGAATCCAATAAGAAAATGTTAATGACTAAACAACTAGCTTGATTACCTATATGAATTGGGAGGGAAGAATTTCTCGATTGCCTGCAAGCCCTTTGTTCCGACCCTTACATGATAGATTTAGGACTATTTGTCATGATGAGCACACTTCCAGCGCACCATCGGGTGTTGCACCTTTTATATGTCTGTAGGATACATTTGTCTCCTGGGCGATGTATCCTCTATGCACCTACACTTAGGGTACATTTGTCTCCTGGGCGATGTACCCACTACAATATATTTTAGGGTACATTTGTCTCCCAGACGATGTACCCACTATTAGATCTTAGAATACATTTGTCTCCCGGACGATGTATCCACCCTATATTCTCTTTGTCCTCGGCCTGGATAAGTCGAATAGTCTGCAGGGTAGGTAACTGGATTGGCTTTCTCAAACTTGCATATGTTAGTAATTAGGATTGTGATAACCCTAGTTAGCTAATGCATAAAGCCGTACTCATTGCTTGGCCATGATTGTTGTAAGGAGTCCAGTCTAATCTAGTTTTTTCTAGGCAGTGTCCGAATTTGTTTATTTCAGTACACCAATGTTTATGCTTTACTTTTATTGGTAAATGATTAGAAACTAAGTTCTATTCAGGAGAAAGGTTTACAACTTCGGTCCTTGTTTGGTTTACAGATTGTAACTTGGATTCGAAAATAGTTCCTAAGTCATCTTATCATTTGTCTTTCTATATAGTTCTCATATACTCACATGTTCCAGTTATCTAACATGCTCACATGTTCCAGTTATCTAACATGCTCACATGTTCTAGTTACCTTACATGCTCACAGGTCCCAGTTATCTAACATGCTCATATGTCCTAATTATTTTACATGCTCACATGTACCATTTCTCTTATATTGTTCAGTTTATCTCACATGTTCACATGCTTCCGTTAAATTTATATGTCCATAGTTTACTTTATGTCACATATTATTTACTTTATGCTCTATGTTGCTTTGCTTATTGTCTTCTTTATTTTCAGGATAAGTGCATTAGTAGTGCACGAGTCTCGATCCGTATTTACTTATTTCTGTCTCTATCTGTTGCTATGTTAGTTATTGCTTGTTTTAGTTCGTAGTTTGGCTTCCTTTTTGTACTTGCTATTGGGGGTTTGACCCCACTGGTTTTGTTTGGCCAGATCTGATAGAGGAGCCCGAAGGATCTTTCGTACCATCTACTCTATGGTGACTATCCGGAGCACCAGAGTACCTTATGGGTTTCTTATATCATTCTTCCACTAGTTATGTACATTATTCTTTTGTGGCGTTTAGCCTCCGAGCACGTATTTAGCTCGTGTTTTGGATCTTGACATTTAGCCTACGGGCCTAAACATGATTTGCGTTACTCTAGACTATAGGTAGAGCTTATCATATATGACTATTACTCTTGCTAGCACTACCAAAATACAATAAATTAGCGACAGCACATTAGCGACGGACAATTTTCGTCGGCGTTAGCGACGGATTTACGACAAATAATCGACGGCGTACCGACGACAAGACGATATAATTTTTATTTTATTTTAAGGGGGAGAAAATGTCGCTCATCCGTCGCTAGGACGTCGGAGATATAGCGACGGATAATGAGCCGTCGCCATGCAGTCGATTATTTGGCGAGAATTGTTTAGGAAAATAACGGGACAATTCTTCGACTACGTAGCGATGGATATTCCGTCGGCAAGCAGCAAAAATAGCAACGCCCGAGCGACGGAGTCCATCGCTAAATAAAGGGCCCAGACTTAAATTGAAACGACGGGGGACAGCGCGCTCCGGGGTAGCGAGGGGTTGGGGGGGGCGGCGGGGGTTGGGAGGTGCAGCGAGGGGTAGGGGGCGGCGGGGGGTGGGAGGTGCGGCGGGGGGTGGGAGGGGTGCTAGCGCGCGTGGGGCTGCGGGGGGCGGCGGGGGGCAGCGCGCTCCGGGGCAGCGGGAGGCGGCGGGGGTAGCGCACGCGGGGCAGCGCGGGGTACAAATTCAATGAGTAGTATCGGCAATATGACAAACCCTAGTTTAAGAAATAGGATATCGGCGGTATCGCTAGTATCGACAGTTTCGGATCGGAGTATCGGATTTTTGGTATTGGAAAACAAATAATTATCGGTAGCTAACTTAATGGTAAACACTTTACCTTAATGGTGAAGGTAAATCCAATATCCTAAGCTACCAACATTTGAATCCTAAGATACAAACATACCACTCTAATATCTAACTTCTAACCATCTATCTAACTATCAATATAAATTCTAACATCTATCTATACACTAATTCTAACATCTACTAGCTAACTCTCATCTCTAACTAACCAATATATTCTAATATACTACTTGGTATCTCAAGTTACCAAGTATCTTAATTCTAATATATGAATATCTAACTTAATCTCTAAAACTAAGATACTATACATGTCCAATATATATCTATCTAAACTCTAAGCTATCATATCAAAACACACACTCTAATACACTACCATCTAACATATAAGCTATCTAACTTATATCTACTAACCACATTCTAGACACTAACTTATTACTAACTATCTAACCGACTATCTTATACTTCTAGTATCCTTATCCCAATATACTAACTAGTAGTAGGATACCAACATATATTTTCTAAATAACTCTAACATATGTCATATCTAACTAACAAAGACCCCCAATGTCGGCATCGGTCAATATTTGGTATCGGTCGGTATCGGATCAGAACATGCCAAACCTTATCGGTATCGGCCGATACTTTAAAGCAAATGCAATATGACAAACCTTAGTTTAAGAAATAGGATGAAAAAGTCTATTGCTTTATATATATATATATATATATATATATATATATATATATATATATATAGGTTCAAAGTATCGGCATCGGAATCGGTATCGGACTTCGGAATCGGTATCAGACTTTTCCTATGAGTATTGGTATCGGCGATATCGGTAGTATCGGACTATCGATATCGAACTATCAGTATCGGTATCGAACTATCGGACTATCGATATCGGTATCGAACTATCGGTATCACACTATCGGTATCGGTATCGCACTATCGGTATCGGACTATCAGTATCGGTATCTCACTATCGGTATCGGTATCGAACTATCGGTATCGGTATCGGTATCCGTATGTACTTTGTATCGATCGTAGCAGATTAGTATCGGTATATCGGTTTGGTATAGGTCGTATCAGATGGTATTGACCTTAGCGAATTGGTATCGTCCTATCCGATATCCTTGACCTTAGCGAATTGGTATCGTCCACTAATCAGTCGCTCTCTCGACGACGTTGCAACAGAAAATTCGTCGACAAGGTTCTGTAAATGCTTGACATTTCCAGAACCATGGCGACGGATAATCAGCCACTAATCAGTCGCGCTTTCGACGGCGTAGCGACGGAGTAGCGACGATTTATCCGTCGCCAAGGTTCTGGAAATGTCAAGCATTTCCAGAACATGGTAGATGGATAATCCGTTAGTATTCCGTCGCTAATCCGTCATTTGTTAGCAACGGCGATCGACGGACTAGCGATGGAACGATACCCTCTGATACACTGTTACGACTGTTTATCGACGGACGATCCGTCGCTAGCGTCAACATTGTTAAGTATTTAATACTTGAAATAGACGAAAGCCCGTCGGAAAGTAATCGCTAATGAATCGTATTGTGAAGACGAAAAGCCGTCGCTATTCCGTCGCTCTTCGACTACTTAGCAACGTATCATTATTAGCGACGAGCTGATTGCCGACGGATTATTTTGACCAAGATTCGTCAGCGATCGGTCGCTAATACTGATTTTCGACGGATGAGCGACGGATATGGCCGTCGCTAAATGGACATATTTTGGTAGTGTAGTTCTCCTTTTTGTATTATTAGCCTCATGATCATCCATGTATATATAGTTTGGGTTACTATTTTATGTCCGATGATCATACTTCTTGTACTTTGTATATTTTTCTGTGATTGAGATACCTAGGATTGCTTGACCTAGGATTGACTGTTGGATTGCAGTAGTAACCCCATGTCTATACAGCTTATACATTATTTCGGGGTACTGGAGTACTTTGGTATACGTAGCTGGCTTGGTCCGTCCCTACTTGCCAGTCTTCTCGTTCTGGGGCGTGACAATTTTTCTGGTACAGAAAGGGTGAATTTAGGGTTTGTAACTCAATGGGCTTTGGGCTTTCGAATGTTCAAGCAGTTAGGAATTGGGTTTATTTTTTGGGTTTTGTTTTCAAAACAAATGGGTATTTTTGAAGATATTTTTGGGTGGCCTATTTGCCAGTATGACTCGGTGTACATTGTATTTAGTAGACTCAATAAAATATGAAAATACATTGAATAAATAAAAATACAATGCAATGACAAAACATGGCTCCAAGTCTTGAACGGTAACAGTAGCAGTTCTAGCAGATCGTCAAAGTAGCCCGTATATCTAGATAAGGTTAGATCAATTATTAAAATCGGGTTCGACAATGACCAATGGGCCAACAAAATCAACACCAGACAACATATTAGATCACATGCATACAATTGAATAATAAAGATATAATTTTTGACATTAGTTTTGGAATTTAGATCATAGCACAAACTTCTAATCAAAAGAAAAATAATGTAATCTATGAGTTACCTAGTTGGATTGTTTGATCCAATTTCATGATTTTGATCTTCATTTGTGGTGGCCTAGAACTCCTCGAGCGGTCGTGCTGATAACGTGCTATGAAATGAGAGAGGAAGAAAAGAATTTTAGTAGTCAAATCAATCTGTACGGGACATATTCTCATTAATAATATATAAGAGGAAATAAGATAGAGGTAGTTGTGGATATGGATAAGGCATCTATATTTGGATTTATCCAAATCACGACATTTAGGATTTTTTTTACGTGAATGATATACATACGAGTTAGAAGGATTAGAATTTTTTTAATATTAGGTGAAAAAATATATATACGAATTAGACGTCATATTTAATTTAAGCCATTTCCAAGCACACACACACACACACACACACACACACACACACACACACACACATATATATATATATATATATATATATATATATATATATATATATACGAATTAGACGACATATTTAATCCGTATATATATAATATATATATATATATATATATATATATATATATATATATATATATATATATATATATATATATATATATATATATATAAAATCCAAATGGTAAGAGTATTACTAATTTTTAACACTTTCTTAACTAGTAAATGGAATTAAATCTAATCTAATCTATTTTTTTTAAACACATTCTTAATTTAAAATAAAATTCTTCAGAGGTAAAATGATCATTTACTCGGTTATGGTAAAAGATGGATTCATCACATAGTTATAACTGGTTTAATGGTATCAAATCCAACTTTTTATATTTTAAATAATACCAATTTAATCTATAAGTTAAAATCGATCATAATATTGTTAATTTAAAGATGCTTGAATTTCATTTGGAACCTAAATTGTTACATATATTAAATTTAATAGATAGCCATTATGTTCTCTCCTAGGCAAGAATTTTAGTTAAAATTTACTAGACAAAAAATTATACGCAATAAAAAATTTATTTCATAACTTGAATATAATCTAACTTATTGTTAAAACATAATTTAAAATTAATAAAATTGGATAAACCAATCTTATTTCATTGATTATGATTAAATTAAATTTAATAATAACATGATTAATTCCACTATTAAAATAATATTAATATGTTGTTTTTTTAATTTTTTTCTATGTGGTTATATTCTTATCACTGAAAATTGTTGATGTTTATCTTCTAGGTATATAGGTATTGTTATTGTATCATCTCTTCTGTGTGTGTATAGGGTTCCTAGCACTTGCTCCTGACCTTTTGTTTTGATTCCCCTACCTGGACTCCGATGAGTAATCAATCAATCCATTGTCCCACTCTTTGTATCTTGTATCACTTACACAATAGACTCCCCCTTTGATGCCGGTCATGGAGCAGCTTGTGGGCTGTTCGAGATCTAGAACATTTGCGTAGGTGGTCGTAGGCACCCTATCCATTAAGGGGTCTGCATATGCCTTCCAGAATACCCTTGTTGTTTAATGATGCACCTGTAATCTCCGAGCGGGATCCACTTTTTGGGAAGTATAAGTCGAAGCAATAACAAGAATATTTCTAGTGGAACATCTTTCACAATCCATGCGGTGGATAAAAAGGTCCGATTGGCACATCTCTATTTTTTACTAGTGGGGATGCAGAGGGATCACAAGTGTCTACCTGCTAGTGTTGAAGGAGTCCCAGGAATCAAACCTACTAAAGGAGGCCAAGAAATCAGGTCTATTGAAAGCAGGTTTGGCTGAAGAAGACTGTCTTTGCTCTCTTCTATACTTGGGTGAGTTTTTATTATTACAACCCACACACATATACATGTCCTTACTGTTGGGTGGTTCCAACCTTGTCAGTCCCGCCTGGTGTCCGTGCTACTTTCTTCATGAGCTACAAATGTTGTACTTAACTTGCAGAGAGTTTGGTGTTGGATGTTTGTCTTATTATATTTTCTGTATGTAGCATTTGGCTTCATCTAGGAGTGAGCATTTTTTCGATTTTAGACAAAAAATCGAACCGAATAAGGGATTCAGTTAGATTTGCAAAAAAAAATCGGTTCGGTTTTGTTTTGGATTTCGATACAGTCTAAAATTGAAAACCAACAAAGACTTATGCAATTATGCAAACACCTTCAATTTCATCCATATATTTTAATTAAAAATATGTATATTTTGAAAATAACAATCATATATATATATATATATATATATATATATATATATATATATATATATATATATATATATATATATATATATATATGTTTTGAAGAAAGGGGTAATTATATTAGATAAAAAAAGTAATACATCAAGTTAGAAAATAAGCCATCCAACCCTACCCAGCCATATCAAACCTATCCTAGCAAGCATATAGTATCTCATTTGATATTGTTAATAATACGTCGAATGAGAGTGCTTCTCCATCAAATATCCTCATGTTCCTCTCTCGCCTCACATACGACACTGCCGAGAGGAGCCAAGTACAAGCCTTGATATATATATATATATATATATATATATATATATATATATATATATATATATATATATATATATATATATATAATATTGGTAATTTAGCAACTAGTCCAACTTTAGATACAACTTTGAAATACAACAAATGTGTGTATAAAAATTATAATTTTAATATAATTTAATCATGAACCCAAATTTGGGCCGGACCCAATAAATAATAGAAACATCCCAACCGAACAAACTGAATTGACTCGATTCGGTTCGGTTCATCTTCAATATTGTGTCTAATTTTTTTCGATTTTGGGTTATTCAATTTTGACTATTTCTTATTGGTTGAAACTGAATAAACCGAACGCTCAGTTGTACATTCACTAGATTATTTCGTGTTAGATAAAAAAAAGTAGTACATCAAGTTAGAAAATAAGCCATCCAACCCTACCCAGCCATATCAAACCTATCCTAACAAGCATATAGCATCTCATTTGATATTGTTAATAATACGTCGAATGAGAGTGCTTCTCCATCAAATATACTTTTGTTCCTCTCTCGCCGCACATACCACACTGCCGAGAGGAACCAAGTACAAGCCTTGATATATATATATATATATATATATATATATATATATATATATATATATATATATATATATACCATTGACAATTTAGCAACTAGTCCAACTTTAGATACAACTTTGAAATACAACAAATGTGTGTATAAAAATTATAATTTTAATATAATTTAATCATGAACCCAAATTTGGGCTGGACCCAATAAATAATAGAAACATCCCAACCGAACAAACTGAATTGATTCGATTCGGTTCGGTTCATCTTCGATATTGTGTCTAATTTTTGCTCGATTTTGGTTTATTCAGTTTTGACTATTTCTTATTGGTTGAAACTGAATAAATCGAACGCTCTGTTGTACATTCACTAGATTATTTCGTGCAAGCAAATAGGCTTTACCCCTCTTCTGTAGCCCTTCAATTAATACACATTGATTATTAAAAGTCTCTCTCTCTCTCTCTCTATAAACCACGAGATTTTTAAATTCGTTTATTTTTTTTGGCCAAAATAGTTATTTTTTGGATTTTTGTATATTTTAAAAACAAATATTTTTTTATTTTTTTTATAGACTTAGTCATGGTTAAGTTTTGAGATGTATGTTGACTACGAATTAAGGCATCATTAACATGGCTAGTTTAGTCGTGTGTCCTGACTATCATATTAGCCATGATAGGGATGACCTAGCCATATTCATGTCCCTTGTATGGAAGTAAGTCAAGTTGTATCTTAAACCATATTTTTGGCTTACTTAATTATTTATAAAAGCTTTTTACTTTTTAGGAGATCCCATTACACCAAACTAATCCAAACTTGACCCAAACCAAACGAAACCCATGTAGACATGTAGTGCATTCAAATGCCTCTATGTAGATATATATTATATATTTTTTATTTAAATAAATATATCTTTATTTTTAGAAGTTTCTATTTATAAGAAATATCTATGTATGTAGTCATAGTTGGCATTAGTCTAATTTGATCCAAAGTCAAACCAAATCCTAATCAGGCTTGGAGAGCATCCAAGATACAACACACACACACACACACACACACACACACACACACACACACACACACACACACACACACACACACACACACACACACACACGTACACATATATAAAAAGAAAAAATATATTTGATTTGTGTATCTATTTATATATATAGAGAGTTTATATATATATATATATATATATATATATATATATATATATATATATATATATATATATATATATGTGTATATATATCCGAGATCACAGAGGCCAGGATCCGGGGTGGGTCAGAATAGCCAGAGTCCGTCTCGCCGCGTCCGTTTGGCACATCTGGAAGGAGCGGAACCGACACATTTTCGAGGGCTTGACTACCCCCAATTGGAATTCTACATAACATAGAATTCGATGTATCAGTAATGGCCCCATAGTACTTTAATTTGGGGCTAGGGATGTTGTGATTTTATGTATTTTAATACCTTTTCTGCTATTTGCGAGGAATAAATTCACCCTTATTCCAAAAAATAAATAAATAAATAAATAAATAAATATATATATATATATATATATATATATATATATATATATATATATATATATATATATATATATATATATATATATATATAAGAAACTACCTACTTTCCTAAAACAACCAACCAACTAACCTCCCTTGGCCGAAACCTAGCAGAAAACCTCCTTATATATGCGCCCCTCCCTCCTATTCTACATATGTCAGCCACCTAGGACTTCCATATATATATATATATTACATATAAATATATATCTCTTTTAAAGCCATATATATCTCCAAAGTTTATTAAACCCTAACCATAAAAACTTCTTCCCTCTCCTTGGCTGACCCCTAACCTCTTCCTCTTAGATTTTTGACAGCCCCATTTCCTAAGCACCCATCCACCGTCATCTCTATCACAAAGAACCTTCTCTTCCATCCAAAATTTATTATTTACACCCTCTCTTCACTCGAACCCCATTAAACCTCCCTAAAAACACTACTTTTGCAATCAAACCCATCGAAACACCATTGCCATCACCTTCAATCCATCAAGAAGGGGATAGTAAGCCAAGCACAAACAATGAGTTGTGTTCTTGGACAAGAAGCAACACCGTCATCCAATCTTTTTAAGATTTTGGGTAAAGATTCTAACTTTTCTTCTCAAACCCCCATGGCATAATTCATTTAGAAATCTGAGAGTATATTATTCTAAATCCCATATTTCTCCATCATTCTTGCTATATTATCACCCATGTAAATTACATGTTAGGTTGTTGGTAGTTTTGATTACAGTAGGACTAGTTGAGACTTTTCTGTGGGATTTCTTGAGTGTTTGTTATTAATTATAAAACTAAATTTATAGGTGTTTATTTAATGTAAATTATGTATTTTAAAATTATTTTTATGATATTTTATTGTAAATCTAAACCCTAAAAATTTGGGCCATTAGACTAGGTTTTCGACTAAATTGTTGAAATATAAAGGCTCATAAATAGGGGCTGATTTTGGTATATAAATAGGATATAATTTTCTAAGTTTTAGTCAGGTTTTAATATGTCTTTATATGTTGTTTCATAGATATAGGTCATAAAAATGGTTTGGTAATATTTTGGACAAGTTTTGGACAAGACTAGTTGCATAAAAAAGACGTAACCACGAATTGTATCCAAAATTCCAAAACTAGAATTCAGAGGTTAAATTTCATATAAATTATGTTGAAATTATGATTTTATAATTTTTAGATGGTTTATATGTATATCATTTAACTGAGGACTTAACCTTGAATTTTGAAAGTCAAAACTATAAAACTTGGTCTAGAAATTTTAATAGCATGTAGAATTGTTGTTTAGGAAACCCATACATCCGAAGTGTAATTATAATGCTAAAATACTTCTTTTATTTGTATATAGATTCTTGGTAGACTTTGGTATTGCGAATTCAACAGGAATTTGGACGACATGCAAGTATACCTTGCCGAATTGTACAATGATTCATGCATTTCCTATATTGTTGTTATTTTTTGTCTTACTTGATTAATTGCCTCTCATGTTCATGCCATTGTTATTTTCTCATTATATATTTACGTGTGTTATTTACTTTATTCTATATATCACTGCTCTGCTTGTATAGATCTTGATAGTGTTGCTTTGCCTTGGGCCATGTTCATTGATATGCCTTGACCTGGATTGACTTGGACATGACTTGACGTGTTAGTCTTGATTTCCTAGTTCCTTAGGAAAGAGTATTTTATTAGCCACTGCTATTACCACTCGATCTTTAGTGCATCACCGAACAACGATAGAGACCTGTTATAGGACTATTAGTGCCTCACCGGACTGTGATTATTATCAAATGATTACTTATCACGATCTGCTCCCAGTTTTTTGGATATGAGTCGGATACGTATAGCCTATGCTGTTGTAAACAACGATAGTAAGCTATCTATACATCATAAATCATAGAGTGATATTGATATCAATCCTTGGCTAAATCATAGAACTAATAAACGGATATAACTCAATACATGCTCACACAATCACCAGCCCGCTATTTAATTTTTAGTACATCCAATTTTCGAAGACAAATCCGATAATCCTCATCATCAAAATATACATCTGCTATAACAAAACATCTGATACATCTAAATGATATGTTCTAGGCTTTTAGAGTCTTCCAAAAGCATCTCGATCTACGTGCTATCTCCATGACCTAATATGTCAACTGTCCTGTCAGGATGAGAGCAAAGTGTTTGGAAAAACGAAAAAAGTTTTGATACAAACTAAGAAAAAAAGAGTACAAGAGTACAATTGAATTCTGGAAAAGTGCACCTATAGGAATATAATAAGAAGACGATCACTTTATCCCTTGGACGATACAATGTCGAAGACCAAAGCCATTGGAGAATGCTGCAGCAAGTGCTCAGGAGATTATAATCATTAGTGATGCTTTGCAAGTGATTTGAAACTCTATTTATAGTTCTGAAATAACTGTTAAGTAGTCATTCTGATTGGCGCAGACAGCCAGTGGCACACCATCCATCCTTTGGCACGAACGGTTAGTTTAACTGCTTGGATGGGTGGCATGTTGTGATTGACATGCGCTTGGTCATGGGCAGTGTCACCTTCACGTTCTTCGAGATTAGTGGCATGTATGACACGTAATCTAACTGCTTCAGAAAGATTTGATCAAGTGATGCCACCTACCGAGTCGCGCTAGGCACTATCTATTGAGTGGCACCAGGCACTAATTGTTTGTTTAGTGCTTTACTGTTGAATCAATGATTCTAATGATCATCCTGAGTTAACTGTAGATGGTGCTGGACAGCCGTTTTCCATTAATGACGGATCTGACATATCTGACAAAATCTTCTCGAGCGCCATGCGCTCGGGATTCAAACAGATTTTTCTCGACTGACGTACTATCAGTCATGATGATAAATATTCATCTTCTCTGAGAAGATAGCCACGTGGCAGGTAGCACCACTTGATGGTTGGCGCCATCTGATGTCTGGTGCCATCTGATGGATAGCGACACTTGATGATTTCTATGTTGGCACTTCCTATGAGTGGCATAGGGTGTCAGGTATACTTTTTAAGCCTCTACAAGGACCCCTTCAAAGTTTTCAAATTTGAACAGCTTCAAAATTTGAAATACTTTGAATAAGAAGCGTTTGGCGTAGGACAGTATCGTAACCGACCCAACTTTCAAATGCAGATCATGCCGCTATTACAGCTGAGCGTTTGGACTATAAATAGCCGATAGGAGAGAGAAATCTCCCCACTTTGCCATTTCTTCTGAACTCTTCATCTCAAATTATCGAAGCTCTCTCACGATCAAAAATAGCACTAAAGAAGTCCACCGCCGCCAAGAAGGGAAAGAAAGTGGTCGGAGCCACTTCGCATCTACCCCCACCAAGAGTGCCATAGCACATTACGCTGTCGGTGAGGGATGAAGAGGCAAACCCAGCCTTGGAAGGTAAGGGACTTGAACGGAGAATACAACAATAGAACTGCTTGTGCCATTCGCGTGAAGCACGACCAAAGCCAACATCGACCGCCTCTTTTAGAGTGATGGTCGATGTTTTGCGCCATCTGTACTTTGTGCCACCTTTTTCAGAGCATTGGGCTAAAAAAATCATAAACAATGATGCCACGCGCCATCTGTTATATTCTCAACATGCTGCACAATCTGTCATTATATGCAACTATGTCCTAGTTGATGTGATGCTCCATCTGTTTAACTGTCAGATTGTATGTGCTAACTCTGCGGAGAGTTAAAATTACTTGTTTCTTACAATCTTTTACGACTCTAACTTTTGTTTTTATTTGTCTTCTGCAGCGCCTATGGTGACGCCAAAAGCTGAGGTCACTATCAAGGAGGAAATAATATCTCCTTTCATCAAAGAAGAATCGATGACTATTAAGGAAGCAATAATTCCTAAAGTCGAAGTTCCCGTAAAGGAAGAACAGGTTTCAGAAGGCATTGGCACTGAAAGCTCTAATCACCCAGCTCCTGTGGATGACATTAATTAGTTAGGGCCTTCTTATGCACGATAGTTGAGGGAGTGGTACCTGCCCCAGCATGGTCATTCTCGTGCAAATGAATAAGACATCTTTCTTGTCTTCAATGTTTCTTGCTTTGATGTAGTAGCTTGCTTTCCTTTCTTTGCAAATGTAGTCCTTTACTCCTTTTTATGGAGGAAGAAATAAAGAACCCTTATGTTTGCTCATTTGCTGTAATGTTATCTTTTTTTTTTGAAACAACATTTATCAATAATGGGTTGTTTAATACGAACAATAGAATTTTTTAGAGATGATGTGACAAGTTATTGATTTAGATAGTAGAATTTAGAGGTAATATGGACGTGAATTCGTATATCTATTGATTATACTTGAGCCAACTGGGACCCAAGAACGGGATATCTTTTGAAACAGCTGGGTTTCAAAAGATGATGTTCTGTAATAATGTGGTAGACGTTATGAATGATAATAAGATCTGGATAGACTCCGCTGGGGATTCAAAGGTTTGAATTATGTACAATATTTATTAGGAAATATAGAACACATTTTTAAACATGGCATTTCTTCAGGAATTTGCCGTTAATAGGCATCATAACAATTCGGCTATCCATCCCTGACAAATTGATAAGCTCATTTAGAAAAAACTTTACTTATAACATAGGAACCTTCCCACTTTGGTTCGAACTTGCCCTTGCTCATGTGTGTCATAGTCATAGGACGTCTAATAGTAAGGACAAATTCTCTTTTTTGAAATGCTCGTACTTTAACTTTACGGTTGAAGACTTTTGAAATGCGGGCTTGACATAGCTTAATATGCTATTGAGTTAGTAACCGCTTCTTGTCAAGTGCTTCAAGATCCTGAAGTCAAATAAGATCATTGTTTTCCGTTGTGAGTTCATTGGCAATGGCTATTCTTAATGAAAGGATTTGAATTTCCAACGACAGAACAACTTCGCATCCGTACACCAAAGAGAATGGTGTACAGGGTCGGGGTACGCACGGTAGTACAGTAAGCCCATAGACAATCTCCAAGTTTTTCGCTCCAGTTGCGTTTATCGGTAGAGACGAACTTCTTGAGAAGCTTGATGATTGTTTTGTTGAATGCTTCTGCCAACCCATTAGCTGCAGGATTGTAGGCTGTAGAAGCGACATTATTGATTCTGTTATCATCACAGAATCGAGTGAACTTTTGATAAATGAATTCGGGCCCATAATCATGGATAATTTGTCGAGGAACACCGAATCTATAGATCACATGATGTTTGATGAAGTTGATGTTGCTGCTTGTTTTAACTTCGGCTAAAGGTATAACTTTGGCCCAATTAGAGAAATAATCGGGTATAGTTAGGATAAATCAATGTCCTCTAGATGACGGTGGGTTGATAGGACCAATGACAGCCATACCCCAAGCTTTGAAGGGCCATGATGCTGCAGTCGGATGTAGGAATTCAGATGCTTTGTGGATGAAGTCTGCATGTATTTGACATGCTCGGTATTTCCTTGTATACTCGATCGCATCTGATACCATCGTGGGCCAGTAGTAACCCATACGTCGGATACGATCCTGTAATTTAGGACATGGCTGATGTGCACCACTGACACCATCGTGAGCTTCATGTAGTATTTGTCTTGCTTCATCTCCCGCAAGATAATGTAGGAGCAAACCATCGAATGTTCACCGATAGAGTATTTTAGAAATATGATTGTAATAAAATCAAAGTGATCGCCGACGGATTGTTATAGCCACTTTAGGATCTTCAGGTAGAATGTCATGAACTACAAAGTCGATGAAAGGAGCCCTCCAGTTTTCACTTGTAGTGCAAACTTCGACTGAATTGCTAAATTCCATATGTAGATTATTTTTGACGCAGAATAACTCCCTGTTAGTGATGACGATCATTTGTTATCTTTTTACAGGAATTATCAATACTGCTGCTAGATTAGCAAGTGCATCAGCTTCAGTATTGCAAGCTTGACGTACATGTTCAATAAAAAAACCCTTGAATGATGTAGCTAATTTGATTGCTGTTTCATGGTATGGCATGAGATCTTGTTGCCGAACTTCATACGTGCCTCTAACCTGATTGACGATCAACTTAGAGTCTCCATATACTTTAAGATAATCGATGCCCAATTGTTTAGCTAATTGGAGCCCAATGAGTAGAGCATTGTATTCAGCAACATTATTGGAGCATGAGTCATCCAACGAATAAGCTCTTTGAATGGCCAATCCTTTTGTAGACACTAGAACAATTTCGACTCCAGCGATGATGGCACATTTAGGAACGATTCTGGAAGCATCGTCAAAGATTAGTCGCCAAACAAGGATCCCTTTTGAAATTATATTGGATTCTAGAGTTTCATCTGGAATCTCATCATAGAGTTTGGAAGTCTCAGGTACTGGATGAGCCGCCAGGAAGTCAGCTAGGGCTTGACCCATAACAGACTTTTGTGGAACATAGACCATATCATACTGTGCTAGCAATATGGCCCATGTAGCGAGTCTGGAATTAAGTGTACTTGGCTTCTTTATCAAGACTTGAAGAGGGTTAACTCTAGAGATGACATGAATGGTTTGGCCTGTGATATAATATCGTGTCTTCTGGATGACAAACATCAGGGCTAAACATTCTTTTTCCACCAGGCTATATCGATGTTCAGCACCAATCATCGTGCAACTGAGGTAGTAAATAGCTTGCTCATGGCCATCCTTATTCTTTTGGGCTAGCAAGGCACCCAAGGAATGATCCAGTACTCGAACATACATCATAAAAGGTATTCCTGAGACTGGAGGCACTAGAACTAAAGGGTTCATCAAGTACCGCTTTATGTCTTCAAATGCCTACTGACATTCTTCAGTCCAAACGAAAGACACACCTTTCTTCATGAGTTGAGTGAACGATCTGCAACATCTAGAGAGATTTGAGATAAATCTTTTGATGTACGCAAGTCGTCCTTAGAATTCTCGTAGCTCTTTTAGGTTGCGTGGAGGACACATCTCTTGAATGGCTTTAATTTTCTTGGGGTTAACGTGTATAACCTTAGAGGTAATAATGAATCCGAGAAATTTGCCACTAGAGACTCCCAGGAATGACTTGGTGGGATTCATCTTGAGTTAATGCTGGCGCATTAGATCGAATATAGTTCTCAAGTCTTGGATGTGATCTTCCTTTAGACGACTTTTGACAACAATATCGTCGACATAGCATTCAACTGTCTTCTGTAAATGTTTGTTGAAGATGGTGCTCATGGTCCGCTGATAAGTTGCACTAGCATTTTTAAGACCGGACGACATGACAATGTAGTAATAGACTCCCATAGTAGTACGGAAAGATGTATTTTCTCGTCTTCAGGGTTCATTCGTATTTGATTATATCCAGAAAATCCATCCATGAAATACATTCGTTCGAACCCGTAGGTATTATCGATGATGACATCAGTGATCGGAAGAGGGAACTCATCCTTAGGATAAACATCGTCGAGGTCTCTCAAATCAATACAGACTCGGACCTTCCTTTTTTTCTTCAAGACGTGGACGACATTAGCCACCCAGTCAGAATGTTGTTCTTCTCTGACAAAGCCGCAAGCAATAAGCTTTTTCACTTTAGTTTCTATGGCATCGATCATGTCAGGTCGGAATCGATGTTGTTTCTATTTGACCAGCCTTGCATTAGGCAGGATGTTGAGCCTGTGAGTAGCGATCTGAGTATCTAGTCCTAACATATCCTCATAACTCCAAGCGAATACATCAATGTATTCCGAAGTAAGCTGAATTAATTCTTGCTTCTCTGCTTCTAGAAGGCTTTTGCTGATGAAGATTGGTCTTGGTGAAGCTTCTTCTCCAATATTGACTTGAATTAATTGGTCTTCAGTGGGTGGTTCTCGTTGCTCGAAGCGAAGTTTCCATTGATTGTCCATTCTTTGTGCCCAAGGATCTGACTCGAGAGTTTCGATAAAATCATCATCGCCTTCGGAGAACTCGGCAGTCACCATATTAGCAGATAAGCTTATTCGATGGACATGCCTTATACTGGTGTCAGAATCCCATGAAACCGAGTCAGAAGAATTAGATCGCTCTTTTATGTCAGATTCAGACGCGTTTGGGGTCGTAACCGACGAGGTATAGCCCAACCCTTGCTTTATTTTGCTGTAGTAATGTAGTGACTTTCCTTTTGGAGTAGGGATACGAATAGGAGTTCGCCTTCCCTTACCACCATTGAGGCAAGTTTTGAAGTTATAACCCATCTTTGAATGATGTCTTTTGATTGTTAACTGTAACGACGTAGTTAAAGTCGTCCATTATCGTCGATTTTAGCCTCATTATCGGACATAACATCTTGATTCAATCCTTTGCTGAAGAGGATAGGATGTTTATCTTTCTTCCGAGAAGGAACTAAAAAGAAGGAATCTTGTGTTTGTTCCAATGGTACTTCAACATGGAGAGGTCAAACTGCTCCTATTGGAAGGGGTTCGAAGTTATCTAGCATTTCTAGGTAACATCGAGTATAATAATTGACATCAGTATATTGCAAAGGAGATGCTACTTTATTGATAATTACATCGTCATTTACAACAAGTCTCTTGATCTTAGCCGATGGCTTGCTAAGATTGATGATCGGAGGCGGAGAATGAGAAAGGAAAGGAGAAGAGGAAGGCTTGTTACGACGAAGGTCGATAACAAGAGGCTCAGAAGAGGTGAGCTCCTTATGCTCCTTCTTTCCAGCAAGAGGATGCTTAGCATGAGAGGAGAGATGGATGGTCAGCATCCGAGAAGATGAAGGATGAGAAGTGCGTCCTTTGACCAAAATTACCAGGACGTTGTCTGGGTTATCCTTCTAAAATTCCTCAGTGTCCATGGCCAGTACAACTTTCATGAACTCCTCTTTGTACATCCTGGAGTCGGTGAAATATGCTTCGATACCTCAGAAGGGATTAAGATCGGCCACTTCTTTGCGGACTTCTCCATGGTAATCCACATACTTGAAGCATTGATGGAGAGTGGATGGCACGATGTTATGCTCATGCAACCACGGTCTTCCTAATAAGGCATTATAGGAGCCGTGATTGTCAATCACATAAAAAGTTACTTTCGTGCAGATATTGCCAATTTGAACATTCAAGCAAATCTTCCCCAATGGTTTGCTCCTTCCGGAATTAAATCCCAGGACGGTAGTGATTGTTGTGGAGAGATTATTGACCGGGATTTTTAGCGCATCCAGTAGGGTCTTCGGCATGATACTGAGTACAAACCAAGGATCAATCAGGATGCGATCAACCTTCATTGTATCAACATATCCCGTATAGTAGAGAGGTCGGTCATGTAGATTGTCTTCCATAAGCATATCTTATTGTATGAAAGTGATGTTGGGAATCAACTCCATCCCACTATGACAATGGAAGCATGCCACAAGTTCATCATCGGGTTTAGTGCTAGACAAGCGTCAGCTTGTACCAAAGCTTCGCTTAGTGTTTCCTGAGTTTCCCTCGAGAGATGCAGAAGCTCGAAGATTGATAGCCTCGCTGGAGTATTGGCTAACTGACCCAATATGTCGAAGTTATATGGCCTTTCAAGTCTAAGAGGTGGAGTTTTCTTCAATATTTTATCAAAGCGAATTGCTTGTTATCCTTTGTCGGCCGCCATCTATCACGACCCGCACCCGGTACAAGGGCAAGAGAAGTGGGTACGTCCAACCTACGCCACAGTGTCGGCAGTATAATGCTGTTCTAGGTCCAACATCTAACACAATCTAGAATATGCTCCGAATGGGGAACAATATAATAAGTAATCTCGATCACAACTAAGATGGAAAACAAGATAAGATAATCTCAACATAGAGTCACAATATGAATAATAAGTCTCGGTGTAAACCACACCATAAATTATATCTCCATACAATCACAATGTCTCAATGACTAGGTAATGATATAAGTCCAATCTAAACTAATGGCAAGTTCTCAACGACTAGTAGATCCTGGTGAGGGTCCAGGTCACCTGTGTCAACTAACCTGCTCCATAGTAACTGTTGCAGCAATCCTCATCATCTGTAATATTTCAACAGGTCCAGTCAGGACAGGAACGAATACATCTCTCTCACACAGATTATAACATGAAAGGAAATATGAAACAAGCTATAGAATAATATACATGAACTGTTGAGAAAGAGATGAGATTGTAAAAGAGAACATGATATATGGAAATAGATATACATAATATAATAAGAGAACTGAACTAACTACGTAGTGTAGAGCACAATCTGGTTATGTAAACTGGCTTAGTCTATACATGACTTAAATCTAGTTTGGAGTTGTACGTGAAAAGGGTGTAGATCACATAACCAAATAAATACTCCCCCTGCCCCAATCAGTACACAAGGATCTGTCCAGGTTATGTTATTGCACATGAAAGTAGTGTCACATGGATAGCTAGTCCACATGAACACGGGTTATACATGAGGGCTCACATGATCATGAGTGTACATGAATGTCACATGAGTATACATAAATAAATACGAATACAATGAGTAGACGATGATCACGACCATCACCCAGTGTAGGGGCACGAGAAGTGGGTATATCCAGCCTACACCGTAGTGTCAGCAGAAGAACGCTGTCCTAGGTCACATACATCTAACAATTGTAAGGTACTTGTACAATATATACGCTCCGAATAGAGGACAATATAGAAATATACAACTCAAACACAGCTAAGATAGAAAATACGATAAGACAGATAGATATGAAAGTCGCCAAAAGAAATACAATAGGAGAAGAAGTCTAAGAGTCTAAGATAGCATCTCCACAATATCCACAATAACGAAATCTCCAAATAAGTACATAATGTATCCAAAATAAGACAAGACAATAAAGTAAGATAACTAGTCTAGCTAACTAGCCTAGACTACTGGGGTAATGTCCTCTGTAAGGGATGGGTCCTCTTGGGAGTCCAGCTCGCAGGTATCATCTAGGCCTGCTCCATAGTATGTAGGACAGAACTCCTCAATGTCATCTACAATTATAGAAGCATGGAAAATATTGCTTTTAGTCCCACATCGGAAAAGAGAAGAAGAAAGGGCTTAGTACATTTCTATAAGTAGAGCCTCCTTACCTCCTTTGAAAAGGGCACCAACTTCTCTTCCCTCCTTCCAACTTGGACTCTTCCTACTACGCACCTTCGGGTGCTAAGTCGAAGAAGTCTAAGGCAGCGCGGGCTCGTCGAGCTCAGTCAGCTGCCCCAACCTCTGACCATCAGAGCGTTCCGCTATCTGTTAAGCGGGCCTCTGATGGAAAGTTGTACAGAACCGCCCGTGTCCAGCCCCCGACGAAAAACGGACAGGGTGGTTCTCCAACTTGGAATCTTCCTACTATGCACCTTAGGGTGCTAAGTTGAAGAAGTTTAGGGCAGCGCGAGCTCGTCGAGCTCGGTCAGCTGTCCCAACCTCTGACCATCAAAGCGTCCCGCTAACTGTTAAGCGGGCCTCTGATGAAAAGTTGTATAGAACCGCCCGTGTCCAGCCACCGGCGGCAAACGGACAGGGTGGTTCTCAAGAGTCTCCCAACAAAGATCGAGGACAAGTACTTTTACTAGCCCCGCATCAGGGAGCAAACATGATACCAACGCACTCGTGTGCTCGGAATACCCGGGCCCACAAAACGAGTACAAAATTTGACCGAGATGTCCTTGACTTGTGAGATGTGATCCTTCACAAGCGCAAGGAAAGAAGGGGATTCTCTATGCCGCTCGAAATCAACATGGAGCCTCATGCGGCTCAAAATCCAGAAAGCTTCATGCGGCTCAAAACCCAGAAAGCTTCATGTGGCTCAGAAAGCTTCATGCGGCCCAAAAGCAGCAGGGGGCCTTATGGGATCCAAAATCAACATAAAAGTTCATGCGGCTCAAAAACTGGGGAGTTCCATGCGGCTCAAAAACTGAACTGGGTAGTTTCATGCGGCTCAAAATCCCTAGAAGCTTCATGCGGCTCAGAAAGGTTCATGCGGCCCACAAATAGTAGAGAACCTTATGCGATTCGATATCAGCCTAAGCAGCTGGCCATAATTACTTTGACATAAAGGCGACAGCTCTGACAGAGATGATGGCTCTGACATAAAGACAAGACGTGACATGCTCCTAAAAAAAATGAGAAAATTGTCATGATATCTGGCACAATTTATAAATTCCAAAATTTTTTTTTTATGCGGATCGCCTATACGGCATCCTCTATGCGACTCAGTCATGGGACCACTCTCATGCGGCTCGAGCATGGATCATCTCTCATGCGGCTCGGTCATGAGATGTCCTTCATGCGGCTCGGTCATGAGACGTCCTTCATGCGGCTCAGTCATGAGACATCTCTCATGCGGCTCGGTCATGAAGCAACTCTCATGCGGCTCAGCCAGGATGCATCATTCAAGCGGCTCGCCACAAAGTAGTAGTTGAGATACGTGGTAGAAATTGACCAAGTCTTAACAGTTCAGATTTTGTGCAACAAACAGATCATGATCAATCTTAACCAATTCCCAACTGCCCACTTCTCAAGGCACAGTGACAAGGATGTGGTCCAAAATTAGCCGCGTGGCTGTACACCCCATTACTCACAAATTCCTATAAATAGCAAGGTGTTATTTCCTAGCATACACACAGAGGGACACACATATACATACATAGAGCATTTTCTTCGCCGGAGTCGAGGTTGTATTCGATCGTCCAAGGAGTAAGGCAAAGTTGATAGCACTTTTCCGAGCCTCTACCGTCACCCCCGGAATCCAAATTAAACAATTGTACTTAGATTGTTTTTCCTAGGTTTTGTTCCTAGGCTCTCTTTGTACAAGCAAGTTTGTAATTGTGAATCAAAGTTCAGTCCTCCCATAAAACTGTTCTGTTCTTCGATAATTATTGGCAAACACGATGGCAACTATGTTGGAGACTAACTTCTCCACTGCTGAGAAGTTGGTGACGCAATCGGACGCAACCAAACTCGGTTTCATGCAACAGATACTGGTTGTTTGCTTCGACCAGCAAGCGTTTGAAGAGATGCTCTTCGAGTGGAGCGCTAGCACGATCCAGAAGCGAACCGGCCCAAAGAAGGCCTGTAGGGAGTGGAGGCCCAAAATTGTTGCCCCTCCCGAAGCTCTAGAAGAAGTGTTCTCTGCTGCCCAAGACGGTGAATAAGACTAACATGCGGCCCCACTTCAGGCCGCAGAGGACCCTGCTGTCCCCAAGTTCGGCAAAGGAAAATACTACGATACAGGACTTCCGGGAGCAGATGGAAACTCTATGCGATCCAGGAAGAAGCCGTATAAGGGTGCCAGCCGCATGCAAAAGGCTCATGAGGCCACCAATTCCAGCCGCATACAGAAGGCTCATACGGCCAACAATCCCAGCCGCATGCAGAAGGCTCATACGGCCACTAATCCCAGCCGCATCCAAAATGCCTATACGGCCAGCAAATCCAGCCGCAGAAAAATGGCCTATGCGACACCCAATCCCAGCCACCGGCCATCTGCCCTATGCGGCTTGGGTTTAGTCTTCGACCGTCTCTCATGCGGTCCTGACATCAGGAGCTCCAATGAGAATGTGCCAAATTCTATACGGCACAGCCTGGACTCTTCCTACTATGCTCCCTCGGGTGCTAGAGCGAAGAAGTCTAGGACAGTGCAGGCTCGTCGAGCTCAGTCAGCTGTCCCAACCTCTGACCATCAGAGAGTCCTGCTAACTGTTATGCGGGCCTCTGACGGAAAGTTGTACAGAACCGCCCGTGTCCCGCCCCCGACGGCAAATGGACAGGGTGGTTCCTATGAGTCTCCCAACAATGATCGAGGGCAAGTGCTTTTACTAGCCCCGCATCAGGGAGCAAACATGATACCAACACACTCGTGTGCTCAGGATTCTCGGGCCCACAAAACGAGTGTAAAGGTTGATCGAGATGTACTTGACTTGCGTGATGTGATTCTTCAAAAGTACAAGAAAAGAGAAGAAACCTTAGTGTGCAAAGAGTCCTTCCATGGACATCACTGTACTAAAGTCATTGTCAACTGCTGCTGCAACAAGACAGCAGTACAAGAGGACCGGCAGTCCGTCTTCTAACGACTGCAGCAGCCAGGACCGGTCCTACAACAAAGCTCGGGAGACGAAGCGCTTCCTTTTGCCTCCTGTAATTCTGCCCGGAAGGTCCCTACCGGCAAGGGAGGGAAGCAAATAAATACCTCCAGCCCAACAATCTCAACCAGCACGGCCAAGAAACTCTTATCTAAGCGGTTGTCCACAGCTGTCACAGGAGGAGTTTATCAAGGTACCCGTACAAAGACAAAAGCTTCATCACTTGGGGATTCGTTATCTACTTCCCTGGGGGTAGTTGAAGTCGGGGGTAGCACTCCTCGGAACATCCACAACAATCCGGTGTTCCAAAAAGAAGGACCAAAGGAAACAATCCCTCCAACAGATACAACAGATTCTGACGTCCCTGAAGATGTCCACAAGTGCCAAAATGAGGCAACCTCCTATTCAGGGGGTAGCACTTCCTCCGAGTCCAAACCAGAGGAGAACATTCCCACATACCCCAATGACTTCTCTATTCGAGGGTATAATTTGGAGAGCACGTCTTCTACAGTTCCTTCTACTGCTCCTCATATGAGAACAGTATTTATGACTGAGAATGACTAAGACGGACCCAGTGATCGGCAACGCCTCGACACTCTTAAGGCCATACTTTATACCTTGGTTAAGTCAGTGGACGAGATCAAGGCGGCCCTACTGGCTCTCTAAGGAAGGACACCTGGCCAAACAAGCTTGGGTCCCGCCGTCAATGCGGACTCAAACACGACTGTACCAACCTCGGGCGATAATCCGGCCAGAATGTCGGCTCCTACTGCTGTAGAAGAGGCTAGGGAGGCAAGAACAGAAGTCCAAGAGCTCCGTACAATATTTTATGCCCTAGAAACCTCTCAGGACCTCAGGATACGACAACCGTATCCCGCTGTATGGAGAGATGTCCCTTTCCCTCCATGATACAAACTATTCAATATCAATCCATATGACGGAAAGACCTCTGCGAGCCTATATATGACTTACTTTGAGGTCACAATGGACCATCTGCTGCATGACGACGCCATCCTCACGCGACTATTCATCGGGGCATTGGAGGGGGTCGCGTTCGATTGGTACCGCAACTTGCCAAATAACTGCATCAATTTCTTTGCCAATTTTAAACATATGTTCCTGGAAAGGTTCTACGAGGTGGGACAAGATATGATAATGTCAACCCTCATGGACGTTGTTCAAGGAGAAAAAGAGCTGACAAGGAATTACATTGAGCGGTTTCGCCAAACCGCGATGAAATTGCCCTCCGGTAACCCAGGCTCTTCTTTAATTGAGATTTGTCAAAAGAGGCTGCTCTCCAAAATCAGCCTGTAGATGGGCGAAGATTAATTTAAAGATTGGAAGGACTTCATCATCAGTGCCACTAGCGCAGAAGCAAAATTGAAGAAGGCTCGCCAACTCGGGCTGCATATCTCGGATGGAGAGGATAAGGGCAAACGCCCTAATACCAACAATAGCAACGACAAGTTCCTCAAAAAAAATTATGTCTAGACGACATCTTCTAACAATCTTCCAGATTGTTGAGTTATATACCCTCAGGTACCACTGAACTTACTCTCTGACTGCTCCATCTCATCTCCTAGTTATAAACTAGGAAACTCCATATTAAATGCTTTTCTCCTCCAGAGTTTGCCTCAAAATCTATTACCCACACCACCAGTGCGCAGAAGAGTAATAGGTCCACAAAACTTATCCTAATCTATTATCCGCACCACCAGTGCGCAGAAGGGTGATAGATCCATAAAACTTATCTAATCTGTTACTCACACCATCGGTGCACAAAAAAGGGCTAATAGGTCCATAAAGTTCTCCAACGGGGAAAAACAACCATGTCCATATTACCTCTGAGTTGTTTTCCCGTCCATCACAAATAAATCACCCAATACATAGAACTTTCACGTTGATAACACCTCTTAGTTGTTCTGTGTATCCCCATTTGGCCTACTCCTACCACGTCCTCATTACCTCTGAGTAGGGAGGCTCTACTTTAGACCCATATTTACCACGTCCTCATTACCTCTGAGTAAATATGTCGGTTCACTCTACTTATTATCAGTACTCGCATCACCAGTACACAAAAAGGGTAACAAGTCCACAAAAATCATCCTAATCGATTACTCGTACCGTCGGTGCACCAAATAGTAGTAGGTCCACAAAATATCATTCAAATCTATTTGCTCGCATTTTCAGATGCACAAAAGGGTAATAGGTCTACAAAATTTCTTAACGGAAAAAACAACCACGTCTATATTACCTCTGAGTTATTTTTTCGTCCACCACAAACAAATCACCCCAATACATAGAGCTTCCATGTTGATAACACCTATGAGTTGTTCTGTGTATCCTCATTAGGCCCACTCCTACCACGTCTACATTACCTCTGAGTAGGAAGGCTCTACTTTAGACCCATATTTACCACGTCCTCATTACCTCTGAGTAAATACGTTGGTTTTCTCTCCACTTATTATCCGTACTCGTACCGCCAGTACACAAAAAGGATAATAGGTCCATAAATGTCCACCGTTGACCATAAATGCTGTATTAGGTCCTCTAGTACGTGCACCCGTTCTTCACAATTATATGCTTCTGGAACCCAGTTGTCCCGTGGCATTCATTACCCGTTACGTAGAACTTCCACGTCCATATTACCTCTGAGTTGTTCTATGTATCCTCATCTGAGTCAACTTCCACTATGTCCTCATTACCATCAACCCCATACTTACCATGTTCTCACCACCTCTGAGTAAATATGATGGTTTCTCTTTCGACTTATCATCCGTACCTAAAACCAAGGTACGCCAAGGATAATAAGTCCACATAAAATCCCCAACCGAAGTACCCAAACCTATCACGTCCATGATACCTCTGATAGGATTGCCACACCTAAACAACTCGACTTTCCATGCTTCTTATTCAAAGTATTCCAAATTTATAATTTGGAAACTTTGAAGGGGGTCTTGTAGAAGCATGAAAAATATTGCTTTTAGTCCCACATCAGAAAGGAGAAGAAGAAAGGGCTCACTCTATTTCTATAAATAGAACTCCTTACCCCTTTTGAAAAGGGCACCAACTTCTCTTTCCTTCTTCCAACTTGGACTATTCCTACTATGCACCTTCGGGTGCTAAGTCGAAGAAGTCTAGGGCAGCGCGGGCTCGTCGAGCTCAGTCAGCTGTCCCAACCTCTGACCATCAGAGCGTCCCGCTAACTGTTAAGCGGGCCTCTGATGGAAAGTTGTACAGAGCTGTCCATGTCCAGCCCACGACGACAAACAGACAGGGTGGTTCTCCAAGTTAGACTCTTCCTACTACGTACCTTCGGGTGCTAAGTCAAAGAAGTCTAGGGCAACGCGGGCTCGTCGAGCTCAGTCAGCTGTCCTAACCTCTGACCATCAGAGCGTCCCGCTAACTGTTAAGCAGGCCGCTGATGGAAAGTTGTATAGAACCGCCCTTGTCCAGCCCCCGGCGGCAAATGGACAGGGTGGTTCTCAAGAGCCTCCTAACAAAGATCGAGGGCAAGTGCTTTTACTAGTCCCGCATCAGAGAGCAAATATGATACCTACGCACTCGTGTGCTCGGGATACCCGGGCCCACAAAATAAGTACAAAGGTTGACCGAGATGTCCTTGACTTGCGAGATGTGATCCTTCACAAGTGCAAGGAAAGAAAGAGATTCTCTCTGCCGCTCGAAATCAACATGGAGCCTCATGCGGCTCAAAATCCAGAAAGCTTCATGCGGCTCAGGAAGCTTCAAGCGGCTCAGAAAGCTTTATGCGGCACAAAAGCAGCAGGGAGGCCTTATGCGGCCCAAAATCAACATGAAACTTCATGCGGCTCAAAAATTGGGAAGTTTCATGCGGCTCAAAAACTTTGGAGTTTCATGCGGCTCAAAAAACTCAACTGGGGAGTTTCATGCGGCTCAAAATCCCTGGGAGCTTCATGCGGCTCAGAAAGCTTCATGCAACCCATAAATAGCAGAGAACCTTATGCAGTTCGAAATTAGCCTAAGCAACTAGCCATAATTACTCTGACATAAAGGCGACAGCTCTGACAGAGATGATGGCTCTGACATAAAGACAAGACGTGACATGCTCCTAAAAAGACGAGAAAATCATCATGATATTTGGTATAGTTCATAAATTCCAAAGAAGATTCTTTATACGGATCGCCTATGCGACACCCACTATACGGCTCAGTCATGGGACCACACTCATGCGGCTCGAGCATGGATCATCTCTCATGCGGCTCGGTCATGAGACGTCCTTCATGCGGCTCGGTCATGAGATGTCCTTCATGCGGCTCAGTCATGAGACATCTCTTATGTGGCTCTGTCATGAAGCAACTCTCATACGGCTCAGCCAGGAAGCATCATTCATGCGGCTCGCTGTAAAACCCCTAAATTTCTATTATTTTTTTAATTAAATTTGGTACTGGTTTAAAATTTTGTATTGTACGTCACATAGTCGTATTGTACGTCACAGAGTCGTATTGTACGTTGTACGCGAAGGTTCGTTTTTTGAATTTGCTCGACGAGTGCGAATATGTGCGAGCGTACATATTTTAGAAAAATATTTTCTATCGTTTATAGTTTCAAAATAATATACATAATAATTATTTTGTTATCGTACCCAAGTTTCCAAATTACTATTTATTTATTATTTATAAAAAGACTTCATGAAAACAATTATTAATAATAAATAATATTATTCCCGTATACACATATATTTTATAATGATTTATTAAGTTTTAAATAATAATGTATTTTCGAAATTAATTCTTATAGTATTTTTGGAAAACATGTTTTTAAATTATTGTGGCAATTTAAATTCTGATTTGATTTTATGGATCTATTTAAATAATTAAATTGATATCTATGTTTGAAAGATGAATTATCTTATTTGCTTTTAAAATAAAAGATGAATTTAAATTTGATTTAAATTGGATTTGAATTTAGATTTGATTGATATTAAATTAGTTGCAAATTATCTACTTTAGGTTTTAAATAAATCATAATCCTATCCAATTGAGAATTCCCACGTCTTATAAATAGGCAGGTACTCCTCCAATTCATTATTCATCCACAATAATTTTCTCCACAAATAAACGTGCAACGTGTCTGTGTTACCCTAAGCCCATAATCTTATTCCATCTTTTACATGTACATAAAATTTTCTGTGTCGGACACACCCCGTCACCAGATCCCTAAACCTATCCCTAACCCTAACCCTAACCAAGCCCCCTGCCACCTGTCCACCGTCGCTCCGACGTCGTCTCCGGCCAAGTTACCACTACCATGAGCCCCTCTCGGCTAACACGCCGCATACCCGATCCCGGTACCCTCGCCACCTACAACTCCAGTCTCTTTCCGTCACCGTCCCTCAACACCACCGCCAACGCCACCACAGTGGCACGGCCAGCCGAACAACCAAACCACCTCCGCCGTCACCCTAACTCCAGCCATCACCGTCGTCTCAGTACACTAACCCATCACCACCGCCACCGCGACCGATCGCCACCGCGACCGGCCGCCCGCCCCAAATCAGTACCAAACAAAAACCCAAAAATCAAAAACCCTTACCTCCTCCCGACGACGCCGTCAACTCTGAACCGTGCACCACCACCCGACAGGAAAACTCCGACGCCGAGCCACCCTTTGTCGACCGACCTTGGTCACATCTCCGCGAGTCAGCGCCGGCCGAACTCCGCCCTGGCTCGCGAGAGCCTCTCCGACGCTAACCCCTCGCCAAGTCCACGCCAGACGCGTCGTCCTTCGGCGACCGCACGCCGGAGACGGGCTCCCTCCGCCGAGTCTCGAGCGCCGCTCACATCCTTGCCTCCGCCGCCTCTTCTTATCCGCCCGACCGAAACTCCAGCGTCGCCTCTCTTCCCGATCGCTCCACTTCCCCTCCGCCGGGACGACCCTCGACCTCCAGACTCTGCCGCGCAGACCGCCACACCGTCCACCACCATCCCATCGGAGCCCGACCCCCAGCCCTCTTATTCCTCTCATTTCTCTCACCTGCTCCCTCTCTCTTCTTCGCTCATGTTTTCTCTCCCCATCCTTGTCTCTCTCTTTACCTTACTCTCCATCCATTCTTATCCTGTCTTATTCATTTTTTTATTTATGGGTCAACTTTTGTTATTATTGTTTTAAAGTTGGGCTTTTCCTACGTTTAGATGTTGGGCTCTAATTAAGGGCTTATAATTTAACCATTTAGAAAATCTTATAGGTTGAGTTTTAGATCAGGTCTTCTGAATTGGGCCAAATTTTTGGATTTTTTTTATTTATATTTTCTACTAGACCCACATATAGGTATATATAAGTATACTATATTATTATTATTATTATTATTATTATTATTATTATTATTATTAATGTGGTCACTGTTGATGTTGTTGTTGTTCTTATTTTAGGTAATCCTCTATTAGTATTATTAATATCCTAGTCATACAATATGTAATAGTGATTTGAGTAATAGTTTAAATATTATCTTTATGTTTATTAATGTTTTACTACTAGTACGAATTATTATTCTAATTACTTTAGATAATTTCTTAAAAACTATTTTTGTAAACTAAATATTGTTGGCTATGATATTACTGTAAAAATTTCTATCTATTAAAGTAAAATTATTTGACAAAATTATAGTTTTACAAAATATGGGATTTAGCCTTAAATAATTTTCTAGAATTATTTTGTTTCACTTAAAATATTTTTGATTTATAAAAATGTAGATTTCAGCCTAAAATATCCATTTGACAAAACTTAGTTTTTGCCCTAAAAAGGAATTCTAGATTTTAAGTATTTAATTAAATTAGTTTAACTAAATAAAACTCTATTTTCAAAGTAGTATAAATCGTTTTCTAAATTAGTATATATATCATTTATAATTCCCTTCGATTATCCTCATGTCCATAACCAATCCCAATCTTCTATTCCTTCGCCAATTCTTTCCTTCCACCTATTGACCCTAACTAATTTGACCCTCATGGACCCGATGGAACTGTCAGTGTCACCATCCGAGGTCACCTTGTATAGTTTTTACACCGAAGTTGCAGTTCGTGCCACCTTGATCAGTACAGCACACCAGGCGTCCTACCAGGCAAGACACCTTGCCATTTGTTGTTTACTTATTTTAGCTCATATATCATGCATTGTTCATTATTTTCTTTATGAAAAATAAACTGTGATACATGGCATAACCTGTTAGAACTTACTGTTCATTTTTATTCAGCTATGTATTATTTTTCTTACACATTAAACCTAGGTTTAAGGGACCACCTTGTGTGTTGCATTCATTGGCCTTGACACATTATACCACGAAGTTGTGTGTCGCATGTAGAACACGGACGTGCGTGATTGGCTGGCCACCAGTACGTAAAAGCCGTCCGATAGGAATAACCGCTAATAGAGATTGCATGCTAGTTTGACTTAGCGGTTATAGTAGTTTTGTGTTGTGGATACAACACAGTAGGCATTGGACGGGGAGGACAATTCCTTAGCGTATGGGCTTCGATGTACTTCCCTTGTGACCCGGACTCTCCGCTCGAGATACGGGGTTGATGACCCATGATTACTGACGGCCACTGACGATTCTGCGGAACGTCATGCTCTTACTGATAGGGCCTCTGGTGCCCAAGGGGGACTACGTCGATCCTATTTAGCCAGGGCCCATGCGTAGGAAGGATTGTTCTTAACAATATTTTACTTAGAATGGTTAGGCACCTTTATCCGTTAGGTACGAGTACTTTTGGTTTAGGTACTTGTATCTGACCGTGGCTTGGAACAATAACTTGTCGCAGATTAGTTCGTCACATCTTGTCCTTGTTTGGTTGTAGGTGTGACTTACTACTTTGATGAGAAGGTATTGAACCTTGTTGGGGTCCGGATACCATATTGGATTCATAGCATGGAAAGATACGTCACCGTGAATTAGTTTACCATCTCCTGTCGTTGGAGGGATGGTACGCTCGTTCAATAGGTACGTATTGGAACATGTTATAATTCAATTAACTTATTTATTTGAGCAATATTTATTCAGTTTATATGGCATGATATTATGTGTCTTGTTACGTCCCTCTGAGGACCTGTTTATCTCCCAAGGTGTGTGCTATTGACTTTCGCAGGTATTCTAGCTCTAGTCGTGATCATCGCTATTTCTTCGAGGATGATTGCACTTGGATCGTCTTCGCTTCGCTCGCCAAAATCATTCCTTTGTATATCATATATTTTTCCTTTATTAGTTGGTAGTGGATTTGTCTCTGCCTAACATATTGTATCAAGACAATTCAGTCACATTATCTGATATCTTTTATTTATTTATTTTGTGTGGATGAGATTAGTTATGGTTCTATTATATTTTACAGCTTATGTATTCATAGGAGGCTTCCATATATTGGAGTATACTTCGTATGAATACAGCTGGCATGTCTACGTTCCTAGTCCTACGTATTTTGGGACTGGGGCGTTACATATTTTTGTGGTGGCCCATGCAGGTCGAGATAAATTTTTTGGTTACTTTACCGTACCAAATAAGCCTGCGAATAGGATTAGAAGTCTAGGATCTCATCCACATGCTTGACCTCTTACCCTCGATTCCATATTCGTTTGACTCATCGATTGTATTTTGCTTGATTCCTTCTATCATTATTCCCATCTCCCCTTCGTGCTTGCTAGAGATTGACCCTACTAGTTAGATGTCCCAAACACCCTTAGCTTAATTCTTTTAGTTGGGTAGAATACCCCACACACCCTTGACCATTAAGGGAATACAAATGGTATTATCTATACCATAGAGACTAGAGGAAGTTAACCCATTTGGTCAACCAAGCCTTGGTCAATAAAACCGTAGAATGATGGTATAGGAATAAACAAGACCTAGATCCTTATGACTCTTAGACTATTCATATTTGTTTTTATTCATCTATTATCGGGCCTAAATTTTTACTATCTAGACTAATGATGCTAATGTAGCCTAGTTTTTGCAAGCTTAGTCTTTTAGCAAGCTTGTTCGTGACATATATGTTAATGGAGGTACCCCACTAACATATTGTCTATCAGAACCGGTACATGATGGTTTGATCAACCAAGTGCACTTGGTTCACTTTTATCTATCGTTCTACGTGGATGGGGACATAGCTAAACTTGTACTCTAGAGTCCCATCCGCGACTGCCTTGGCAACTCCTTTTGAAATTTTTCGGTCGTCCTTGAATCACGTATTCGTATTCGATAACGCCTCCTTCGAACTCCATATTGCTTTCTCCTTCACCTATTTTTGAAGGATGAAGGCGTTATACTAGAACTTCCTCTAGCCTTCCTATCGATTATGACCATACCGTATTATTTTTCTATGATCTAGATCGTGATTTCTTACGACGTGATTTTATGAAAACATTGTCATCGTTTTGATCCCCATCGATACCCCCTTGTGTCTTCTCACCCCCGGACAAATTCTAAATTTCGAGGACAAAATTCTTTTAAGTTGGGTAGAATGTAAAACCCCTAAATTTCTACTTTTTTTTATTAAATTTGGTACTGGTTTAAAATTTTGTATTCTACGTCACATAGTCGTATTGTACGTCGTACGCGAAGGTTCGTTTTTTGAATTTGCTCGACGAGTGCGAATATATGCGAGCGTACATATTTTAGAAAAATATTTTCTATCTTTTATAGTTTCAAAATAATATACATAATAATTATTTTGTTATCGTACCCAAGTTTCCAATTTATTATTTTATTTATTATTTATAAAAAGTCTTCGTGAAAACAGTTATTAATAATAAATAATATTATTCCCGTATACATATATTTTTCATAAAGATTTATTAAGTTTTAAATAATAATGTATTTTCGAAATTAATTATTATAGTATTTTTGGAAAACATGTTTTTAAATTATTGTGGCAATTTAAATTCTGATTTGATTTTATGGATCTATTTAAATAATTAAATTGATATCTATGTTTGAAAGATGAATTATCTTATTTGCTTTTAAAATAAAAGATGAATTTAAATTTGAGTTGAATTGGATTTGGATTTAGATTTGATTGATTTTAAATTAGTAGCAAATTATCTACTTTGGGTTTTAAATAAATCCTAATCCTATCCAATTGGGAATTTCCACGTCCTATAAATAGGCAGGTACTCCTCTAATTCATTATTCATCCATAACAATTTTCTCTACAAATAAGCGTGCAACGTGTCTGTGTTACCCTCAGCCCATAATCTTATTCCATCTTTTACATGTACATAAATTTTCTCATGTCGGACACACCCCGACACCAAATCCCTAAACCTATCCCTATCCCTAACCCTAACCAAGCCCCCTGCCACCTGTCTACCGTCGCTCCGACGTCGTCTCCGGCCAAGCTACCTCCACCACCAGCCCCTCTCGGCCAACACGCCGCACACCCGATCCCGGCACCGTCGCCACCTGCAACCCCGGCCTCTTCCCGTCACCGTCCCTCAACACCACTGCCAACGCCACCACAGTGGCACGGCCACCCGAACAACCAAACCACCTCTGCCGTCTCCCTAACTCCAGCCATCACCGTCGTCTCAGCATACTAACCCATGACGACCGCCACCGCGACCGGCCGCCCGCCCCAAACCAGTACCAAACAAAAACCCAAAAATGGAAAACCCTTACCTCTTCCTGACGACGCCGTCAACTCTGGACCGTGCACCATCGCCCGACCGGAAAACTCCGACGCCGAGCCACCCTTTGTCGACCGACCCTGGCCACATCTCCGCGAGTCAGCGCCGACCGACCTCCGCCCTGGCTCGCGAGCGCCTCTCCGGCGCCAACCCCTAGCCAAGTCCATGCCAGCCGCGCCGTCCTTCGGCGACCGCACGCCGGAGACGGGCTCCCTCCGCCGAGTCCCGATCGCCGCTCACCTCCTTGCCTCCGCCGCCTCTTCTTTTCCGCCCGACTGAAACTCCAGCGCCGCCTCTCTTCCCGACCGCTCCACTCTCCTTCCGCCGGGACGACCCTTGACCTCCAGACTCCACCGCGCAGACCGCTGCACCGCCCACCACCATCCAGCCGAAGCCCGACCCCCAGTCCTCTTCTTTCTCTCATTTCTCTCTCCTGCTCCCTCTCTCTTCTTCGCTCACGTTTTCTCTCCCCATCCTTGTCTCTCTCTTTACCTCACTCTCCATCCATTCTTATCCTGTCTTATTCATTTTTTTATTATTTATGGGTCAACTGTTGTTATTAGTGTTTTAAAGTTGGGCTTTTCCTACGTTTAGATGTTGGGCTCTAGTTAAGGGCTTATAATTTAACCATTTAGAAAATCTTATAGGTTGAGTTTTAGATCAGGTCTTCTGAGTTGGGCCAGATTTTTGGATTTATTTTTATTTTCATTTTTATTTTCTGCTAGGCCCACAAATAGGTATATATAAGTATACTATATTATTATTATTATTATTATTATTATTATTATTATTATTATTATTATTATTATTAATGTGGTCACTGTTGATGTTGTTGTTGTTCTTATTTTTGGTATTCCTCTATTAGTATTATTAATATCCTAGTCATACAATATGTAATAGTGATTTGAGTAATACTTTAAATATTATATTTATGTTTATTAATGTTTTACTACTAGTACGAATTATTATTCTAATTACTTTAGATAATTTCTTAAAAACTATTTTTGTAAACTAAATATTGTTGGCTATGATATTACTGTAAAAAATTCTATCTATTAAAGTAAAATTATTTGACAAAATTATAGTTTTACAAAATATGGGATTTAGCCTTAAATAATTTTCTAGAATTATTTTGTTTCACTTAAAATATTTTTGATTTATAAAAATGTAGTTTTCAACCTAAAATATCCATTTGACAAAACTTAGAGTTTTTGCCCTAAAAAGGAATTCTAGATTTTAAGTATTTAATTAAATTAGTTTAACTAAATAAAACTCTATTTTCAAAGTATTATAAATCATTTTCTAAATTAGTATATATACCATTTATAATTCCCTTCGATTATCCTCATGTCCATAACCAATCCTAATCTTCTATTCCTTCGCCAATTCTTTCCTTCCACCTATTGACCCTAACTAATTTGACCCTCATGGACCCGATGGAACTGTCAGTGTCACCACCCGAGGTCACCTTGTATAGTTTTTACACCAAAGTTGCAGTTCGTGCCACCTTGATCAGTGCAGCACACCAGGCGTCCTACCAGGCAAGACACCTTGCCATTTGTTGTTTACTTATTTTAGCTCATATTTCATGCATTGTTCATTATTTTCTTTATGCAAAATAAACTGTGATACATGGCATAACCTGTTAGAACTTTCTGTTCATTTTTATTCAGCTATGTATTATTTTTTTTACACATTAAACCTAGGTTTAAGGGACCACCTTGTGTGTTGCATTCATTAGCCTTGACACATTATACCACGAAGTTGTGTGTCGCATGTAGAACACGGACGTGCGTGATTGGCTGGCCACCAGTACGTAAAAGCCATCCGATAGGAATAACCGCTAATAGAGATTGCATGCTAGTTTGACTTAGCAGTTATAGTGGTTTTGTGTTGTGGATACAACACAGTAGGCATTGGATGGGGAGAATAATTCCTTAGCGTATGGGCTTCGATGCACTTCCCTTGTGACCCGGACTCTCCGCTGGAGATACGGGGTTGATGACCCATGATTACTGACGGCCACTGACGATTCTGCGGAACATCATGCTCTTACTGATGGGGCCTCTGGTGCCCAAGGGGGACTACGCCGATCCTATTTAGCCAGGGCCCATGCGTAGGAAGGATTGTTCTTAACTATATTTTACTTAGAACGGTTAGGCACCTTTATCCGTTAGGTATGAGTACTTTTGGTTTGGGTACTTGTATCTGACCGTGGCTTGGAACAATAACTTGTCGCAGATTAGTTCGTCACATCTTGTCTTGTTTGGTTGTAGGTGTGACTTACTACTTCGATAAGAAGGTATTGAACCTTGTTGGGGTCCGGATACCATATTGGATTCATAGCATGGAAAGTTACGTCACCGTGAATTAGTTTACCATCTCCTGTCGTTGGGGGGATGGTACGCTCGTTCAATAGGTACGTATTGGAACATGTTATAATTCAATTAACTTATTTATTTGAGCAATATTTATTCAGTTTATATGGCATAATATTATGTGTCTTGTTACGTCCCTCTGAGGACCTGGTTATCTCCCAAGGTGTGTGCTATTGACTTTCGCAGGTGTTCTAGCTCTAGTCGTGATCATCGCTATTTCTTCGAGGATGATTGCACTTGGATCGTCTTCGCTTCGCTCGCCAAAATCATTCCTTTGTATATCATGTATTTTTCCTTTATTAGTTGGTAGTGGATTTGTCTCTGCCTAACATATTGTATCAAGACAATTCAGTATCATTATCTGATATCTTTTATTCATTTATTTTGTGTGGATGAGATTAGTTATGGTTCTATTGTATTTTACAGCTTATGTATTCATACGAGGCTTCCATATATTGGAGTATACTTCGTATGAATACAGCTGGCATGTCTACGTTCCTAGTCCTACGTATTTTGGGACTGGGGCGTTACATATTTTTGTGGTGGCCCATGCAGGTCGAGATAAATTGTTTGGTTACTTTACCGTACCAAACAAGCCTGCGAATAGGATTAGAAGTCTAGGATCTCATCCACGTGCTTGACCTCTTACCCTCGATTCCATATTCGTTTGACTCATCGATTGCATCTTGCTTGATTCCTTCTATCATTATTCCCATCTTCCCTTCGTGCTTGCTAGAGATTGACCCTACTAGTTAGATGTCCCAAACACCCTTAGCTTAATTCTTTAAGTTGGGTAGAATACCCCACACACCCTTGACCATTAAGGGAATACAAATGGTATTATCTATACCATAGAGACTAGAGAAAGTTAACACATTTGGGCAACCAAGCCTTGGTCAATAAAACCGTAGAATGATGGTATAGGAATAAACAAGACCTAGATCCTTATGACTCTTAGACTATTCATATTTGTTTTTATTCATCTATTATCGGGCCTAAATTTTTACTATCTAGACTAATGATGCTAATGTAGCCTAGTTTTTGCAAGCTTAGTCTTTTACCAAGCTTGTTCGTGACATATATGTTAATGGAGGTACCCCACTAACATATTGTCTATCAGAACCGGTGCATGATGGTTTGATCAACCAAGTGCACTTTGGTTCGCTTTTATCTATCGTTCTACGTGGATGGGGACATAGCTAAACTTGTACTCTAAAGTCCCATCCGCGACTGCCTTGGCAACTCCTTTTGAAATTTTTCGGTCGTCCTTGAATCACGTATTCGTATTCGATAACGCCTCCTTCGAACTCCATATTGCTTTCTCCTTCACCTATTTTTGAAGGACGAAGGTGTTATACTAGAACTTCCTCTAGCCTTCCTATCGATTATGACCATACCGTATTATTTTTCTATGATCTAGATCGCGATTTCTTACGACGTGATTTTATGAAAACATTGTCATCGTTTTGATCCCCATCGATACCCCCATGTGTCTTCTCACCCCCCGACAAATTCTAAATTTCGAGGACAAAATTCTTTTAAGTTGGGTAGGATGTAAAACCCCTAAATTTCTACCTTTTTTTTTATTAAATTTGGTACTGGTTTAAAATTTCGTATTGTACGTCACATAGTCGTATTGTACGTCGTACGCGAAGGTTCGTTTTTCGAATTTGCTCGACGAGTGCGAATATATGCGAGCGTAAATATTTTAGAAAAATATTTTCTATCTTTTATAGTTTCAAAATAATATACATAATAATTATTTTGTTATCATACCCAAGTTTCCAATTTATTATTTTATTTATTATTTATAAAAAGTCTTCGTGAAAACAGTTATTAATAATAAATAATATTATTCCCGTATACATATATTTTTCATAAAGATTTATTAAGTTTTAAATAATAATGTATTTTCGAAATTAATTATTATAGTATTTTTGGAAAACATGTTTTTAAATTATTGTGGCAATTTAAATTCTGATTTGATTTTATGGATCTATTTAAATAATTAAATTGATATCTATGTTTGAAAGATGAATTATCTTATTTGCTTTTAAAATAAAAGATGAATTTAAATTTGATTTGAATTGGATTTGGATTTAGATTTGATTGATTTTAAATTAGTAGCAAATTATCTACTTTGGGTTTTAAATAAATCCTAATCCTATCCAATTGAGAATTTTCACGTCCTATAAATAGGCAGGTACTCCTCTAATTCATTATTCATCCACAATAATTTTCTCCACAAATAAGCGTGCAACGTGTCTGTGTTACCCTCAGCCCATAATCTTATTCCATCTTTTACATGTACATAAATTTTCCCATGTCGGACACACCCCGATACCAAATCCCTAAACCTATCCCTAACCCTAACCCTAATCCTAACCAAGCCCCCTGCCACCTATCCACCGTAGCTCCGACGTCGTCTCCGGCCAAGCTACCTCCACCACCAGCCCCTCTCGGCCAACACGCCGCACACCCGATCCCGACACCGTCGCCACCTGCAACCCCGGCCTCTTCCCGTCACAGTCCCTCAACACCACTGCCAACGCCACCACAGTGGCACGGCCACCCGAACAACCAAAACACCTCTGCCGTCTCCCTAACTCCAGCCATCACCGTCGTCTCAGCATACTAACCCATGACGACCGCCACCGCGACCGGCCACCCGCCCCAAACCAGTACCAAACAAAAACCCAAAAATCGAAAACCCTTACCTCTTCCCGACGACGCCGTCAACTCTGGACCGTGCACCACCGCCCGATCGAAAAACTCCGGCGCCGAGCCACCCTTTGTCGACCGACCCTGGCCACATCTCCGCGAGTCAGCGCCGGCCGACCTCCGCCCTGGCTCGCGAGCGCCTCTCCGGCGCCAACCCCTAGCCAAGTCCATGCCAGCCGTGCCGTCCTTCGGCGACCGCACGCCGGAGACGGGCTCCCTCCGCCGAGTCCCGATCGCCGCTCACCTCCTTGCCTCCGCCGCCTCTTCTTCTCCGCCCGACTGAAACTCCAGCGCCGCCTCTCTTCCCGACCGCTCCACTTTCCTTCCGCCGGGACGACCCTCGACCTCCAGACTCCACCGCGCAGACCGCTGCACCGCCCACCACCATCCCGCCGGAGCCCGACCCCCAGTCCTCTTCTTTCTCTCATTTCTCTCTCCTGCTCCCTCTCTCTTCTTCGCTCACGTTTTCTCTCCCCATCCTTGTCTCTCTCTTTACCTCACTCTTCATCCATTCTTATCCTGTCTTATTCATTTTTTTATTATTTATGGGTCAACTGTTGTTATTAGTGTTTTAAAGTTGGGCTTTTCCTACGTTTAGATGTTGGGGTCTAATTAAGGGCTTATAATTTAACCATTCAGAAAATCTTATAGGTTGAGTTTTAGATCAGGTCTTCTGAGTTGGGCCAGATTTTTGGATTTATTTTTATTTTCATTTTTATTTTCTGCTAGGCCCACAAATAGGTATATATAAGTATACTATATTATTATTATTATTATTATTATTATTATTATTATTATTAATGTGGTCACTGTTGATGTTGTTGTTGTTCTTATTTTAGGTATTCCTCTATTAATATTATTAATATCCTAGTCATACAATATGTATTAGTGATTTGAGTAATACTTTAAATATTATCTTTATGTTTATTTACGAATTATTATTCTAATTACTTTAGATAATTTCTTAAAAACTATTTTTGTAAACTAAATATTGTTGGCTATGATATTACTGTAAAAATTTCTATCTACTAAAGTAAAATTATTTGACAAAATTATAGTTTTACAAAATATGGGATTTAGCCTTAAATAATTTTCTAGAATTATTTTGTTTCACTTAAAATATTTTTGATTTATAAAAATGTAATTTTCAACCTAAAATATCCATTTGACAAAACTTGGAGTTTTTGCCCTAAAAAGGAATTCTAGATTTTAAGTATTTAATTAAATTAGTTTAACTAAATAAAACTCTATTTTCAAAGTATTATAAATCATTTTCTAAATTAGTATATATACCATTTATAATTCCCTTCGATTATCCTCATGTCCATAACCAATCCCAATCTTCTATTCCTTCGCCAATTCTTTCCTTCCACCTATTGACCCTAACTAATTTGACCCTCATGGACCCGATGGAACTGTCAGTGTCACCACCCGAGGTCACCTTGTATAGTTTTTACACCGAAGTTACAGTTCGTGCCACCTTGATCAGTGCAGCACACCAGGCGTCCTACCAGGCAAGACACCTTGCAATTTACTGTTTACTTATTTTAGCTCATATTTCATGCATTGTTCATTATTTTCTTTATGCAAAATAAACTGTGATACATGGCATAACCTGTTAGAACTTACTGTTCATTTTTATTCAGCTATGTATTATTTTTCTTACACATTAAACCTAGGTTTAAGGGACCACCTTGTGTGTTGCATTCATTGGCCTTGACACGTTGTACCACAAAATTGTGTGTCGCATGTAGAACACGGACGTGCGTGATTGGCTGGCCACCAGTACGTAAAAGCCGTGCGATAGAAATAACCGCTAATAGAGATTGCAAGCTAGTTTGACTTAGCGGTTATAGTAGTTTTGTGTTGTGGATACAACACAGTAGGCATTGGGCGGGGAGGACAATTCCTTAGCGTATGGGCTTCGATGCACTTCCCTTGTGACCCGGACTCTCCGCTGGAGATACGGGGTTGATGACCCATGATTACTGACGGCCACTGACGATTCTGCGGAACGTCATGCTCTTACTGATGGGGCCTCTGGTGCCCAAGGGGGACTACGTCGATCATTTTTAGCCAGGGCCCATGCGTAGGAAGGATTGTTCTTAACTACATTTCACTTAGAACGGTTAGGCACCTTTATCCGTTAGGTACGAGTACTTTTGGTTTGGGTACTTGTATCTGACCGTGGCTTGGAACAATAAATTATCGCGGATTAGTTCGTCACATCTTGTCCTTGTTTGGTTGTAGGTGTGACTTACTACTTCGATGAGAAGGTATTGAACCTTGTTGGGGTCCGGATACCATATTGGATTCATAGCATGGAAAGATACGTCACCGTGAATTAGTTTACCATCTCCTGTCGTTGGGGGGATGGTATGCTCGTTCAATAGGTGCGTATTGGACCATGTTATAATGCAATTAACTTATTTATTTGAGAAATATTTATTCAGTTTATATGGCATGATATTATGTGTCTTGTTACGTCCCTCTGAGGACCTAGTTATCTTCCTAGGTGTGTGCTATTGACTTTCGCAGGTGTTCTAGCTCTAGTCGTGATCATCGCTATTTCTTCGAGGATGATTGCACTTGGATCGTCTTCGCTTCGCTCACCAAAATCATTCCTTTGTATATCATGTATTTTTCCTTTATTAGTTGGTAGTGGATTTGTCTCCGCCCAACATATTGTATCAAGACAATTCATTATCATTATATGATATCTTTTATTCATTTATTTTGTGTGGATGAGATTAGTTATGGTTCTACTGCATTTTACAGCTTATGTATTCATACGAGGCTTCCATATATTGGAGTATACTTCGTATGAATACAGCTGGCATGTCTACTTTCTTAGTCCTACGTATTTTGGGACTGGGACGTTACACTCGCCACAGAGTAGCAGTTGAGACACGTGGCAGAAATTGACCAATTCTTAACAGTTCGGATTTCGTACAACAAACAGATCATGATCAATCTTAACCAATCCCCAACTGCCCACTTCTCAAGGTACAGTTACAAGGATGTGGTCCAAAATTAGCCACGTGGCTGTACACCTCATTACTCACAAATTCCTATAAATAGCATGGTGTTATTCCCTTGCATACACACAGAGGGACACACATATACATACAGAGAGCATTTTATTTGCCGGAGCTGAGGTTGCGTTCGATCGTCCAAGGAGTAAGGCAGATTTGATAGCACTTTCCCCAGCCTCTACTATCACCCCCCAGAATCCAAATTAAACAATTATACTTAGATTACTTTTCCTAGGTTTTGTTCCCAGTCTCTCTTTGTACAAGCGAGTTTGTAATTGTGAATCAAAGTTCAGTCCTCCCATAAAACTGTTATGTTCTTCGATAATCAATGACAGACAGTAATATTTCAACAGGTCCAGTCAGGATAGGAACGAGCACAATACATCTCATGCAGTTCATAACATGACAGAAAATGTAAATATGCTATAGAGTAAGATACATGAAATGCTGAAGAATATATATGTAGTGAAAGAGATGACTGTAAAGAAATATCTACTATAAGTAAAGAGCTAACAGTGGCTAGTAATGTAGAGTACAAGATAGACATGTGAATGTCTTGAATTTGCACATGATTATTCTAAGAGTTTGCACATGATTACACTACTTTAGAATTATTCACATGGCCATTTATACTCCTCCGTACCCCAATCAATACACAAGGATCCAGACAAGTTATGTTATTGTACATGATTTCACATGGGGGCCCATAAATGGGTGCACATGAAGTATACATGAGGGGCTCTATGAACATGAAAGTACATAAATCACAAGAGTGCATATGAATGGTGAAAGCACCGGAGTACATGATGAAAGTAAAATGCATATGACATGACGTAACCCGATGCTCCCGAGGGGGATAACATCTCATGAAGGGATCCATACAGTACCAATTCGTGTTAACAATGTGACAACATCAAGAAAAGTAATCTAGAACATAAATATAAATCCTATCAAGTATAAAATGGTCAGAGAATATACTCACCTGGTATCCTGAGTATCCTGAGTATCCGATGAGTATATATGTCTAGACAGAGTAGATGAGTCCTATTTAGAGCAACACAGGTCTCAACATGTCCAGAATGGTAATATTAAACTTTACAAAGCATTCTATATGAATTCTAGGTCATTCTAGACTAAAGTCAACTCTTGGTCATCTCTAGTCAACTTCACTAGTCAAACTTGGTCAACTAGGCCAATCCTAGTCCAATCAAGTCTCACTAAGCCTAACCAAGCCTAGGGTAGCACTTAAACATAATCAAAGCCCTAACACGTTATCACACACAAACACAAACTATGCATATTCTTCCTTATACAATATATACATAGGTATTCATATAGGCTAGTGCCTAATACACAAGCAAGGCACAAACTTGGTACACATATATGTAAGTAGGGGGTGAGTGTGTGTCAACATTGTGGTGGGTAGTGATATGGTGTGTATGTGTGTGGACTATCTCATGGTGTGTGTGTTCAGTTGCATAGTATGATAGGGGGTGTGTGTGTACCACTGTTAGTGAGATGAGGGTGTGTTTGTACAGTTCACATATGTGTGTGTGTATCCAGCTGCACAGTGTGACAGGGTGTGTGTGTATTCAGTGAGTGACATGTGTGTATGAGTGTCAACTGTGTGTGAGATGAGGGGGTGTGTGTGTATAGATCACATACTGTGTTTTTGTGTCAGTTTCATAGTGATATGGTGTGTGTGTGTATATAGATCACATAGTATATGTGTGTGTCAGTTTCAGAGTGATATGGAGTATATGTGAGGCATACATGTGTAGTGTGTTCTTAGGTTTCTGTGTGTACAGTAGTGTGTGTGACCTAAATCTCAGAAAAAATTGTCATGTTATTCTCATTCAGCTCATCCACATATAAATATGCATAACCCCAAGTCATTATCCCCAGTTCAGTCCAAGTATCAATGAATGATAGTTCCTTTGAAAATCAACCCAATTGAAAAATGAAAACCAAACATACCAACCTAAACATGAATCATTATATACCAGTTATTATAACATATCTGAAATTAACATTAAATCATATATTTTGAATCACAAAAGCTCTGTTATCAGCATTTACCCGATTCTCATTTCAGCCCAAACAAGAAAACACAAATTCAAAATAAAATTCAAATAATCATTATATTTATATGTGCACAGGTGCTAGGCACATGTGTCCGCGTGTCAGAGAGGGTTTCGTGTCCACCCAAGTAGACACGAAGTGTCTAGAACAATTTAGGCATGTACAGACACATACTACACAGCACAGCATCGTGTGGCGGGGACACGAGTTCATGCACACGACACACGACACGTGACACCTCGTGCTCATGTCCACGTATTCGCCATAGATAGGGCTAGAGAGTCGACACCCTGATTTGGGTTCAAAACATGTCTGTGTGTGACACGACACACGTATCAGTCGAACGGAATCGACTGAACCGTGTCAGTATAAAATACGTACGTGCATGAGAACATGTCTGATACGACACGACCATACGTGGCTTACGGGGTGACCAGTCAGTCACTGCCCCGACCTACCAACCAAGTGTCAGGCCACCACGTGATGTGTCGCATCCAGATTCAGTGTTCGGGTAGCAGGGCATCCGTGTGGGGGCTCGTGCTACGTGTCCAGTCCAGTTTTGGACATAGTAAAAACACAAAAATCTACTCAGTCAAATACGAAATCAAACCACACCTGTAGGGATACAAATCAGTTAAAAAAGAATTCAAAAACAGCAATAAAAATCTCTTTTGGTCATTTTATCAAACACCTAAAAGCCTATACTGATACATGTCTGATATAGACACTAAATCAACACGAATTTCCACCAAACTTTTCCTACAGCTAGGGGACACCTAGATGGATGCATCTATGGAATAAAATCATGATTTTAGGGTAATTTATAGGGATTATCTATAGGAATCCAATCTCCAAGAAAAAGCCCAAAATAGTGAAGTCTCCTTCCTTAAGCAATCCCCCAATGAGTTTGCCTCCTTGCAAGCTAGCCTCCTTCTTCTTCTACTCCAGATTTGGATTCAAATACAAAAGATTGGGATCAATTTGGTGGAGGAATGATGAAAGGGAGAAGAAATTAGGGTTTCTTAGAAAGGAATTTCTGAAAGAGGTAAGTGGTTATGAGGAGACATTATATAGGCTGAAATTAGGTTTAAAATGGGCTGTAGTGGCCGGCCATATAGGGATTAGGGTTAGGGTTACATGTAAATGGGCTTTGAGCAATCCATGCATAAGAGACGAACATTTGAAGAAACGTTGAGATAATAAATAAAAAATAACATAAATTCACAGACAATTTTATGAATGAAGCATCAGCTAATATAGATAGTGCTGAGCATAAAATGCAGAAGGGCATACCAAAAAAGAAACAATACACACTGAATAATTGAAAATGCATAGTAATGAAAAGAGTCTGAATACATCAACTAAGCAAACAGTCACAAAAGTGCTAAAAAATTAATGTACTACTATCTTAAAATGAAGGAGCATTTACAAGAACACATAGACAAAAATAGAGTAATAAAAAAGCATCTAGACAAAATGTAGTGACATCTAGATCAAATCCTCAGCTGCTAAATAGAATCATCATCATCGTGATCAGCATCGCCACTATGTCCAGAAGGACCAACCCCAGAAGTACTAGCTCCATGAGAAAGGTGTAGAGTAGCACTAGAACTACGGTACCAGTCATAAGTGTTACCTGGCTCAAAGAAGGGATGAACCGCCTCATTCTCGTAGCGGTAGCCAGAAACAGTAGGATCTCGAAGAGAACTGGCATGCTGACCGGTCTGGGCTAAACGTAGATCCGCAAAAGGGTTTGCAAGGGACTGAAATCGACTATCATCTCGGAACTCACGTTTCCTCAATGTGTCAGTAACAAACACTCACAAAGAGTTGTGCTCATCTAGCTGAGCACGCCGCATATTAGATAAGTGCTGGTGTATACCCTCAAAAGTCATAAGATAATCCTGAGGTAGAGGAGGTAGTGCAGTAGGAGGAACAGGAGGGATAGCTGCACTGCCACGATTAAGTTGAAGATACCTAGGCTCAGAATAAAGAGCACAAGTGGCTAAATCGATCTCAAAGTATTAAAAAATGATAGAAAGGATCATCGCATAGAGAAGGTTTCTGTTACTCTCACGACATCGACCCATCATTTGGATAATCGTCTTAGGAACAAAAAGAAATTCCACTATGAATATGATAAAGTACAGGCATTTCAAGGTTGGTGATATCAACTTTGGAAGTTGATTTGGGCAAGAGAGTGTAATAGAAAATGCGATGTAATTCATAAAGGAATAAGTTCAAATGTACAGCTTTGAACTTTTTGGGACGGACATGATCAGGAGCACATAATTGGTTCTTGAAACTGTTTGAAGTTGTGTCGCCTAAAAAATTTAAATTTAGTGATATCGTTTGGCAGAGCACCTTCATTTGGAATGTTTAGGCTTTTCACTAAGTTGGCATCATTGTATTGAATATCAATGCCAGTGACACAACTCCTAACATTGAAAGTGTCATCAGCTAAGGTGAAGTTGCAGTAAAATAACCGAATAGCATTAGTACCAATAGAAAAAGAATGAGTGATAAGTTTGTGCAATCCTAATGCTTCATAGAAAGTTTTTTATGCCTAGAATTAATAATCCTCTCAGAAGCGCAGACAGCTGCTTCGATCCAAGTACCCGGCCGGTTCAATGGCCCCTTTTTCTTAGCAAAGACTTGGGAGACACGGTTTGCCTCCAGCACAAGCCCGACTGCTACTCTAAAGTATTGTAAAATGGTCTATCTGAAGGCGCAGCCTACTCGTCACCCTAAAGCACAGCGACTTTATCCAAATCACAGCCTACTTGTTGCCCCTAAAAGTACAGAGATCCCGTTGTCTTTGAAACATAGTACATATGTCGCCCTAAAGCACAGAGGCTCCGTCGTCTCCAGAAGCCCAGTCTACTCGTCGCCACAGAAGCACAGCCAGCCTTGTCTAAAGCACGGACGGCATGGTCCCACCCAATCGACTCGCTTAAATCGTCTCTCTCAAAGATAGGATTGAGATTGGTCAAGTTGATAAATACGAATATCTTATCAAATTGATTTAAATTTCGGATGAAGATTACACAGAATCCAAATCTGAGATAAAATCCCAAGATTTGCTCGGCTACATCCGAACAAGAAAATCGATAAACACTACATGTCACCTCTTTCAATTATTTTGATAACCACCAGAGATCTCGTTTGAAGGAAATGTCAACACCACCACGTGTCAACGCCACAGAAGCCCACACCATACAAAGACGACAGATTTCTTCATATCTCGAAACCCTAATGCAGATCGCATATGTGCCCCTCTTTCTATAAATAGGAGAGGTTTTTCCTAACAATATGATCGACAAGGAGAAGAAGATCCACAGAATTATCAAAATTTTCAACTTCGACGTTGTTGGACGTAACAAAAGGTTGAACAAACTTTTTGCTTTATTGAACGTATAAGGTATCTGTGTATAAAGAAGAAAGTCGTAAATATGATATTCTAAGTACAGGAAGAAGAGGTTTCTGGAAAAGTATGACGATGGAGATCGAGCACTACAGCGGCTCCTTTACTCCGTTGATGATCAGACGATGAATCAACCTTGCTATGGCTCTTTGGCAACTTTGATGGGACTCTGGGTCACCGATCAAGAGGCTGTCTGGATGATAAGATCCCTTGAAGATGGTTGGTAGGTTCTTTGGTTGATAAGTGGATAAGGGTGGTCGATTCTTCATGGATGAAGATCGCTGCTCCTTTGAAGATTGTCGATTGTCAATGTTCTTTCTGTCTTTCGATGCTTTGGTAGAAGAAGAACTCTTTCTATTTATAGAGAACCGAGCACATATGCGATGTGCATTAGAGTTCCTGAGATATGAAAGAATTTATCGTAATTGTATGGTACGGGCTTCTACGGTGCTGACACGTGCGAACATCGAGATTCCCCTCAAACGAGGTCTCTGGTGGTTATAAATATAACCGAAGGAGGTAACACGTGGTGCGTGCCAATTTGCTTGCTCTGATAAAGTCAAGTAAATCTTGGGATTTCATCTTAGATTTGGAGTCTAATTGATCCTCATCTAAGATTTAAATCAATCTTATATGATATCAATCATGATTTAATCCCAATCTTTTCTGCAAGAGGCGGTTTAAACAAACCAATTGGGGTGGACCCATGCTTCCTACGCCTCTAGTAAGGACTAAGTATTGCTGCGCTTCTGTGGCGACGAGTAGATCGTGCTTCTGGAGACGACGAAACCTCCGTGCTTTCAGACGACGAGTGGACTTGGCTTCGATTAACGACGAGACTTCTGTGCATGTAGAGCAATTTATGAAGCTGGGTTTTGGGCTACCAGAGTCACTGTGCTATAGGCGATAAGTCAGCTTGTGCTTCAGGTTGGCAAGGTTACTATGCTTTTGGAGCGACAGGTTGACTTGCATTGGTTACGATGGGAGTTCCCAAGTCTTTTATAAAGAAGTAACTTAAGCTTCTGATCCGAAGCAGATGACTGCGTCGTAGGAATAGAGATGGTGTGAGCATATCACCATTATGTGCCTCATATGGACGCAGGTAAGTAGCTGCGCCTCTAAACAGTAAAGGCATTGGCTGCGAAAGGAAGGGTATGACATCCTTGCTTCTCTGATATTGGCACAGATAGATAGCTGCACCTCTGGAGTACAGTCACTGGATTCTAGAATAAAAGAAGGGGAGGAGGGCCCAACTAACATCTTATTCCTGAGGTTGGCATAGGCAGGTGGCTGCGCCTCTGGCTCGAAGGCTCTGGCTTCTTCAAGTGCTGGGTTGCTGATATGCTTCTGAGAGGCTACGTCCACAAGAATATCAAAACATGCTTTGGTGGAGATCAATCCTCCAGCGTATGTATCAAAAAAAGGAAGGTTGTGCTTCAATGAAGACTACATCCCTTATAGATCCCTCTAGGCTTATGTCGAATATGTACTAGATCCTTTGTAGAAGAACAAAATTAGTCCTTTATCTATGGTCTTGATGTGTCTGTACTAGACTTTGGTAGACATGACAAAGAAGGGACTTCTTTCCATATCTTCTGTTTTGTTTTATTAGCACTGAGTCTGAGTCTTTTGCATCTTCTGGCTTTGGCGAAGGGATCTCTTAAGCTGAGATTTTTCATGTTTCTACAAGATACCCTTTAAAGTGTCCCAAACTTGAGTCAAGCTCAGGATACTTTGAACAGAAGCATGAACACGTGTTAGGACTGTACGAGCTGGGTGATGGCTGGTGTCACGCCTAGCTCTTAGCATTAATGGTCCTTAGTCATCATTTCACAGCATGGGCTCCTGATGTTTCTTGATATTGGAGATTCTTGCGTCTTTGCAGGGATCATGAATATCTTTAGCAGAGGGGGTTCAGAGTCACGTTTTTTGGTCATTCGTAGTACTACCATCTGTCATGGAGTGGAGCTTTAGCTTAACTTGTAAGCTTCTGACCGATGTTTGGCTTGTGCTTAGACCATACGAACAACCTATATAAAGGATTGTCCTCGTTCAAGAGAAGACTCAGCTGCTTCAACAATGGCCTTGCTTGCCCGATGTTTAGCTCCTAATGACCCTGGAGTTTGCTTGAGGCGGCCATCGGTGGCAAATCTTTTTATCCAAAGAAGCTATAGTAGAACTACCATTTGGATCTTAAGACGTCCCATGCCCTGGATGTCGTGGGTGTCAATAGCGTCTCGGATCTCTGCTTTCTGGAATAGTATTGCTTGCCATTCTGACCGAAGAATAGCAAGGCCTGTTGCTGTGGTTGCTCTCGCCGGCCAGCTAGGAAGATAGGAGAGTCCTGTGCTGGTTTTCATCCCCAGCTCGGGCCAGTAGCAACTTTGGACGATGGCTTCCTTTTGACCAGGAAGTGATCGGCTCTGTCACCGCTTTACCCGCGCTGTTGAGAGCTTGTACCGTAATTTCAGCTTTTTTGTTGCTTCTGTGTATGTAACTACGAAGAGTCTGTAATAGGTCTTTGTAGCCACATGTTTTTATATGTAGAAGCTTTCTTTTTCTCTGTACTTTTGTGTCCAGAATAAAGGGGGAATCTTTATAATGGATTTGCCTAACTAGAGGTAATATAGACGTGGTAGGCTTGATCTTGGTCGGGGTATAGAACAACAATCTAGAGGTAATATGGACATAAACTGTTTTCTAATCCGTCGGAATAATCATAGAACTGATACGAGAAGAAAGACTACTCAGAGGTAATGTGGACATGGTAGTCGCATCTTCCATGCATAGAGGAGCAATCCAGAGGTAATGTGGACGTAAAGTGCTTCATCTACTTGAGAGAATATATAGGAGGGATAGCGAGAGATCCCCTTACCAGAACTCATAGGCACCCTTTTTTGGGGATGTGGGTGACAATGCTTGTTCTGTCTTCAAACGTAATACTTCTTTAGGAACTTATCGTTGATGGGGATCATTAGCAAGTCCCCATTAGGCTTAGCTAGCCGATAAGCACCGTTGGAGTACACCGTTTCTATGACCAACGGTCCTTCCCACTTGGGCTCGAACTTTCTAGCTGTCTTGTGGGACATCACCATCAGTCTTCGTACTGCCAAGACGAGGTCGCCCACATGGTAGGATCTTTTACGGACCTTTTTATTAAAGGCCCCAGAGATACGATCTTGGTAAAGCTCAATCCTTTGCTGCACGAGCAAGCGCTTTCCATCTAATGCTTTTAGCTCTTGTAACCACGTGCACTGATTGTCTTCGACGGTTAACTGATTAGTGACCATGTTAGTGGACAACATCTTCTTAAGTACTTGACCCATGCTAGTATTGGAGTCCCAAGTTGAGGAGTCAGAAGAGTGTGAGTGCCTCATGACTTCTTCTTCTGAATCTTCTGAGGTGGTCGTAGGTGTAACATACCCCAGCCCTCGACGAATACGTTGGTAATAGTTTTCAGCTTTTCCCTTTGGAGTGTGAATCCGTATGGGAAGACGTCGACCTTTGCCATAATTGAGCCCCTTATTGCTATTTAAGTTGTAGCCCATCTTTTGGATAAGGTTCTTGGCCTGCGCCGTGTAGCGATAAAACTGCATTTTGTCGCTATCTAGATCTGGATCTTCAGGAGTTATCCGTTGCGAATGCTCTAATCGACCAAATATGATGGACTCCTCTTCTTTTTTCCTAGCTAGAACCATGAAGTAGGCACCAAGGGCAGGGACAAATTGGCTCACATGATTGGCAGTTGTCACTTTCGTCTGTAGTCTACACAGAGAATTGTCCAGGAAATACTTGGTATTCTAGCATGTGCCAGAGTAGTTCGATGATAATTTTTTATTGATGAAGTGGGATATCTTGTTCTGAGAGATTACGCCATCAAAAGTGTGGGCTTCTGTATCGGTGCAGACGTAATCTTCTAGCTCTTCGTCAGTGAGGGCTGGGGCTGCGGCCGGAGGAGAAGGAGGATGCCTCCCTTTCAGTTTAACAATTAATGGAGTGGTAGTCGGATGCTCCTGCGCCTTCATGGTCAGCCTTGGCGACCTCCTGGGTAACTTCATTTGTATAGGCTTCTGACAATCTACCATCGTCACTAGAGGTAAAGGTGGGGCTTTGCCCCGAAGCTTAACAACAAGAGGCACTGACACCATGGGAGGCCTCCCTTTCAGTCGAACCTTTAAAGGTTTTTTGTCCACAGTGCATCTCGGGTCTCTTTAGAGAGGCGGAGGAGCTCGAAAAATGACAATCTAGCCAGAGTATTAGCCAGCTGCGCTAGAATATCGAAATTATAGGACTTTATAGGTCCGATTACCGGATCCTTTTTGAGAGGTTTGTCGAAGCGAACCTCCTTCTATTTCTGCTTGTGCACGGTAGAAGCCCGGGATGGACCCGCCTCTAGTGCCTCAGGGATATAAGGTGGACTAGCTCCTGATATATCTGGGACAGGGGGAGTACCTGGTGGAGACTCCTCCTGGCTTGGAGCCTGGCTCTTGTCTTACCTCTACGCCGAGCGGGTGGTCACCAAAGCATCGTTGGTCGACGTCGAGACCATGCAGCATGCCTTGCTTTTCTTTTCTTTGGCAGGAAGGGTCGTAGATGTCATCATATCGGGAACCAAGTCAGGATGTATCCACATGACTTTGCCTTGAGGCGTAGAGAACGGGATGAGCCCTTGAGCGTTGTCCTGTGCTGGCGGAAGGTTGACTACTTCTATTGTCGCCTTTAGAATAGGGATGACGCCATCTTGTACCTCTGTAGCTGGAAAACTCTGACTAGGAGAGTAACTATGTTGGCTGTGACGGTCTTCTCTTCGTAATACAACGATATGATGTTGGCATTAATGAGGCATTAAATTTGCCCCTTCAACACGTAACAGTCCTGTTTTGAGTGATGGAAGTACTGGTGATAATGGCAGTACTTAGGATGGTCCACCTTTCCCACTTCATCGGGATGCCTGGGTGGTGGGATAGACAGTTTGACACTGTTCCTAAGCATCTTGAAGAGCTCTAGCATATCCTTATCATTGAAGGAGTAAGTCTTCCTCGGCCTCTGTGCTTCCACAGATTTGGGGTTCGCAGCTGCTGAACCTTTGGAGATGTTGACGGTCATGGCAGGCTTGCCTTTTTTATTTTTGGGGTTGTTGCTATACGAGCGTCTTGTCTTGTATTCGGGCGTAGGAAAGTGCAGCCCCAAGAGCTGCACGTCCTGAGCTTTCCTTTGTACGGCCTACGCCTCTATAATGAAAGGCGTCTACTCTGTACAAGGAGCACTATGCCACAATTTTATAGCGGGCAGCATATTATTGCGGCAGGAGTCCATAAGCATGGGCTCGAGCATACCGGATGGTAATCTGAGGGCTGCCTGGCCGAAGCGCTCGATGTATGTACGGACAGGCTCTTTTTCCCTCTAGACAATTTCCATGAGGGTCGACATAGTCATATCCATGCCGCCTTCGTAGAATCGGTCCACGAACCGAGTCTTCAGGTCTTCAAATAACGAGATGTAGTCGTCCGAAAGACTGCAGAACCACTCATAGGCTACCCCCAGCAGGGCTCCTATAAATATGTTGGACAGGAGGGCATCTTCCTTTGGCAGGTGCCCCATTACTGAGGTAAAGTACCTCAAGTATTATCGGGGAGATAAAACGATGTTGTCCCATTAGGCAGGGTATGACTGTCGGATCCCTATCTTTCGGAGCATTGATTGCTTTTTTTTGGCATCATGATGAGCATACAACTCCTTGATGGCCTGCTGTTAGGAGGATAAACGATGTTGTCCCATTAGGCAGGGTATGACTGTCGGATCCCTATCTTTCGGAGCATTGATTGCTTTTTTTTGGCATCATGATAAGCATACAACTCCTTGATGGCCTGCTGTATCTCGGTCGGCATTGCGGAACCTGTAGCCGACGAAGTAGACGAGGATGGTCCTACATGGTTGGCAGAAGGCAACATGCTGGATTCGTCATTGGTTGGCGGATCACGTGCAGGTACAGAGGCAGCGGGGGCCATGCTACTCTTGAGGTCGATTATGACCGAAGATATAGTCTTCATGGTGTACGTCAGCGTATCCAACTTCGTCTCGAGGACTTCGATACGCCTGAGGTCTTCAATGTTGTCTTTCTTATTGCCGTCAGCCATGAAGACAGACCGAGTGTGAGGGTGACTCAAGGGAGCCATGGATCCTTCACTTTCTGGCTCCGACGCCCTGAGGCTCGCTGTCTTGAGGATATACCGAAAGATTGTGATCTTCTTTAGACTCAGTATGGTTGCTACCCTCGGTCTGGTGAATAGCTGTGCCGATGAAGACATCTATGTCGTATTGTGCCTCGTCGGATTAGAACACAGGGTTGTTTTGCATGGTAGGAGGCTGGCTACCCCCAGTTTTTGATAAGGCACCTAATGCTGATTTGAAACGACTTCCTTGGAACACACCTGCATCGGGTACCTTGGCTTTACTGTTCTTTGACCTCCTCTTCAGTTTAGCAACTGATATGGGAGGATTCTAGGAAGGCTTCTTGATAGCTCTAGAACCTTGCGCTGCGTAGCATGTGGCGATATGGCGATTATCTTCTCTTTGGCTCACCGACCCCCTGTTAGGCCTCTGACGTGGAGTTGGCGTGGAGTAGAGTGCGTGGAGTAGAGTCTCTGGAAGACGGAGCGCCTGTTCGTCGATGGCACAACCGTCTGCTGACAACGTGAGTTGATGGTAATCTGGGTACAAGGGTGCCTTGATTTAGGCACGTCTTGCACCATAGATTCTTCTTCCGCTTGGGAGAGGGTTGGCTCTTCTGTCGTAACACTCCCATTGTGTATTCAGGGAAGCTGCATGTAAGCACGGTCCGAGCGGGTCTGGAGAGGAAGCCTCATGTCGCTCCTGCGGGAACGCTACTTGCGTGGTTCCCTCTCCGTAGGACATACCCTCTGGCTTATCTTATGCACAAGAGTACCCCAGTGTGTGGAAGATTCGACTGGTTGAGGCATCGGAGCGCGGGAGCCAATCCTGTATAACTTTCCATCGGCTGCGCGTGTTACTGTCAACATAGGCCTCTGGTCTGCCGCTGGTGTCGCACGCTTGTTGTACGAAGCATGAGCCACCTGGGATCTCTTCCTACTACCCCAGCAGGTGAGTAGTATTCAGAGTCCGCCGAAGGTTTACCTAAAGGGAAAGCGATTCTGTTGAAGACAGATCTCCTTGCCGGTAATACTTCCGTCGTGAGGGGTTGGACCGGTGTGCACTTCCTTTGGCATCGTTCCTTCGTCAGATCAACCATGGAACCACCATCTTCTTCTCCATGCTTTCCCAGGACGAGAATCGTACGACGGGATAAGGCAGCCGAGAACTTCTCTGTGTCCTTGATGTTGAGGTGTCCTGAGACGCAGTTCCCGCCATCGTGCTGCTGGCTGCAGTTGTCTTAGGCCTACAGACACGTTGAGTCTTCTTCGGTTGTACGAACTGCTTTAAAGTCTTCGACTTTTCATCAGAGAGGTGATCTTCAAAAGCCTGCTGGTTGAAGCATACGAGCAGCATGTCTTAAGAAGCTTCCCACAAGTTGTCTTCAGATTGCGTCGCCGCCTTCTCGTTGGAAGAGAAGGTAGTCCCTAGCAGAGTCACCATTTTTTTCGACGTAACAAAAGGTTGAACAAACTTTTTGCTTTATTGAATGTATAAGGTATCTGTGTACAAAGAAGGAAGTCCTAAACAAGATATTCTAAGTACAGGGCAAAGAGCTTTCTGGGAAAGTGTGACGATGGAGATCGAGCACTATAGTGACTCCTTTACTCCGTTGATGATCTGACGATGAATCAACCTTACAATGTCTCTCTGGCGCCTTTGATGGGTCTCTTGGGCAACCGATCAAGAGACTGTCTGGATGAGAAGACCCTTGAAGATGGTTGGTTGGTTGGTTCTTTGGTTGATAGGTGGATGAGGGTGGTCAACTATTCGTGAATGGAGATCGCTGTTCCTTTGAAGATTGTCGATTGTCAATGTTTTCTCTGTCTTTCGATGCTTTGGTGGAAGAAGAACTCCTTCTATTTAAAGAGAACCGAGGACATATGCGATGTGCATTAGGGTTCCTGAGATATGAAAGAATTTGTCGTCATTTCACGATGCGAGCTTCTGCGGCGCTGACACATGGCGGACATCAAGATTCTCCTCAAACGAGATTTATGGTGGTTATAAACATAACCAAAGAAGGTGACATGTGGTGCATGCCGATTTTCTTGCTCGAATACAGCCTAGTAAATCTGGGGATTTCATCTTAGATTTGGAGTCTAATTGATCTTCATCTAAGATTTAAATCAATCTGATATGATATCAATCATGATTTAATTCCAATCTTTTCTACGAGAGGCGGTTTAAATAAACCAATTGGGGTGGACCCATGCTTCCTTCGCCTCTAGTGAGGACTAAGTACTGCTATGCTTTTGTGCCGATGAGTATACCATGTTTCTGGAGACGATGGAACCTCTGTGCTTTCAAGGGACGAGTGAACTTGGCTTCTGTAACACCCTTCTTCCAAAAATGAGGGTAATTTTAAAATTTTGTAATTATAATCATTTAATAATGATATTTAAATCATATTGTAATTTTTGGTGATTTTTAATTAATTTAAAATATTTAAAATATTGAATTATGATTTTGATGGTTAATTAGTTAAGCCCTAGTTTTGCTAAGCCTAGAGACTAACCATGACCAAGGGAGCCTGGTCATGTGATTAGAATGTCATATTACTACTTTTTAGCCTGGGGATATTTTGGTCATTTTGACAATTTTATGAAATTATAATTTATATTTATTAAATATTGTGCTAATCTTTTAGTTAAGCCTTAACCTTGAAGTTTAACCAAATCTAGATTAGTCTTGAGGTTAGAATCATGGTTAGAACATTCCTACTAAATGCCCAGGTTACTAATATCTAGATATTATTGTAGTTTGATATTTTCCTTAAGATATTTGTAGATGGAAAGCCTTAGGACTAAATTGGACCAATTAATGGACTTGAAATTTGGTGGAGAAGCCTTAGCCACCCATATACATCTAAACCTAAACCTAATTCCTATTGTGGCAGCCACAAGTAGTAAATCCACCTCCTATAAAGTATCATCTAGTAGCCCTTGCCTCTTTTTGATACCTACAAAGAACCCTAATTTGTTCTTCCCTAAACTTCTCCCATTTAATACAAATTGAGTCCAAATTGAGTAAAATCAATTGCATCATCATCCGCAATAGTAGAGGAGACTTGTGGAGGCTTGCTAACAAGGTTTGAGGACATTTGAACATAGCAAATCGATGAATACATCAATTCTAGGCTCTTTAAATTGAGATTCCAACTCTCAATAGGTAAACCCCTTTAAACCCATTAAAACCCTAATTTTTCTTCATTAATGCATACATCTAGGTACCATACCCATGTAGACCAAGTTTGGTAGGATCTTGTGTCCATTTAGTATGCGTATCGGACACGTATCGGTGTTTTTAAATAAGTGTTTGGTGAAATGCCACATAGGAATTTATTTTAGTAATTTTCAAAACTAATTAAATGTTTGTGTAGCCTAACATGTGTATATCATAACCCTAATCGACTGAGTCAATTTTAGCATTGTTTGGACACTGTTTTAGGACACGGGGATACGTGTACGAGACCTCGTGCACTGCCCGGCTTTCCGACCTTCATTTCTCTCTGTATACGACACGTGGACCCATGAAACTTGGCATGGAAGTGGGGGCCATGACTGTCAGGCCCCTTCCCAAGTTTTAGGACACCTCGTGTCGTATCGAACACGTTATTGCACTCGCACTGATTCGACCACTGTACATACGCACAAAAAATCATGCTTTGATACGCGTTGATTGACACGACACGACACAACCTAGACACATATTAGGGTGTTCAGTCCCTAGCCCTATACCCCCTTTACATGTGTACACGAGCACGACTTGCCTCGTACACTGTGTCGAGTCCAAATGGACACGACATGGCCGTACGAGGAGTGGCTGTTCATAGTTTATGATACTGTTGGATTTCGTTTTTTGACACTTCGTGTCCACTCATTAGACACGTATGGACACGTGGACATGCTTAATATGTCACTAGGACTGTACACTTGATTCACTATGTTATTTCGTAGTTTTGTTGCTTTGGACTTTCAAAATTCATGTTCACATGACTGTGTTATGTTTCCAGTTTTGGGATATTCCAAAATAGGTTTTGATTTGGGTTTTCAATTTGAATATATTCATTGATGTTGTGATAAGCTCCCAGGTTGATGTGTGATTTGATTTAGGAGTTGGGTTTGATTTCAAATTATTTCTGAGTTTCCTATATGTATATTGATATTAGATTTATTTGTTGGCCCATTGGTCATGGTCAAACCTGATTTTAATAATTGATCAAACTCTATCTCGATATAATTACAAGTCAACTCAGATGTTTACCTACAAAGTTTTGGACACTGCTCAACAATGGTTATCAACAATGTTCAAGACTGAAGCCGTTTGCCATTCAGAATGTACTTCCTGCTAAGCAATGTAATTTTTCATTTTATTGAGTCTAGGAATACATTGTACACCGAGTTGTACTGGCAAATAGGCTATCCGAAAATGTTTTTCAAAACCATCATATTCTTTTACAAATGACCTACGTTTTTGAAAAACATTCTTTTTACAAACAGCTTCTGAATGATTTTTCAAAAAGCCAAAATTTATTTTCTCCAAATGAACTGGCCGAACCCCAGGAGAACTTGGGCTGAGTTCGGCCAGAGTTAGGCCATGTGGAACGTTAGTGAGCGTTGGGTTTTTGAACTTTGTCATACTTCAGTTACGGTTTGTTACAAAGAGTTCTGTCCGAATTCTGCCTGAATTCTGTCAGAGTTCTGTCTTTGGAAAAACTATAAATAGAGAAGTATTTAGATCATTTCAGATCACCAATTCACTTTCAATCTCTTCTCTTCTTAAGCTTACATTCTTTCAAAGAGTTCTAAAAGCTTTCATTTTTAAATCCTAAGCCAGTTACAATCCTCTAGTCGATTTGCCAGTACGGTACGGTCTAGAAGTTCCAGAGCGATTGTAATCAGAGGCTTGATAGAAGATTAAACTCTTCACAATTGAAGTTGGTCGAGTTCTTCGTATCGAAGCTCGTGTCTGTAGAAGTTGCAAGGACTTCGTATGAAAAATTACGGGATTTTCTAATAGTGGATTCAACTTGAAGCTAGAGTTCTTCCGACTGGACTAGTCCTCACCAGAAGGAAACCATTATAAATCTCGGTATTTGCATTTGCCTTCTGATCACATTTAAATTATGTCATGTACTTTTTGTGATTATTATTTTATCTGTGATCTAACTGCTAACAAGTTTTTAATTAGCAATATTCCGCTGCCTACTCTATTCACCCTCCTCTAGAGTATTCTGCTTTACGAATTCGTTTCTACAATTGGTATCAGAGCGGGTTATACAGGTAAAGCAAGGTAAAACAGCAGTTATATTCAATTTTATATAGATCACAGCTTTACATATAGCAACTGTGAAATTCACAAGTGAAGGCCAAGCCACAAACAGACCTCCACTGTTTGACGGCACAAACTACACTTATTGGAAAACACGTATGAGTTTCTTTCTGAAATCTCTTGATTTTGACTTATGGTCTATGGTTATTGATGGCTATAAAAAGCCACCTCGTATAAATGTTGATGGAGTTTTAACTGAAAAACCCCATGACAAATATACAAAGGAAGAAAAGAAAAAGGCCAGTCTTGACGCACATGCTATTAACGCTTTATTTTGTGCTTTAGACAGAACTGAATTTAACAGGGTATCTATCTGCACAACTGTAAATAAAGTGTAGAAACTTCTTGAAGTCACACATGAGGGCACAACTCAAGTCAAAGAATCAAAGGTCAGCAGACTTACTCACGAGTATGAGGCGTTCAAGATGAAGCCCAACGAAACAGTTACTCAGATGTTCGAGAGATTCTTGGATATTGTAAATCCTTTGTCCTCCCTAGGCAAAGATTACAGTAACCATGAAAAGATTCGCAAACTCCTGCGAGCACTTACAAAGAATTGGATTCCGAAGGCTACTACAATCATTGAAGGAAACGACCTCACTACCATGACACTTGAAGTACTCATGGGTAAGCTACTCACTCATGAACTAGAGCTACAAGATTTTGAAGAACCTGCACCAAAAGAGAAGACGATCGCTTTCAAGGCTCAGCACAGAAGATCTGCTGAAGATGATTCAGACAACAGTGAATCTGATGCTGAAGATCAAGCACTCATTGCAAGAAAGTTCAAAAGATTCTTGAGATATGAGAAGAAGACAAAAGAGAACAATGGCTGCAACAACTGGTATCAAGATGACGATGTCTGCTACTACTGCAAGAAGAAAGGACACATGAAGAAGGACTATCCTACAAACTCATCAACAAGCAAGAAGAGCAACAGATACAAGAAAGGGAACCTGAAGATATCAACATCTCGGAAGTATGCCAACACTAGCATATGGCATAAAAGTGAAGCCAATGACTCAGAAGATGAACAATCAGAAGACGCTGCAAATGTATGCTTTATGGCATCCAATCAGGTACTCTCTGAACCTATAGTTTATACATATGATGACTTCACCTTTGAGCAATTAGGAGAAGCCTTCAGTGAACTGTTAAGTGATTACAGGAAACTGCGTAGCAAATATCAGACCTCTAAGAAGGTACTCAAAGCGTACAAAGATGAAATAGGAAAACTTACCGACCTGCTAACTGGGGTTAAAGATAATGTTAGTGAGTCAGGCGAGCTTTATTCTATTAAGCTCTTATTACACGAGCCTACCAAGTCATCCGAAGAAAAAGACAAGGTTATTGACCAACTGAAAGAAGAACTTTCTAAAGAGAAGAAAAGTCTTCAAAGTGCACAAGTCAGAATGGAAGCACTCACTTCTGACTATACTAAGTTATATGACACTTCCAAAAGATTGGAAATTAGGTTAGAAAAACAGCCTGAGACTGCTGCTTCCTGCCCTAATACGTGTTACTTGAAATCGAAACATTCCCAAACCTAACACTGTCAGACCTAACCCTATCAAACCTTTACCTAAAAAGGTTATGCCCAAACAGGATAATAGATATGCTTTCTTCTATACAAGAAAACCTAAAACTACCAACCATGCACACCACTCAGCTTTCAACACTCAACATGCTAAATGTCATTATTGTGGCCTCATTGGTCATATATCTTCTGCGTATAGGATCAGAAAGTTAGTAGATTTAAATATTTATGCATGGATACTGAAAGCTAACCAGTCAGGACCCTACAAGAAATGGGTACCAAGAGTTTCATCTGCAAATTATTTTGTTGGTGGGACAACCTTCACATGCTAGGAGCAAATGGATCCTCGACAGCGGTTGCTCACGGCACATGACCGGTGACGCTTCATTATTCGCAACACCGTCGAAGAGGAATAAAGAAGGATACGTCTCCTTCGGCAATAATTTTAAATGGTATATAATCGGTATTGGTGATATTGTTAAGGCTCCCTATCCAGTGATTAAAAATGTTTGTCTTGTTACCGAGTTAAAACATAATCTTCTCAGCATAAGCCATTTAGCTGATCACGGTTATGGTATTAACTTCGTAAAAGATAAATGTACTATTATTGATAGTTCAACTGGTAGTACTATATTTGAAGGTATTAGAGAAGACAATATTTAATTTGTTGGAAGATACTAACATTTCAGGTAGATGTTTAATGGCTAAAAGCGATGAGAGTCATCTGTGGCATATGAGACTCGATCATGCAAATGTGGATACTATTTTCAGATTATCCACGAAGAAGCTAGTACGCAGTTTACCGGATATTACATTCAAGAAGGATTCGGTATGCAGTCAATGTGAAAAGAACAAAGCTACTCGATCCTCTTTCAAGTCAATAAACGCTGTATGTACTACTAGACCTCTACAATTGCTACATATGGACTTATTTGGTCCTAGCAGAGTTGCTAGTCTCGGAGGTAAGCTATATGCTTTTGTAATTGTAGATGATTATTCTAGATACACGTGGGTATATTTTCTGACACACAAAAATAATGCATTATCGGAATTTGTCACCTTTTGCAAGAAAGTACAGAATGAAAATGGTTACATGATCACTCGTATTAGAAGCGATCATGGAGGCGAATTCGAGAATGCGGAGTTTGAGCAATTTTGTGACACACACGATTTTGTGCATGAATTCTCCTGCCCTAGGACTCCACAACAAAATGGAGTTCTGGAACGTAAGAACAGAACTCTATCCGAAATGGCCAGAGTAATGTTAAACTAGTTTAGTCTACCCAAGTATTTCTGGGCTGAAGCTGTCAATACAGCTTGTTTTGTTCTCAATAGAGCTCTAATTCGACCAAAATCGAAAGACTCCATTTGAGTTATGGTTTGATAGAATTCCATCAGTTTCATATTTTAGAATATTTGGTTGTAAATGCTTTATTCTTAATACAAAAGATAATTTGGGAACGTTTGACGAAAAGGCCGATGAAGGTACATTTTTAGGTTATGCGGGCAAAAGTAAAGGATACAGAGTCTTCAACAAAAGAACCATGATCATCGAAGAGTCAATCAATGTCACCTTTGATGAACTAAATCAAACGACAATCGATGACAATGACAAAGATCTCAATGTACCCAGCAAAGCACCAGCTGATCCTCCTAGAAAAGATCCAGGAACCAGCTACCTTCGGAGTCTGCCAAAAAGATTGAAGTTCACGGCTGATCATCCAAAAGGCTTGGTAATTGGTGAGATTACCAAGGGTGTAAGTACTCGTTCCTTTAATAAAGATATAGCTTCTTGTGTTGCTTTTGTCTCGCAGTTTGAACCCAAAAATATTGATGAAGCATGTAGTGATAATTTTTGAATATATGTTATGCAAGAGGAATTAAACCAAGTTAAATGGAATCAAGTTTGGAAACTTGTTCCCAAGCCTATTGATCATCCGGTCATTGGCACCCGATGGGTATTCTGAAATAAACTGAACGAGAATGGTTTAGTGACTCGTAATAAGGCTCGACTCGTAGCTCAAGGATACAATCAAGAAGAAGGTATCGACTACTATGAGACTTATGCCCCAGTTGCGAGATTAGAATCCATTCGCATGTTATGTGCATTTGCATGTTTTCATAATTTTAAGTTATTTTAAATGGATGTCAAAAGTGCATTTTTAAATGGTTTTATAAAAGAAGAGGTTTATGTAGCTCAACCACCCGGTTTTACTAATTTCAAATTTCCTGAATATGTTTTCAAGTTGAAGAAAGCTTTATACGGTTTGAAACAAGCCCCTCGTGCTTGGTACGATCGTCTAAGCACTTTTCTATTTGATAACGATTTTTCAAAGGGAAAGGTTGACTCTACTTTGTTTATAAAGTCTTTGAATAATAATATTCTTTTGATTCAAGTCTATGTAGATGATATTATCTTTGGATCTACTGATGAATCTCTTTGTCAAAATTTTTTAAAGTGTATGCAGAATGAGTTTGAGATGAGCATGATGGGAGAGCTGAAGTTCTTTCTCGGACTGCAAATCAAACAAACCAACAATTGGACGTTCATAAATCAAGCTAAGTACACAAAGGATCTACTAAAGAAGTTCGACATGGAAGCAGCAAAGCCACTTAGCACTCCAATGGCGACTTCAACCAAGCTTGATATTGATGAACAAGGCAAACCTGTCGACGTACGTAAGTATCGAGGTATGATCGGTAGCTTACTTTATTTAACTGCTAGTCGACCAGACATTATGTTTAGTGTTTGCTTATGTGCACGTTTTCAAGCCAATCCTAAGGAATCACATCTGTGCGCAGTTAAGCGTATCTTTCGATACCTTAAAGGCACTTCTTCTGTCGGCTTATGGTATCCCAAAACCATGTTATTTGACCTAATCGGTTATTCTGATGCTGATTTTGTCGGATGCAAAGTAGATAGAAAAAGTACTAACGGCAAATGTCATTTCCTAGGAAAAGCTTTAGAATCTTGGTTTAGTAAAATACAAAATTCTATTGCATTATCAACAATAGAGGCTGAGTATATCGACGCAGGACATTGTTGTGCACAAATTTTGTGAATGAAACAAACCTTAGAAGACTATGGATTGCATTTTTCTCATATACCCATTTTCTGTGATAATACTAGTTCTCTTAATTTGATTAAGAATCCAGTATGTCATTCTCGTACTAAACATATCGAGATTCGACATCATTTTCTTAGAGATCATCAACAAAATGGAGATATAGACCTTGTATATATAGACACACAGAATCAATTAGCTGACATACTCACAAAACCATCAGCGGAAGATCGTTTCAATTATTTACGTCGAGAATTAGGAATTTTAGATATCAATAATATTAATTAATTTTGTTTTATTAATTATTTATTCGATACTCATAAACTGTTTTTGAGACAAGCCTAAAAAGAGTTTGTCTGTTACCACGACTACGGTCGAAGCGAAGCGGTATTTAAGAGTTCTGCGGTGAACCTCCGTTAGCTGGGACAATACTCCTACAGCTAATCTGAGACAGATGCTGAGTAAAGAATATTAGTTTGTAAAATAATATTAATTATATTAATTTGAGATTCAAAATTACTAAAATTTGAATTAAGCATTTGAAACGAATTAATGAAAAAGAATGTGGCATCTTTTGAATATTTTTTATATATATTTATAGCCAGGCAACCCTAGGCGAATTCGGCCCGAGTTCGGTCCGAATTCGGCCAGAGTTCGGCTGGGTGTTTATATATACCAGCACCAACCTGAGGCCTCCTTCTTCTTCATCGTTCCCCACATCCTCATAACAGCAGCAGCGCCCCTCCGAACCCTAGTTTCTTCTCCATCATTGTTCTTCCAATGCTTGTGAAGTTTCTCGTCCAAACTTTGGATTCGTGCGGAGATCGTCATCCTCTTCGACATATCCAATTCTTGGAAGGTATAATCCCTTCTTTCCACCACTTTTCAATACTTAGGGTTTGTAGAAATTTTTGGGAAAGAATGCCTAAGTTCAATCCCTTCAAGAGGAAGAAGACCAATGCCAGTGAAGAGGCATCGTCTTCAGATCCGCATACGGATTGCCTCTTTTCTTCGGTCCAATCGGACGATGGTGCGTCGAATGAGTTTTATTTTAAAACTTTCGATCAAGCGTTATTGTGGTACGCTGCTTTTAACATGCGTACTATTTGTACCAGTTCGCCGATTAAGTGGACTGTCTTTCCGGATCACCGCCCTTATTTTGAGGCATTAGGGTTACAACATTTTGTCAGCTTACAATTCTCTATTGCCACTAGTGCCATTAGACTATTCTACTGTAATTTCGTGTTAGACACTTTAACAGCAAGGACATGTGTCGGAGGAGTTCATATCGAATTCACCGATGACACATTAGCAGAAATCCTTGGTATCCCAAACGAAGGTGCCCCACTAGATGACATCACTGATTTTGATTTCCCCAATGGCACGACACTCGTTAGTTTCAAGAATGAACTTTGTGCGCCCGCACGCGTTCTTCCTGGAAAGTTCAAGGCTAATAACTTGAACTTGTTTACCTACGAATTACATCGCATCATCTATTCCACTTTACTTCCAAAATTCACTTCTAAAGATAATGTCACTGTACTTGAGCTTTCTGCTCTTTATCATATTCTTAAGAGGATTCCTTTTTCTGCCCCTAAGACTATCATCCAGATGATGGATAGATGTCGCGGGAGAGACCGCAACCTATCTTATGCGATGCTCATTCCTCGCATTTTTCAGAGATTTGATATTGATTTATCTACTTGTGCTGTCAACCCCGAGCCCAAGTTTCTTAAACTTTCTCGTCGCAGCATTGCATCTGTTCCTCCACCTACTGCACCTACTCCTCCTGCACCTACTCCTACCGATCCCACATCACCTATTCCTCTTTATTCTTATCCTATGACATTTGACGGTATCCATCAGCACTTATCAGATCTGCAGTCTTTTTATGTTGAGACCTCTAGGAAATACGAGTTCCGTGATGTGACTCGGTTCCAGGCGATTGCCAACTCCTTCGCCAATCTGAGGTTTGCGCAGATGGGTCATTCTGCTAGCTCCATGCCTTGAGACCCTTCTGTCACGACCCGCACCCTAAAGTAAGGGCACGAGACGTGGGTACGTCCAGCCTACGCCGCAGCGTCGGCGGTAGAACGCTATCCTAGGTGAATATACATCTAGCAATATATCTCTAAGCAGTTTATACTCCCCGAATGGGGGTGACATAGCAGTAATAAACTCAATCACAACTAAGGAAGAGATAGCACGATATGAAATAGAACTCAAGGAACAAATAGATGAAAAGTAGTCTAAGATAATCCCAGCAAATATCCAGAAGTACATGGTCTCAGATACTAAATGAAAGAATATATACAACTCAAAACTCAGAATAAAGTCTAGCTAAACATGTCTCCAGACTACATGAAATAAGATAAGCCTAACTAAACTAGTCTAGGCAATGGGGGTGATATCCTCAGCTAGAGCTGGGTCCTCCTGAGGGTCCAGCTCGCAAGTGTCATCTAAGGCTGCCCCGTAGTAAGTATCCAGACAAGCCTCCTCCTCGTCCTCTGTAATATTTTCAACAGGTCCAGTCAGGACAGGAGCGAGTACAGTACATCTCAACAGTTCATAGCAGGTTAGAAAATATAATCATGTAGTAAAGTAAGATACAGGTGCTGAAGAATACAGTATGTAAACAGAGAGAGAGAACTGTAATATAAATATCTACTATAAGTAAGGAATTAATAGTGGCTAGTGAGTCAGAGTACAAGATAGCACATGTGAACGGGCCATATTTGTACATGATCTACACTAAAGAGTTATACATGATCTACACTACTATAGAATTGTTCACATGACTACTAGCACTCTCCCGTTTTCCCCAATCAATACACAAGGATCTAAGCAGGTTATGTTATTATACATGATATCACATGGGGCCCATGAAAGGGTGCACATGATAGTATACATGAGGGCTCTATGAACATGAGAGTACATGGTTCACAAGAGTGTACATGTATGGTGAAAGCACAGGAGTACATGATGAGAGTGAAACGCACATGACACAATGTACCTGATGCTCCCGAGGGGGATAACATCGCATGAAGAGATCCATATAGTACCAATCTGTGATAATGTCGTGACATCACAAGTAAAGTAATTTAATGTAGGAAATAATTCTAAGCAGGATATGAAATGATCAGAGAATGTACTCGCCTGGTATCTGAGTGTCCAATATGAAAGTACTGTCCCAGGAATGGTGTCTGGCTCCTAATCAGAACAGCACAAGTCACAACTGTAAACCTCCTAAATTTTTACTATATTTTTTTATTAATTTATTTTGGTGTTGATTTTTATTTTTGTATCGTACCTCGAGTGCGAATGCGTAAAGACGTAAATACGAGATATTTGTTCATTCATATACAAATATTTTATTATTGTTTTTTATGAATATAGAATAAATATGTTGTTTCAATACATAGTATAAACAAATATTTTCATATCAAAAGAACATTTCACGATATTTGCCAAAACCTTTATCTTTTACTTTATAAAAGATTATTTTATTTCTAGTTCAAATTAATTTAGAAAACTATATTTTTTGTAAATACCTTATTTGCATGGATGTACAAATTTTTATTCATATATTTTTTTGGATTTTCGAAATTATTTATTATTATTATTTTTAGAAAAGATATTTTAAACTTATTGTGGTAATTTAAACTTTGATTAGATTTTATTGATTTAATTTAAATAAGTTTGATTTAAATATGGGAATCATCTATATTTAATTGAGTTGGATTTGGATTGAATCGGTTTTAAAATAATTTAAATTAAAAGGAAGATTAATTAAAGGGGATTTTAAATAAATACTAATCCTACTTCTACTAGGAAAATATCTCTATCTATATCCTATCCTAACAAAGCAAACTCCAATTTATTTAAATCAAATCCTATATAATTTAGGAGATAAATCTGAAATAAATACCTATATAAACCCAATACATCCTCCTTCTATCAGCCATAATTCGAAATTATTTTTAGTCTAATAAAAACTCTAAAATTTGTCATTAGAATTCAGCCCCGTTTTTTAGCAGCAAGAGCAACTTGGAACGACGATATCTCCTAGCTCCGACCTTCGTTTTGCCTCCAGTTTTTTTAAAAGAAGTGTATCGAGGTAAGGTTTCCAAAAACATATTTTAATAGACAAAATTCATTCTGTATATTTTTGTAAAACTGTTTGAGTATTAGATGTCTGAAAAACAAACATATTTCGATATTTTCGTGATTTCGGGAGATTCCGGAAATGAAAATGCGATCCGTTTAGTTTTTCAAAAAGCTGATATGAAAACCTATGCCATATTCTAACTTAAAAATTTATTAAATAAATCTAATTGGTACAGTATTAATTATAATTAGATAATAGACTATTTTTAGCATCCGAAGATGTTGTTTGGACCTTAGTTCCTCAGCAGCCGTTGTTCCACCTACTTTCCTGTCTGATCTTTGCCACCACAGTGCTCAGGACCCAGACAAGTATACCTTGCTAATTAACTGTCAAATTATTTATTTTTTGTATTATTTATTTTATTTCATATTGTTAGTTCCTTTGTTATAAACTGCGCGTCCAAGCCGTACTTGGGTGCAAGCGACTCTATTGGTCGTTTTACTATATACATGTTAACTTAGTTTTAGCGGACTACCTTCTTGTTGGGGGATATCCTTATATCTCATTTGGCCATGACACACACACTACACGGTTGGAGACATGTTGCTAGGGGCACGACTTATGGACTGGCCCTCTCCAAAGTCGTGTGACGGATAGATGATCGTAACTGCTACGACTAGGGTTTTAGAGACTCAAGCTGTTACAAAACTAGATGAGCCATGGACATGACTTGAACAGTGTAGAAAATATTGGGAGAGGACAGTCGCTAGTGCGTATGAGAATCCAAACAGGTAAACCACAGTCTCCGGATGAAACTGTGGCGATTTATTTGCAGATGTCCTCTGACGTTTTAGACGTTACGGACGGATACGGATTACTGGACGCCAGTTACGTACACATAGCCTAAAATCTCACCCATGCGCATGAAAGTTGTCCTCTAAATTGCATATTAGGCGATTAGAATCTTCTTTGCATATTTGTGTCTAGGATAGTCTTTTATATATTATTATTCTGACAGTTCATATTAGCTTGTTCTTCCTGTATCTTGCTACGTCCGTCTAAGGACCTGGTTTTTTCCCAGATGTGTGTTCATGTCTTCCGCAGGTATCCTAGCCAAGGCCGTGGTCTTCTCCATTCCTTCGAAGACGATTGCGCTTGGTTTGTCTTGTCATTTTATAGATCGATTCTTGTACATTTCTTTCATTGAGATAGTTGGTAGTGGACTTTGTCTCCGCCCAACGATTGTATCATAAATATTCATGTTGATTTTATATTATTATTCTGTTCATTATGGATGAGATTTAGTTTTGTCTTGGATTACTGCACTTTACAGCTTCTGTATACATACAAGACCCTATACTTCGTATGTATACAGCTGGCATGTCTACGTACTTAGTCCTACATATTTTGGGACTGGGGCGTTACAACAACAAGTCCAAAATGGTAAAATGAAGTCCTGTTATGCATTCTACATGATTCTAGGTCAACCTAGGCCAAAGTCAACTCTTGGTCAACTCTGGTCAACTCTAGAAGTCAAACTAGGTCAACCAAGTCTAAATTAGGTCAAATTAGTCTACACTAGACTACATTAGCCTAATACTAGGTCAACTCAACCTACACTAGCTAGTACACACACTCTAGGCTATCTAGACCAACTACGAGTTATATGTTATCTAACACCACATGTAAATACACTAGCTAGGTACCCATATACCTATACTTAGGTATAGGCACAAACACACTTCATAGATATATGAATATCATATACTATACTTTAGGTTATAATAAATATACATTAGGAACTAGCCTATATATATATATATATATATATATATATATATATATATATATGTATATATATATATGTATATATATATATATGTATATATATATATATATATATATATATATATATATATATATATATATATATATATATATATATATACATCTGTAGCATATAATCACATAGAAAAGAAATAGGATTTATAAAGAGAGGAAATGTGTAAACTGTGTTTGTGAGTGTAATGTGAGTGAAACATGCATATGTGTGTGAGAAAACAGTGAGTGATAGAGTGTGAATTAGTGTGTGAGCTGTGTAGGAAATAGAGTTCAACTCATAGGAAGGAACACAATATTACATAACCCCCAATTCAATACACAAGTTCAGCCATAACTAATCAGTTTATATACCCAAACATTCCTAGATTTTATTAATGGTGAACTGGTGTAGGTTAAAAGGGTTGACAGGTACTTAAATGGTGTAAAGGGAAAACAACAAGTTCAGGTTTTACACCAATCTCAGAATACAGTGAATGCCCAAACCTATTACCTAATTTTGAAACCTATTCTCAGATGTTAAATTTAACAGTGTATCAATGCACATTTCTAAACCAATAACATATATCAATTCAAACACTAATATACATTTTAGAACATCTAAACATTAGGTGAAAATCTCAGGTTTTGAAGAACATTTCAGATCAGTAAACCCTATTTAAAACTCATATTTTCTCATGAACTTAGTTCAGTCTCATGCCTATTCAGTGAATAAATAATGCACAGAACAGTTGGTCAATGAATCAATCTTCAGTTAAAAGAGGGAAGAACAATTTCAGTTTTCAAGCTTCAAACTTAACAGTGAATACATTGTATTTTCAGAAAATGTAGGAAAGAGAATACATTAAATTCTCAGAATAAAAGACAGGGTCACAGCTAATAGGATTTGAATAGTATCAAGAGTGTGCCTCACATATCACATGTTCAATCAATTGATAGCTACCCTTAGTTCCAACTCGAATTTCCTTACAATCAATTATACACAACACATGAATCTCCGATATCCTAACATGATATTTAATGTATAGTAAAATTAACTATAACATAATATGTAATATTAATCATTAAGGCAACTCAAATCAGGAGAAAACAGTGAATCCATTCAATGATACTGACAGTATCAAAAAAATAGGGAAATTCCCATTTGACAATTAAACCACAACTTCCACATAAAAGACTGACTTAATCATGAAACTAATATTATCAGAGATTAACAACACATACTGGATCTATCTAATCAAATTAAAACAGAATTTAAAGTATTAAAATAATTAACACAGGAACACATATTTAGGAACACTGAAAACATACAGTGCACGACACGTGCACAATTGATTCCTCCCACGACACGACACAGGGACACATGGGACTTGACACACGGGATGTCAGTCACTGCCCCATGCCACGTGTCAAGTGGTTTGTGTCCTCGTGTCCTACAGAGGGAGAAAATGACCCGAGTAGCAGGGGATCCAATCCCGAGCGCGCGCGCGCGTGTCCATGCGTGTCCATGTATCGAAACCGACACAGCCCGACACAAATAACACCCCAGAGGAACATAAATGCCTAAGCAACATCACAAACAAACTTCCTATTCAAAAACTTCCTAAAAATTAGGTCAAAAAGTCCACTGTGGCATTTCGACAAACAGTTTGGGGACGGGTCTAATACGTATCCAAACGAACATGAAACTTGTGAAACCCGACACAAAACTATTACAAACACTTAGGAAGAACAGTAATATTAGGATCCAATGCAACTTATGGATGAACTTTCAAGAAAAATCGAAATTTCATGGAGAAATGGAGGAGTTACCTATGGATGAACTTTCAAGAAAAATCCCCTTTGTTGAGCTCCTCTCTTGATATCCCAATCCAATCAAATCAACCTCAAACTGAAATAAAACTCCAATAACAGCAAGAACAGTAATATTAGGATCCAATGCAACTTGTTTGGGGGAAAAAGGATCTAAAAAGGATTTTCTACGGTTTTTTGAACATGGAGACTCACCTCTTTCTTTTCTTGAAATAAATTCCTAAGGAAGAGGCTAGCCCTAGATTTTAGGAGAGATTATATAGTGGGGGAATCCTTAGAATGGCTAAGGTGGCCTGCCAAGTGGGTCTAGGGATTAGGGTTTTGCTATTTTGGGCTTTGGGCCAAACTACAAGGCTTTGAGTTAAATGATTTATCAAAGGCTCTAAATCATAAGTCATGACTTATGACTTTCTAATTCCTAATGCTAACTAGAGTCTAATGACCAAACCAAGGATTAGCTTAGGCTAGACTAGAGTCATATAACCTAACCAAGTCTATACTAACTAGGGTTAGCTTCTAGGTTGGTCTACAAGGGTCAACACTAGTCAAAGTCAACCTAGTCCAAACAATTCCAAAATAATTCCTAAAAATTCCTAAAAATTCCCATAAATTCAAATAAATTCTAATAAATTTAAATTATCCCAAAAATGTCAAAAATACCCTCAAATTAGAAATATGGTAGTGACAAATCTACCCTCCTTAAAAGAATTTCGTCCTCGAAATTGAAAGGCAAAATATAACTGATGAGAAGGATAGAAAGTATACCTCACGGTCCAAAAAGATAAGGGTAGAGCTCGCGCATCTCATCCTCCCGCTCCCAGGTAGACTCTCCTAGAGAATGATGTCTCCATGCGACACATACCAAAGGTATCACCTGGTTCCTCAGAACCTTCTCCCGTCGATCCAAAATCTCCACTGGCTGCTCTGGATAGCTGAGTGAAGGCCCAATCTCTATCTCTGAATGATCGAGCACATGGCTAGGGTCAGCCACGTACCGTCTCAACTATGATACATGAAATACGTTGTGGACCCCCACTAGCACAGGCGGCAAGTCTAGCCTATATGCAACGTCATCGACTCTCCCGCTGATAACGAAAGGGCCGATGAAGCGTGGGCTAAGCTTCCCGCCTCCACCAAAACGTATCGTACCACGAGTCGGAGATATCCTCAAGAAAACCTGGTCTCCGACCTATTCACAAGCAAGGTCTCAATTAATTATAATAAACAAACATGATCAAATATTACAAACAAACAAACCTAAATCTAATCCTACTCTAATCTGTACCTCAAACTCCAACGGCCTCCGGTGGCTATCGGCCAAGTGCCGATGTCTGTCCTGCGCCACGTAAAGTCTGTCCCTGATGAGATTAACCTTCTCGGCTGCATCAACAACCATCTCTGGCCCCAGTAAAGCTCGCTCTCCAACGCCATCCCAAGATAAGGGTGTACGACACCTACGCCCATACAGAGCCTCAAAATGTGACATCTCAATGCTGGCCTGGAAACTATTGTTGTATGCAAACTCCACCAAATGAAGATGATCCTCCCAGGAACCTCCAAAGTCCAGGACGCACGTCCGCAGCATATTCTCAAGTGTCTGAATAGTCCGATCTGACTGTCCGTCCGTCTGGGGGTGGTATGCAGAACTAAACTTGAGCTGAGTGCCCAAGATGGTCTACAGACTCCTCCAGAAATGGGAAGTAAAACGGCTATCCTGATCTGAGACGATGATGACTGGAACCCCGTGAATTCTGACTATCTGTCGCATATACATCTTCGCCAGCCTCTCTGTAGATGTACCCACCTTGAATGGCAAGAAGTGGGCCGATTTGGTCAACCTGTCAACGATGACCCAAATCGCGTCTTTTCCTCCTGGAGTACGTGGCAATCCTGAAACGAAGTCCATAGTAATATGCTCCCATTTCCACTCGGGAATGGGCAGCGGCTGCAACAATCTACCGGGCCTCTGCCTCTCTGCCTTGACCTGCTGACAGACCAAGCACCTAGCCACGAAGCGAGCCACCTCCCGCTTCATCCCTGACCACAAACATGCTCCCTCAGATCTCGTTACATCTTGTTGGCACCTGGGTGTATAGAGTACTGAGATCTGTGGGCCTCCTGCATAACCTTCTGTAACGCCCCAGTCCCATAATACTTAGGACTAGGAACGTAGACATGCCAGTTGTATACATACAAAGATACTCCAATATATGGAAACCTCATATGAATACATAAGCTGTAAAATACAGTAAACCAAGAGTAATCTAATCTTATCCACAATGAAGAATAAAAGATATAATCAACTGTAATAAGTCTTTGTACAATACGTTGGGTGGAGACAAAGTCCACTACCAACTATCTCAAATAAAAGGTACAAGAAGGAATAGATGAAATAACAAGACTAGCCAAGTGCAATCATCTTCGAAAGGATGGAGAAGATCACGGCCTCGACTAGAACACCTGCAATATCACAGAAGCACACACACCTGGAGAGAAAACTAGGTCCTCAGAGGGACATAACAAGATACAGGAAGAACATGCCATATGAACTGAATATAAATGCACCATAAGATAAAGATAAAGTAAAAGTGTCCAAACCATAACACGGCTCAATATCCCATCATCGAAACAGCAGGCTACCCCTACAACCAAACAAGGACAAAGGATAACTTACTATTCCACGATGTGACATTTTTCCATGCCATGATTGGAACATAAAATTTGCTAAGGTCTCCTAACCTTTCTAGTAGACAATTTAGAAGACATATCGATGTATGGGCAGGTGAAGGCTGACTCCCCCAGGACAAGGTAACAACTCACAACACGTACACGTTAATACCAATACTATCAGCCGGCATAACTCGAGGCTAGCGGCCCACGTGACCCATCAGTCCACATAGCTCGAGGCTAGTGACCCTCGCGACTCGACTACCGTAGTACGTAGCTACTACGGCTTTTTGGAATTGGGGTAGCCCATACATTCAACTGTCTTCTCACTCCCAAGGTCACTAACAAAAGGTAGTTCGCTAAGACTAGGTCCATACGCATACAAAAAGGCAAGAAGGAAAAATAACAGAAAAGCAATAAAGTGAACTAAAAATAGCAAGTAATGGATCCAACTAAAAACAGAAAATAAATGTGTAGTAAATAAATAAATAAAGATGCATCTAATTATAAACAGTAAATAAGGCAAGGTATGTTGCCTGATGTCCAAGTGAGGTAAGATGATGTCCTGGCGATGAATCAACAACAGCGCAAAAGAAGAATGTGCAGGAACAACTTCAGATGCTAAAAATAGTTTATTATCTAATTATAATTAATACTGCACCTATTATATTTATTTAATAAATTCTAAAGTTAGGATATGGTATAGGTTTTCGTATTAGCTTTTCGAAAAACTAAACGGATCGCATTTTCGTTTCCGGAATCTCCCGAAATCGCAAAAATACTGAAACACGTTTATTTTTGGGACACTAGATACTCAAACAGTTTTGTAGAAATCTATAGAACGAATTTTGTCTATTAAAATATATTTTTGGAAACCTTACCTCGATACGCTTCTTTTAAAAAAACCTGGAGGTGAAACGGAGTTCGGAGCTAGGAGATATCGTCGTTCCAAGTTGCTCTTGCTGCTAAAAAGTGGGACTGAATTTATGACCAAAAAAAGAGAAAAATTTTGACAATGATGGTTTGAAAGATAATTTGTGGTGAAAATAATATGGAGGAGTATCTGCCTATTTATAGGATATGGAAATTCCCAATTAGATAAGAATTATGATTCCTTTAAACCCAATTTAGATATTTCCTAATTTAATTTAAAAGCAATCAAATCCAAATCCAAATCCAAATCCAAATCTAATTTAAATCAAATCAAATTCTCTTAGTTTAAAATCAAATCAATTAAATCCAATTTTAATCTATTTAAATTTTTAGCTCAAAATCAAATGGGATAAATAAATTTTGAATATTTAACTATTTAAATAAATCTAAAAATCAAATCAAGATTTAAATGGCCACCATAACTTCCAAATATATTTTTCAAAATACCAATAATAATAATTTCAAAAATAATAAATATTTTTAAATATCTTTTTAAATAATAAAATATTTATTAATAAATCTCGAAAATTATATTTTTACTTAAAATAGATTAATAAATAATTACGAAATATATGTATGCACGAATAATGCATACATGATTATGCTTTTCCTAGTATACAATGAAATATTATTTATGATTAATAACTGCTAAAATAAAAAAAGGCTTTTTATAGCAAGAATAATAATTATATAATATTTTGAAAGTGTATAATAAAATAGAAAAAAATATTTTCTAAAATATGTACGCTCGCACATATTCGCACTTGACGAGCAACTACGAAAAATAAAATTTCATGCGCGACGTACAATACGACTATGCGACGTACAATACAAAATTTTTAAATCAGTACCAAATTTAATATATATAAAAAATATAGTAGAAATTTAGGGGTTTTACATCCTACCCAACTTAGAAGAATTTCGTCCTCGAAATTGAGAATTAGGAGGGGGTGAGAAGGCACAACGGTAGATAGGAGGGTTTAAGGAAGTTTATATGGTCGTAGTCTAGGTTGAGGGTATGATTAAGAGACGATTGAAATAACTCTTAAATTCAACTAATTAGAAAGTTAAGATTGTAAATTTAGTGTCGAGGAAAAAGTCGAGTAGTTCAAGACAAAGATATGGTTACATTGGGTGGTAATTGTCATGGTGATAAGACAGTTAGAGGAGTTTTAGTAGGACGCTTTCGTCCTTCTTAAATAGGTGAAGGCGAACGCAATATAGAGTTCGAAGGAGGCGTTATTGAATACGAATACGTGGTTCAAAGGCGACCGAATAATTCAAAAAGAGTTGTCAAGGCAGTCGCAGATAGGACTATAGAGGACAAGTTTAGCTATGTTCCCATCCACGTAGGATAATATGTGATAAGCGAACCAAAGTGCAATAGGTTGATCAGACCATCATGTACCAGTTCTGATTAGACAATATGTTAGTGGGTGCACCCAATAAAATATGTCATGATCAAGCTTGATGACGAAATAAGCTTGCAAAACTAAAGCTACATTAGTAGCATGGGATAGTCAAAATATGTCCAAGGGAGGTACTGATGAAGGAAATTAAATAGTCCCAGATCTTTTAAAATCAAGGCTCGCCCGAAGTGTGGGCCTATACAGTTGTCCTAGTGTTTCTTCATTTATGGCTTGGTAGACTAGATAAGGTAGGGTCCTCTGAATTTAGAGTCTAAGTGAACTTACCAATGTGGTTCACAAGAAAAAGGTTTGTTAGATGGTGAGGTATTCTACCCAACTTACAAGAGTTAAACTAATAGTATCATGGGACAATGATCAAGCAATCAAGATAAAGTATAAATTTAAGCATTTAAGAAATTTAGTAGAACACAATCACATATCGGGTCGAAAGAATTGAGTTGAGGTTGAATCCCTATCCGTGGTCGAAAATATATCGGTATCATGGTAAAGATTATAGTTTAGCCATTTTGACCATAAAGTCATATCAAGAAATAGAGTACAAGGAGATGGGTTTTGGTGGGATATGATATATCTACAGGAAGGTGGACTTGTCTAGGTCTTACATATAAAATTTGTTGGAAGGAAAAGTGTAGTGTTGTACTCCAAATATACAATTCACGGTAGGGGATGCCAGAAGATCAAAAATAGAAAGTGGGAGTTCACGAGGTGATAATTAATGCACAAAATAAAGAAGATCAAGTTAAAGCGTAAAATAAAATTAATTAAAGAATCCAGTAAAAATAATTTAGGAACACAATTTCGGAGAGAAGATAGTCTCCTAGATGAATACAGTTAAGGAACCATTAACTCATTATTCAAATTGCAAATGGGTTAGAAGGTCGTAAATAAAGATCTAGAATTGAAGGAAGGTCGAGTAAGTCGAGGTGGAAATATAGTCACATAGTTGGGTTGATGACTAACAACACTTGTGTATATACTACTATCATGGTCATAAGTGACATGGCAATTAGTGTGGAATACTCAATAGGGTTATCTTGGGGCCTACCATTAAAATTTTACCTTAAGTATCCTCCAAAAGTTTCAAAAATAGACTTTCAAAAATATACCACCAAAATTTGTATTCACTCCAAGCCGTTCAAATTCATCATAAAAATTTTAAATCACTTTCTTAAATATCAAAGCAAACTTTATCACGCTACCACTAACCTTTTCCAAAATTAACGTTTAAATTCAACTATTTAACTCAAGAGTTCATAATTTACGAATCCAAATTTTTTTTTCACAATCAATCAAAAATTTAACACTCTAAAATTTTCAAATAACTTATAACAAAACTTTTAGCATATTAAAAACAATCTAAAAAATTAAGCTCAATGCTCTCATAAATTTTAACTTCTATTAATGCTAAGTTATTACAACAAAATCACAACTTTTTAAATGGTAACTTCCTTTAATCAATCAAAATAACTATCCATCACATCCTTCGAAATTCTCCAAAAAATTTAATATTAGCAATCCCACATTAAACTAAATTTTCAAATAATCTTATCAGTCAAAATCTTTTTTTACCAAAAATCTAAATAGATTTATAAATCCTCAATCATAGGACACCATTTAAAATAAAAATTTCTCAAAACCGTTTTCAGTACTTTCAGATATTTTAAACCAAAATTCACCGTCATTACTTCTACTTAAAATTCAAATTTTACTAAACACGAAATTCGCAAGTTGCACAACTCAAATTTAAATAATTTTTGTGGCCATTTTTAAAAGCTAAGATCATTTTCAAACCAAATTTACAATTGTTCAAAGGTGCATAACTATAATACAATAAATCATGAACATTAAAACTCGAAAATCAAATAAATTTTATATTTGTTCAAAGATGTATATCTATCACCCAAACTCATAAATATCACAACTCGAAAAGCAAATCAATTTTATACTTGTGCAAGGATGTATAACTATAATCCGATAAATCATAAATATCAAATCTTTGAAAATCAATCAATTTCTTAAACCAAGTATGAAATTCTATAAATCCTCTGGTGTTTACTATTTAGAAATCTCAAGGTTAAAACTTTCTGTGGTAATATCCTACTTTACAAATTACTAATCATTAAATTACACTAAAAAAAATCCTTTAACTCAATTAGAGTCTTAAATGTATTCCAATTGCCAATATAACCATTCTAGCCATGTGTTTGACTTATGAGCATATACTAGTGTAGTCATCTTTCTAGTTGACACTAAGCACGAAAATAAGAATCAACGGTAGAAAGGAATCAAGCAAGATACAATTCAAGGAAGTCGAACGAGAGTTCGGAATTTGAAGCCAAGGAAAGAGGTCAAGCTGTATGGATGAGATTTCTATAATTCTAATCCTATGTTGCAGGTTCACATCGGTACAGAAACGTAACCGAAGTGACAAACTCGACCTGTATGGGCCACCACAAAAACATGTAACGCCCCAGTCCCATAATACTTAGGACTAGGAACGTAGACATGCCAGCTGTATACATACGAAGATACTCTAATATATGGAAACCTCATATGAATACATCAGCTGTAAAATGCAGTAAACCAAGAGTAATCTAATCTCATCCACAATGAAGAATAAAAGATATAATCAACTGTAATAAGTCTTTGTACAATACGTTGGGTGGAGACACAGTCCACTACCAACTATCTCAAATAAAAGGTACAAGAAGGAATAGATGAAATAACAAGACTAGCAAAGTGCAATCATCTTTGAAAGGATGGAGAAGATCACGGCCTCGACTAGCACACTTACAATATCACAAAAGCACACACACCTGGAGAGATAACCAGGTCCTTAGAGGGACGTAACAAGATACAGAAAGAACATGCCATATGAACTGAATATAAATGCACCATAAGATAAAGATAAAGATAAAGTAAAAGTGTCCAAACCATAGCACGGCTTAATATCCCATCATCGAAACAGCAGGCTACCACTACAACCAAACAAGGACAAGGGATAACTTACTATTCTACGATGTGACATTTTTCCATGCCATGATTGGAACATGAAATTTGCTAAGGTCTCCTAACCATTCTATTAGACAATTTAGAAGACATATTGATGTATGGGCAGGTGAAGGCTGACTCCCCCAGGACAAGGTAACAACTCACAACACGTACACGTCAGTACCAATACTATCAGCCAGCATAACTCGAGGCTAGCAGCCCACGTGACCCATCAGTCCATATAGCTCGAGGCTAGTGACCCTCGCGACTCGACTACCGTAGTACGCAGCAACTACGGCTTTTTGGAATTAGGGTAGCCCATACATTCAAATGTCTTCTCCCTCCCAAGGTCATTAACAAAAGGTAGTTCACTAAGACTAGGTCCATATGCATACAAAAAGGCAAGAAGGAAAAATAACTGAAAAGCAATAAAGTGAACTAAAAATAGCAAGTAATGGATCCAACTGAAAACAAAAATAAATGTGCAGTAAATAAATAAATAAAGATGTATCTAATTATAAACAGTAAATAAGGCAAGGTATCTTGCCTGATGTCCAAGTGAGGTAAGATGATGTCCTGGCGATGAATCAACAACAGCGCAAAAGAAGAAGGTGCAGGAACAACTTCAGATGCTGAAAATAGTTTATTATCTAATTATAATTAATACTGCACCTATTACATTTATTTATTAAATTCTAAAGTTAGGATATGGTATAGGTTTTCGTATTAGCTTTCCGAAAAACTAAACGGATCGCATTTTCGTTTCCGGAATCTCCCGAAATCGCAAAAATACTGAAACACGTTTATTTTTGGGACACTAGATACTCAAACAGTTTTGTAGAAATCTATAGAATGAATTTTGTGTATTAAAATATATTTTTGGAAACCTTACCTCGATAAAAACTGGAGGCAAAACAGAGTTCGAAGCTAGGAGATATCGTCGTTCCAAGTTGCTCTTGCTGCTAAAAAGCGGGACTGAATTTATGACGAAAAAAAGAGAGAAATTTTGACAAGGATGGTTTGAAAGATAATTTGTGGTGAAAATAATATGGAGGAGTACCTGCCTATTTATAGGATGTGAAAATTCCCAATTAGATAAGAATTATGATTCCTTTAAACCAATTTAGATATTTTCTAATTTAATTTAAAAGCAATCAAATCCAAATCCAAATCCAAATCTAATTTAAATCAAATCAAATTCTCTTAGTTTAAAATCAAATCAATTAAATCCAATTTTAATCTATTAAAACTTTTAGCTCAAAATCAAATGGGATAAATAAATTTTGAATATTTAACTATTTAAATAAATCCAAAAATCAAATCAAGATTTAAATGGCCACCATAACTTCCAAATATATTTTTCAAAATAGTAATAATAATAATTTCGAAAATAATAAATATTTTTAAATATCTTTTTAAATAATAAAATATTTATTAATAAATCTCGAAAATTATATTTTTATTTAAAATAGATTAATAAATAATTACGAAATATATGTATGCACGAATAATGCATACATGATTATGCTTTTCCTAGTATACAATGAAATATTATTTATGATTAATAACTGCTAAAAATAAAAATGACTTTTTATAGCAAGAATAATAATTATATAATATTTTGAAAGTGTATAATAAAATAGAAAAAAATATTTTCTAAAATATGTACGCTCGCACATATTCGCACTTGACGAGCAACTACGAAAAATAAAATTTTGTGCGCGACGTACAATACGACTATGCGACGTACAATACAAAATTTTTAAATCAGTACCAAATTTAATATATATAAAAAAATATAGTAAAAATTTAGGGGTTTTACACCTTCTCCCTGAGATCTCCGCTGGGCACACATAATCTGGAACCGTGCCTCAAGGCACCATCCTCTACAAGAGAAAACTCGTCCTCCAGCAATCCTGTTCGAACCTGCTCTCAGAGAAACCGCAGAGCAACGTCCTCAAACTGTGCCGACTTGATCCTCTCCACCAAGTCTGACGAATCTGCATCCCTCATAACTGCATCTGCACTCCAGAAACGATCACCTCAATCCAAAGGCTCTCCAAGTCAGCTAGCAAATGCCGATCCATGGTCAAACACATGGCTGTCGGATACCTACTCAAGGCATCGGCAACCACGTTGGCCTTCCCTGGGTGATACTGAAGTAGGATATCAAAATCCTTCAACAGCTCTAGCCATCTGCGTTGTCTCATGTTCAACTCCTTCTAAGTGAACACATACTTTAAGTTCTTGTGATCTGTGAAGATCTTCACCCTCTCACTATGCAGATAATGCTTCCACAACTTCAGAGCAAATATCACGGCTGCCAGCTCCAGGTCGTAGGTAGGGTAGTTCTTCTCATGGGGACGTAATTGCTTGGAAGCATAGGCAATCACCTTTCCATGCGGCTGTAAGACGCAACCCAGCCCCTTCCCTGAAGCATCACTATAAATAGTGAAACCACCTGATCCTGAAGGCAATGTCAGATTCGGAGCTGTCGTAAGCTGCTTCTTCAACTCATCAAAAGCTGCCTGACACTCCTCTGACCAAACGAACTCAGCATCCTTCCGGGTCAATCGAGTCAACGGCTCTGCAACCCGGGAGAAATCATGCACGAATCTCCGATAATATCCTGTCAGCCCCAGGAAACTCCTGATCTCTGCAACTGAAGTCGGTGTTGCCCATGCCTCAACTGTTACAATCTTCTTGGGGTCAACTGAGATACCTTCTCTAGTCACCACATGCCCCAAGAAGTCCACCCGGTCCAAGAAGAACTCACATTTGGAGAGCTTCCCGTAAAGCTGCTCCTTCCTGAGAGTCTCCAGCACGATCCTCAAATGCTCCTCGTGCTCCTCCTGTCTTGGTATATATCAAGATATCGTCAACGAATAGTACTACAAACTGATCTAGATACTGGTGGACCACCTTGTTCATAAGGTTCATAAACACTGCTGGTGCATTGGTTAGCCCAAACGACATAACCAAAAACTCGAACTGCCCGTACCGCATCCTGAAAGCGGTCTTGGAAATGTCCTCCCCCTTCACCTTCACCTGGTGATATCCCGACCTCAGGTCAATCTTGGAAAATACCGAGCTCTGCTCAACTGGTCAAATAGATCGTCGATCCGCGGCAGTAGGTATTTGTTCTTGATCGTGAGGTTGTTGAGTGCCCTATAGTCAATACACATGCGTACTGACCCATCCTTCTTTGGCACGAACAATACTGGTGCACCCCATGGCGACGAACTCGAGCGGATGAAGCCCTTGTCTTGTAGCTCATCCACCTGTTTCTTCAGCTCCACCAGCTCGCTGTTGTTCACCCGATAGACATGCTGAGAGATGGGTTCCGCTCCTGGAACCAAGTCTATCGAGAACTCTATGTCTCTGTCTGGTGGCAATCCCGGCAACTCCTCTAGGAAAACATCTATATAATCTGCTATCAAGGGGTGTAGAATCGCCTGCTCCTCGATCGAGACTCTACAGAAGACTCCGCTGCTCTGCTCTGCCTGACGTCTGGAGTACTCGAACTCTGGCTCCCCCTGCGCTCTGAAGTGTTCGCTCTGAAGAGAACTTTACCCCCTCTGTAATCAATGCTGACATGGTGCCTGCTCAACCAATCCATGCCTAGTACTATATCGTAGTTCGACAATGGCATTACGAGCAGGCTCACCTCCAACTCACGGCCTCCCAAAACTACTCTCCGACCCTTACAAACATCACTCACGAGGATAATGCCACCCCCGGTCGTGATCTTGTAAGTCCTAGGCAACAATTCTGCTATGATACCGTGTCTAATTGTAAAAGATACTGATATGAAGCTACGCGAAGCACCGAAATCGAATAATACAAAAGCTGGACTAGAGTCAAGAAGGATCGAACCTGCAATCAGCTTTCCTATCGCCTCTGTATCCTCTGCTGCCATGGCGAACCCTCGCCCCTGCTGGCCTCTCCTGGCCTGCTGCTGGTACGGGACGAACCTCTGCTACTGCGTCTGCAGGGCTGGTCCCCTCTGCTGGCCTGCTGGAGCCTTGGCTCCTCCTTCCTGGGCTGCTCGTCCCCCATACCTAACACAATCCCTCAGCTGGTGATCTGCCTCTCCGCAAAGAAGGCACCTCCCGAGCCTCTTTCTGCACTCGTTGAAGACAAGCCCAGGCTTCTTGCAGAAGGCGCAACTGACTGTCTGGTGCCTGGGTGCCTGATGCTGAAACCGTTGCTGGTGAACTGGCCTCTGCTGGATCGGCTGCGGCTGGAACTGCCTATGCTGCTGATGCTGAAAGTGGGGCCTCTTGGCTTGGCCTCCGATGCTACTGCTGCCCCTAACTGGGTCTCTCCCCTCTTGAGCCTAAGCTCAAGATCATCCTCTGCCAACAAGGCTCCCGTCAAGATCTCCTCGAACGTGGCATCCCGGTTGCCCTTGGTCAAGGACATAACCTCCTTGACTAGACCCTTTCGGAACCTCTGGGCCTTCGCCGCCTCGCTCAAGCCCTCTATAAACCTGCCGAGACGGCCAAACTCCCCGGCTTACTCCTCCACTGAAAGGCTCCCCTGGACTTGGCTCTCGAACTGCGACTCCAAGGCTCTGAGTGTTGAATCTGGGAAGAACTTCTTCTTGAAGAAGCCCTTGAACTGCTCCCAAGTCTGCCCAGGTACCCCCACCCTGGGGTCTGACTGATACCAGGTGCGAGCAAGATCTCGTATTCGGCTAGCTGCAGCCTCGAACTGAAGATCTGCTGGTATCCTGGCCAAGCGGAAGATCTCCTCTATATGCTTGATCCACTCATCGGCATATAGGATCCCCTCTATCCCCAGAAAGTCTCTAGGGCTCATCTTCTGAAACTGCTCGATCCCCGGTGTCCTCGGCTGATAGACCACTGGTCGAGCTGCAACCGTCGTAAGGGCCAGCTCCATGCCCCTGTCCTGTCGAACGTGCTGCCGGTCCATGAACAGCTAGAAGTACGCGAACATCTACACTGCGTCCACGTGTCCTATAGGCGACGGTTGCTGGAAAGGATCCTCTGGAATGACCGGGTCCGACCTCCGAGCCGGTGGAAGCATACCTCCTGCTGCTACTGCCGAGGTCTCAATACGAGCAGAGGTGGCAGGAGTTGCAGTCCCCTGGCCTTGCTGTACTGGCTGAGAGGTAGCAGTCCCCTCTATAGCATCCTCATGAATGGCATGCTGCGATCAAGTCTCTACCATCCTGAGGATAGACAAACAAAAGTATCAATTTCTGAGAAAGAAGCGAAATAACAAAGGCGGACAGTTATAATTCAAAGGATCAGCTGACAATATGGATTTAGATGGCAATAAAAGAATTTTTCTTAAAGTGATTAAGTACCTTAAAATTAATGTCCTATATCCTACTGCAGGCTGTAGTGATACTCTAGTTCGAATACCACTACACTTCTAGTCTAGACCTGTATGGGCCACCACTAAAAATGTGTCACGACCCGCACCCTAGAGTAAGGGCACGAGACGTGGGTACGTCCAGCCTACGCCGCAGTGTCGACGGTAGAACGTTGTCCTAGGTCAACATACATCTAGCAATATATCTCTAAGCAGTTTATACTCCCCAAATAGGGGTGATATAGCAGTAATAAACTCAATCATAACTAAGGAAGAGATAGCACGATATGAAATAGAACTCAAGGAACAAATAGATGAAAAGTAGTCTAAGATAATCCCAGCAAATATCCAGAAGTACATGGTCTCATATACTGAATGAAATAATATATACAACTCAAAACTCAGAATAAAGTCTAGCTAAACATGTCTCAAGACTACATGAAATAAGATAAGCCTAACTAAACTAGTCTAGGCAATGGAGGTGATATCCTCAGCTAGAGCTGGGTCCTCCTGAGGGTCCAGCTCGCAAGTGTCATCTAAGGCTGCCCCGTAGTAAGTATCCAGACAAGCCTCCTCCTCGTCCTCTGTAATATTTTCAACAGGTCCAGTCAGGACAGGAGCGAGTACAGTACATCTGAACAGTTCATAGCAGGTTAGAAAATATAATCATGCAGTAAAGTAAGATACAGGTGCTGAAGAATACAGTATGTAAACAGAGAGAGAGAGAACTGTAATAGAAATATCTACTATAAGTAAGGAACTAACAGTGGCTAGTGAGTCAGAGTACAGGATAGCACATGTGAACAGGACATATTTGTACATGATCTACACTAAAGAGTTGTACATGATCTACACTACTATATAATTGTTCATATGACTACTAGCACTCCCCCGTTTTCCCCAATCAATACACAAGGATCTAAGCAGGTTATGTTATTGTACATGATATCACATGGGGCCCATGAAAGGGTGCACATGATAGTATACATGAGGGCTCTGTGAACATGAGAGTACATGGTTCACAAGAGTGTATATGTATGGTGAAAGCACAGGAGTACATGATGAAAGTGAAACGCACATGACACAATGTACCCGATGCTCCCGAGGGGGATAACATCGCATGAAGAGATCCATATAGTACCAATCCGTGATAATGTCGTGACAGCACAAGTAAAGTATTTTAATACAGAAAATAATTCTAAGCAGGATATAAAATAATCAGAGAATGTACTCGCCTGGTATCTGAGTGTCCAATATGAAAATACTATCCGAGGAGTGGTGTCTGGCTCTTAATCAGAACAGCACAAGTCAAAACAAGTCCAAAATGGTAAAATAAAGTCCTGCTATGCATTCTACATGATTCTAGGTCAATCTAGGCCGAAGTCAACTCTTGGTCAATTTTGGTCAACTCTAGAAGTCAAACTAGGTCAACCAAGTCTAAATTAGGTCAAACTAGTCTACACTAGACTACATTAGCCTAATACTAGGTCAACTCAACCTACACTAGCTAGTACACACACTCTAGGCTATCTAGACCAACTACGAGTTATATGTTATCTAACACCACATGTAAATACACTAGCTAGGTACCCATATACCTATACTTAGGTATAGGCACAAACACACTTCATAGATATATGAATATCATATACTATACTTTAGGTTATAATAAATATACATTAGGAACTAGCCTATATATATATATATATATATATATATTTTTTTTTTTTTTTTTTTTTTTTTTTTTAAAAAAAAAAAAAAAAAAAAAAAAAAAAAAAAAAATATATATATATATATATATATATATATATATATATATATATATATATATATATATATATATATACATCTATAGCATATAATCACATAGAAAAGAAATAGGATTTATAAAGAGAGGGCATGTGTAAACTGTGTGTGTGTGAGTGTAATATGAGTGAAACATGCATGTGTGTGTGAGAAAACAATGAGTGATAGAGTGTGAATTCGTATGTGAGCTGTGTAGGAAATAGAGTTCAACTCATAGGAAGGAACACAATATTACATAACCCCCAATTCAATACACAAGTTCAGCCATAACTAATCAGTTTATATACCCAAACATTCCCATATTTTATTGATGGTGAACTGGTGTAGGTTAAAAGGGTTGACAGGTACTTAAATGGTGTAAAGGGAAAACAACAAGTTCAGGTTTCACACCAATCTCAGAAAACAGTGAATGCCCAAACCCATTACCTAATATTGAAACCTATTCTCAGATGTTAAATTTAACAGTTTATCAATGCACATTTCTAAACCAATAACATATATCAATTCAAACACTAATATACATTTTAGAACATCTAAACATTATGTGAAAATCCCAGGTTTTGAAAAACATTTCAGATCAGTAAACCCTATTTAAAACTCATATTTTTTCATGAACTTAGTTCAGTCTCATGCCTATTCAGTGAATAAATAATGCACATAACAGTTGGTCAATGAATCAATCTTCAGTTAAAAGAAGGAAGAACAATTTCAGTTTTCAAGCTTCAAACTTAACAGTGAATACATTGTATTTTCAGAAAATATAGGAAAGAGAATACATTAAATTCTCAGGATAAAAGATAGGGTCACAGCTAATAGGATTTGAATAGTATTAAGAGTGTGCCTCACATATCATATGTTCAATCAATTGACAGCTACCCTTAGTTCCAACTCGAATTCCCTTACAATCAATTATACACAACACATGAATCTTCTATATCCTAACATGATATTTAATGTATAGTGAAATTAACCATAACATAATATGTAATATTAATCATTAAGGCAACTCAAATTAGGAGAAAATAGTGAATCCATTCACTGATACTGACAGTATCAGAAAAATAGGAAAATTCCCATTTAACAATTAAACCACAACTTCCACATAAAAGATTGACTTAATCATGAAACTAATATTATCAGAGATTAACAACACATACTGGATCTATCTAATCAAATTAAAACAGAATTTAAAGCATTAAAACAATTAACACAGGAACACATATTTAGGAACACTGAAAACACACAGTGCACGACACGTGCACAATCGATTCCTCCCTCGACACGACACGGGGACATATGGGACTTGACACACGGGATGTCAGTCACTGCCCCATGCAACGTGTCAAGTGGTTTGTGTCCTCGTGTCCTACAGAGGAAGAAAATGACCCCGAGTAGCAGGGGATCCAATCCCTAGCGCTGCGCGCGTGTGTCCACGCGTGTCCATGCGTCAAAACCGATACTGCCTGACACAAACAATACCCCAGAGGAACATAAATGCCTAAGCAACATCACAAACAAACTTTATATTCAAAAACTTCCTAGAAATTAGGTCAAAAAGTCCACTGTGGCATTTCGACAAACAGTTTGGGGATGGGTTTGATACGTGTCCAAACGGACACGAAACTTGTGATACCCGATATGAAACTATTGCAAACACTTAGGGGACTCCTAGGGCTTCCTGAATATGAAAACAAATCAAAATTTTATGGAGAAATGGAGGAGTTTCCTATGGATGAACTTTCAAGAAAAATCTCCTTTGTTGAGCTCCTCTCTTGATATCCCAATCCAATCAAATCAACCTCAAACTGAAATAAAACTCTAATAACAGAAAGAACAGTAATATTAGGATCCAATGCAACTTGTTTAGGGGAAAAAGGATCTAAAAAGGATTTTTATGGTTTTTTGAACATGGAGACTCACCTCTTTCTTTTCTTGAAATAAATTCCTAAAGAAGAGGCTAGTCCTAGATTTTAGGAGAGATTATATAGTGGGAGAATCCCTAGAATGGCTAAGGTGGCCGACCAAGTGGGTCTAGGGATTAGGGTTTTGCTATTTTGGGCTTTGGGCCAAACTACAATGCTTTGAGTTAAATGATTTATCAAAGGCTCTAAATCATAAGTCATGACTTATGACTTTCTAATTCCTAATGCTAACTAGAGTCTAATGACCAAACCAAGGATTAGCTTAGGCTAGACTAGAGTCATATAACCTAACCAAGTCCATACTAACTAGGGTTAGCTTCTAGGTTGGTCTACAAGGGTCAACACTAGTCAAAGTCAACCTAGTCCAAAGAATTCCAAAATAATTCCTAAAAATTCCCATAAATTCAAATAAATTCTAATAAATTTAAATTACCCCAAAAATGTCAAAAATACCCTCAAACTAGAAATATGGTAGTGACACCTTCTGTTTCTGGCTACCGCATTGACGACGAGGCGGTTCACTCTCTGTTCCAGCCGGGGAACGCATATGATTGGTATCGTACCACTGGTGCCACTCCTCACACTTCTGGCACTAGTACTTCTAGAGCTGGTGCTTCTGGACATGCTGGAGCTGCAGCTGATGACATTGATGATGATGATGAGTTTTGAGATGTTAGATTATTGAGACTGTTACTTTTTGTCTTATGTTTACTTGGAAATGCTCCGACATTCCAAGATTATATCAGTACTCTTTTATTTAGTACTTTTTCTATTATATGACTATTCATGGACATGGTTTTTGCTTATGCCTTAGTTTTGGCTTCTTAGTCTATTTCAGCACTTTATTTGTTTCAGTTTAATAGTAGCACTATCTATCTTTTGTTGCTTTATTCTTTATTAACTGCCTGTGACAAATACATGCCTGTGTTGTTTTTCTATCGACTATCTGTTTCTCTTACTATGTTTACTGTTTCTACCATGCCTGTCATGATTATTTATTTTTTCTTGTATTTCTTCACTGTTTGTTACTTATGCATTGATTGCGGTGAGCTTTCTCTTATGCAATTATTTTGCTAAGTGACAACGGGGGAAAAATAAGGATATAATATTTTTTCTGAATACAGGTTATGAACAATTTTTTTATTACTATTTTGAATTGATTCCAAGCTTAGATATTATATCGGCAAGGTTTGTCAATTATCAAAATGGGGGAGATTGTTGGCCCATTGGTCATGGTCAAACCTGATTTTAATAATTTATCAAACTCTGTCTCGATATAATTACAAGTCAACTCAGATGTTTACCTACGACATTTTGGACACTGCTCAACAATAGTTATCAACAATGTTCAAGAATGAAGCCGTTTGTCATTCAGAATGTACTTCCTGCTAAGCAATGTAATTTTTTATTTTATTGAGTCTAGGAATACATTGTACACCGAGTCGTACTGGTAAATAGGCTATCTGAAAATGTTTTTCAAAACCATCCTATTCTTTTACAAATGACCTACGTTTTTGAAAAATATTCTTTTTACAAACAGCTTCTGAAGGATTTTTCAAAAAGCCAAAATTTATTTTCCCTAAATGAACTGGCAGAACCCCAGGAGAACTCGGGCCGAGTTCGGCTAGATTTCGGCCATGTGGAACGTTAGTGAACGTTGGGTTTTTGAACTTGGTCATCCTTCAGTTACGGTTTGTTACAAAGAGTTCTGTCCGAATTTTGCCCGAATTCTGTCAGAGTTCTGTCTTTGGAAAAACTATAAATAGAGAAGTATTTCGATCATTTCACATCACCAATTCACTTTCAATCTATTCTCTTCTTAAGCTTACATTCTTTCAAAGAGTTCTAAAAGCTTTCATTTTCAAATCTCAAGCCAGTTACAATCCTCTAGTCGATTTGTCAGTACGGTACGATCTAGAAGTTCTAGAGCGATTGTAATCAGAGGCTTGATAGAAGATTCAACTCTTGAAAATTGAAGTTAGTCGAGTTCTTCGTATCAAAGCTCGCGTTTTTAGAAGTTGCAAGGACTTCGTATGGAAACTTATAGAATTTTTCAATAGTGGATTCAATTGGAAGCTAGAGTTCTTCCGACTGGACTAGTCCTCACCAGAGAGAAATCAGTATAAATCTCGATGTTTGCGTTTGCCTTCTGATCACATTTAAATTATGTCATTTACTTTTTGTGATTATTATTTTATCTACGATCTAACTGCTAACAAGTTTTTAATTAGCAATATTCCGCTGCCTACTCTATTCACCCCCCCTCTAGAGTATTTTGCTTTACGAATTCGTTCCTATAATTCCCAGGTTTTTGGTTGAACTGGAATTCTCATTTCCCATTCCTGGGTTAATTTTATAATTTTTGTGGTTAAATAGGTCTTCCTTGATGCTGTGGTTGATTTTGGTTTGTAGAATAGGAATTTGAGATTGAATGCAATGGCTTGGGTTTATGAGTTGTTCTCAGTTTTCTTGTTTTGGGATACCTATTCTCAGGTTTTATGAATTCCTTTCATAGATAATTCTCTTTACTGTCATTCTTAGTTTTTTGATGTTAATATTTTATCTTGGTTTAGTTGTTCGAAATCAATCCGTATTGTGGGACTGTGTTCTCAGGTTTTAGATGTTTACATTCTCAGGATTGATTAAGAACTGTCATTTACTATTTAGCATATTCTCTGATGTTTAGGTTTGAATTACCTCAGTTTGGTTACAGTCCACATTTTAGTTTTCCTTCCCTCTTTTTAATATATATATGTATGCATGGTATATAAGTATATATGTATAGATAATAAGTGTATGGTATGTGTTGGGTTTTACTTTTGTAATATGAATAAGATTGAAATTGCTTAACATGTTAACCCTCAGCTCATTTCAGTCTACTGTCCCAGTTTTCCCTATTCCTTTTACTGTTTTTCTCCCTCTTTACATGTAATTTTGAATGCAATATATAATGCAAGCATAATATGAATGAAAGTATAATGGTAATGCAATACATGAGTGCAAGAATTAATAAATGCAATACAAGAATGCATCCTAATCTAATGCAAGCATGAAGGATTGAATGTGATGAATACATGTAATGTAGGTAATCCATGTATGTATGCATCTAGGATATGTATGTATATAGATATGTATGTATGAATGAAAATATGAAGGTATACATGTATGTTAATGTAATAGGGATATTGTATCTATATTATATATAGGCCTAGTGTATAAGTGACCCTATAGATTGTTGTTTGACTATAGTTGACTAGAGTTGACCAAAAGTCAACATGGAGTCTATATGTGACCAATTGACCTAGTTTGACTAGAGATTGACTTAGTTGACTAAAATTGACTTAGTTGACCAACCCTAAAGTTGACCAATAGTTGACCAGTTGACCAAGATAGCCTTGTTGTTGACCTAGTTTGACTAGATGTTGACTTGGTTTGACCCAGAGTTGACCAAGAGTTGACTTTAACCTAGATTGACCTAGAAATCATATAGATTGCATTGTAAACTTCATTTACCTTATTTTAAATACGTTATAACCTATATTGCTCTATTTAGGATATTGTGACTCCGGTATAGACATCTAATATTATACTACTTTCTTCAGAGTGTCAGGCGAGTACATTCTCTGATAGTTCTTTCATTTACTTGTCGATTACTGTACTTCAGTTATAGTTAGTTCTATTTGATTCTCTGTTACAAACACGATTTAATATTGCTGGATCCATTACATGCGACACTCATTTATTCATGTCTGGCCTCTATTTTTGGAACCACTATTGGTATCGCCTACTGGAATCACCTACTGGAATCACACACTGGTATCATTCATGTGCTGGCTCGACTTGTACTTATTTTCGTGTCGGGTTATGGATTCATTTGTACTTGTTGGGCGGGGAAATATTGGAGTAGACATGTGAACATTCCCAAATACTGGAACCACTCCCTTAGAATTATACTGGAAAGATAGCCATCCCACACTTGGCCGAGTATGCGATGTGCCGTATTACCTACAGCCGTTTACATGTCAATCTCGATATTTTAAAATATACTATTAGAATATAGTCTGGACTCACCCTGGAATTATTGATCGCTGAATGGACTCATCTTGTACTAAATTTATCTGGAATTGGATTTATAATGTCTGGACTCACATTAGAATTTACACTTGACTTACATTGTACTGTCTGGACTTATATCATGTTACTCTAGTTTAGCTAGATCTTTTTTTACAGTCTTCCTTACCATATTTCTTCTCTTATTTTGTTACCTTACTTCTCTTGTACTTTAACTATTCTCTACATCACTACATGTATAAAACTTCCATGTTCATCAATATAACTGCCTATAACTGCTTTATAGTTCTTTGTCATTTACTTGAGATTTCTAGATGAGTTATGCCCATTCCTGTCCTGACTAGACCTGTTGAAAATATTACAGATGGTTGCCCCGAGGACACTTGCCCTACTTACTATGGACCAGGAGATAGTTTAGCTACCTTTGGCCCCGACACTTAGGAGTGATCAGGAGACAAGCTAGTAGACTTGCTTTAGATTCATGTTTAGAACTTGAATTATAATAACTTGAGATATTGAGTTTGTTCTGTGTTATCTTATCGTCCTTAGATCGTGATTGATATTTTATTATATCTATACTTATCCTCCATTCGGAGTTGAGATTTGACAAGTACATTATATAATTGCGTGAGTTGTTGATTAGATAGTAACCTAGAACAGCGTTCTACCGTCGACACTGCGGCGTAGGCTGGACGTACCTACTTCTCGGGCCCCTATACTGGGTGCGGGTCGTGACATCTTCGAATGACGACGAGGCTTCTGTGCATGTAGAGCAACTTATCAAGCTGTGTTTCGGGCTACCCGAGTCACTCTACTGTAGGCAACAAGTAGTCTTGTGCTTCAGGTTGGCGAGGTTATTGTGCTTTTGGAGCAACAGGTTGACTTGTATTAGTTGCGGTGGGAGTTCCCAAGTCTCTTGTAGAGAAGTGACTTAAGCTTCTGATCTGGAGCAGATGACTGTGCCATAGGAATAGAGATAGTGTGAGCATTTCACCATCATGTGCCTCATACGGACGCAGGTAAGTAGCTGCACCTCTGAATTGTGAAGGCGTTGGCTGCGATAGGAAGGGTATAACACCCTTGCGCGTCTGATATTGGCGCAGACAGATAGCTGCTCCTCTGGAGTACAAAAACTGGCTTCTGGAATAAAAGAAGGCGAGGAGGGCCCTACCACCATCTTGTTCCTGAGGTTCGTGCAGGCAGGTGGCTGCGCCTCTGGCTCGAAGGCTTTGGCTTCTTCAAGTGTTGGGTTGCTGATATGCTTCTGAAAGGCTGCGCCCACAAGAATATCATAACATGCTTTGGTGGAGATCAATCCTACAGCGTGTGTATCGGGAAAAAGAAAGGCTGCGCTTCAATGAAGACTGCATACCTTGTAGATCCCTCTAAGCTTCTATCAAATTTGTAGTAGATCCTTTGTAGAAGAACAAAATTAGTCCCTTATGTATGGTCTTGATGTGTTTGTACTAGACTTTGGTAGACAAGACAATGAAGGGACTTCTCCTTATATCTTCTGTTTTGTCTTTTTAGCACTGAGTCTGAGTCTTTTGCATCTTCTGTGCTTTGGTGAAGGGATGTCTTCAGCTGAGATTTTTCATGCTTCTAAAGGCGTCCTCCTGATCGGCAACCCTAGAGTTCTAATAAAGGCACCAGAAAATCAAAGCAAGTCTCACATCATCATCGGATCGTCAACGGAGTAAAGGAGCTGCTGTAGTGCTCGATCTCCACCGTCACACTTTTGCAGAAACTTTTGTACTTATATTTCTTCACATAAGAATCGGTTATACTATTTTTTATGTTCAATATACAAAAAGTTTGTTCAACCTTTTGTTATGCCGAACAAGATGGCGACTCTGCTGGGGACTACCTTTTCCTCCAACGAGAAGGCGGTGACGCAATCCGATGATGACTTATTGGGATCCTCTTAGAAGATGTTGGTCGTACGTTTCGACCAACAAGCTTTTGAAGATCTCCTTTCTGAAAAGAGTCGAGCCCTTCGAAGCGGTTCATAAAACCGAACAAGACTCAACAGATATTGGTGCCTAAGGCGGCTGCGACGAGCAGCACGACAGAGGGGACTGCGTCTTAAACCCCCCTCGTCGAGGAAGCCTCAAAGATCCCTTCGACCGCTGATGCTAGACCATCTCTCTTATAGCCTATCCTTAGGAAACGCAGAGAATATCACAGCTAACATATGGCAAGCTCGACAAAGGCGCAACGCCGAAAGGAGCAGATGACGGCTAGCCCGCTCATGGAGGATGTTGTACCGGTGAGAACTTCTATCTTCGACAGAATAATCGGTCCATCAGGTATGGCCATGTTGAATTCTGAATACTACGTATCATCTAATCGTGGTAGGTGGAGATCCAAGGTAGAACTCGCCCCATGCAATCAAAGTGCTACGGCGATGACGAACTGGAGGCCCGCGTTGACAGTAACGTGCGCAGCCGATGGAAAGCTATATAAGACCATCCCAGACTCTCCGAAGCCTCGTCCGGCAAAACCCCGTCATCCCTTGAGCACCCACTCACACTACTCAAGGCCGGAGGTATGTCATCAGCGTCTCTCTGATCGAGGCATACTCAGACCTCACCCACAGGAACTCGAAGGAAGAATGCCTTCTCTATATCTCTTCGGCTGCGCACAACACTCCTGTGTACACGAAGGAAGTAAAGGCTTGAAGACTTCGTTTGCTCCCTACGAGCGTAGGACAAAAGAAGAATCTGAGATGTAGTTGGTGTCAAAATCAAGACCCAACTGTACTCAGATTACCATCAACTGCTATTGTTGTTAAGCAGATCCATCACCGCCAAGAGGAGGTCCGTCTTTTAAAGGCTGCGATCGAAAACTTGTGAGGAAGAAGAAGAGCTCCGTGTTGCTTCATGCAATGTTTCTCGGGACTCGCCGTCACAGAAGAAGCTATCTATGAAACCCCTTTCCTTGGTTGGCAAGTCCAAAAACTGGCCTGGGGGTAGCAAGAAGCCTGTGCCCAAAGAAGGTATGTTCCAAGACACGCGCTCCAAGGGAAGATCATCATCGCAAGAAGACGTCCTTCGACTGTTGCACCTGTTGGCGGTAGCCAGCCTGCTACGGTGTATAACAACCCTTCATTACAGCATGACGAAGAGACATATGACACCGACACTTCTGCGGACGCAAGCAGTCAGAAGATCAGGGGTAGGAACAATGTCGAGTCAGAGGACGATCACAACTTACCAGTCTTCCCACAAGACGATGAGCACCAACACTCTGAACCAGAAAGCGTAAGATCTACCACCCCTTCTATTAACACGCACATAGAATCTGTGCATATGACGGCTGATGATAACGAAGAATCAAGCGAAAGTGCTGATCAGCAAAAACGTATTAAGGCTGTCGAAGGAAGTCTTAACGCGTTGAACATATCCATGCAGATTTTAGCCTCTGTCGTTCTGGAGATCAAGGACAGATTGGTTCCTACTGCCTCCACACCTGCGGCTCCGACGGTTCGTGATGGATCTAGTACCCTGCCCGTCATAAACCAAGTTGCACAATCGTCGGCCACTCCAACAACCATCAATCTAGCGGTGTCCAACGAAATACAGCAAGCACTCGAAGAGTTATACGCTCGCCATGATGCCACAGAAAAGCGAGCCACACTCCGAACGATGGGCATCCGGCAGCCTTATCCTGTTGAATGGGACAATATGGTTTATCCTTCCAAATATAAACCACAGACTATCATCCCTTATGATATTAAGGTGTCGCCTAGACGATACTTGAGATACTTTTCCTTAGAAATAGGACACCAGCTAAAGGGCGACACCCTTCTCACCAGCATCTTCGTTGGAGCTCTACATGGAGTGGCCTATGAATAGTTCTACAGTTTGCTTGACAACTGTATTAAATCATTTGATGACCTGAAAAACATGTTCCTAGAACAGTTCTACGATGGAGGGCAGAACATGACGATGTCTACTCTCATGGACATCGTTCAGAAAGAAAAGGAGCCCGTACGAGCGTACATCGAACGCTTCTGCCAGGCTGCCCTAAGGCTACCTCTAGGCATGCCTGAGCCTGTGCTCATGGATTTATGCCATAAAAATATTCTCTCTGGTATCAAACTGTGGCACAGTGCTCCATATACCAAGTGGATGCCCTTCATTACTGAAGCAGATGTAGCTCAGAAGAAGGCAAAGGACGTACAACTCCTGGGTCTAAACTTCCCCTCTATTGAAGATAAAGGGAAGCGAATAAGAGACGATAAAGGCAAGCAATCTATGGATATCAATATTACAAAGGGTCCAGCGCTCGTGAGCTCCAAGCAAGCCGAAGCGCAGAAGCCGAAGGAAACCTACTCCTTCAATGACGAAGATACGCGCAGAAGCCGAAGGAAACCTACTCCTCCACTGTAGAAGCATGAAAATTTTTCAACAAATATAGCTCCATGCGCCCATGTCAGTGTGTCACGACCCGCACCCTAAAGTTAGGGCACGAAAAGTAGGTACGTCAAGCCTATGTCACAGTGTCGGTGGTAGAACGCTGTCCTAGGACTCATGCATCTAATAGTATAAGGCTAAACAGTTTATACTCCCCGAATGGGGGTGACATAGCAGGTACAGACTCAATCACATCTAAGGTAGAGCATGATAAGGATAGATAAAACATGAAATCCAAAAGAGGTACAACAGAGAGAAATCTATGTGTCTAAGATACACAAATCCAGAAATACATCTCAAATCTCCAAACTCAGATATAGTAATCCATAAAGCAAATACAACTCCAGATAATTGAAATAACTATCTAAACAACCTCTAATGTGTCTCCTCTAGGCTAGCAGGCAATCTTCAAGCTATTTGTAAAATTTATCAATGGGTCCAGTCAGGACAGGAGCGAGTACAGTACATCTCAACAATATCATAACAGGTTAGGAAATATAAACATGCTAGAGAGTAAGATACAGGATCTAAAGAAATAACATGATAAAAAAGGGAGAGACTGTAAGTAAATAGCTACAATATATAGAGAACTATCAGTGACTAGTGATTCAGAGCACAAGACGGTTATGTAAACGACACGATATTGTACACGAGTAATCTACAGAGGTTGTACACGAGTAATCTAATGGATTGATTACATAACCACTTCTACTCCCCTGCCCCAATCAATACACAAGGATCAAGCTAAGTTATGTTATTGCACACGAAGTATAGTCGCACACGAGATCATGTGAATACATGAATATATACGATTTCACACGATTTGTACATGAATGTCACGAATACAAGGAGTACACGATGCTCACGATAAAGTATACGAACACGAATACCCGATGTATCCGCTAAGGGGATAAAATTGCACAACAAGATCCATATAGTACTAATCCGTATTTCTAACGTGTCAGCATCATGTAAAGTAATCTAAAGTAGGAAATATAATCCTAAACAAGATATGAAATAATCAGAGAATGTACTCGCCTGATATCTGAATGTCGAAGGTAAATATACTGTCTGAGGAGAGGTGTTTGGCTCCTAATTAGAACAACACAAGTCACAACATGTCCAGAAGGGTAATATAAAGCACTACAATGTATTCTACATGAATCTAGGTCAAACTAGGCCAAAGTCAACTCTGGTCAACTGCACTAGTCAAACTAGGTCAAACTAGGTCATGTCCTAACCCAGCAAGTCTTACTAGGCCTAACCAAGACTATCCTAGCAAGCACACATCAATACAAGGCTATACAAGCCAACATACACCCAACTCTATATAGCATGCAATTATTCAATACTCAAATAGGCAAGAATTTATATTGGATATACACTAGGTAATCTATTACTTTAAGCTATATATGTCTACACATATATACACATGCATATATTGGTATTCAACATTAGGTCTATAATCATGGCATTTCAAATGGTTATATAAACTTATATACTACAACACAATATGCTAACATATATATAATATACATACATAGCTAAGTTAACTATATTCATAAATACTTATTTAAGAGCCTATGTGTGTGTATATGAACATGGCAAAGGGGCAAGTAAGGGTTAAATGGGCATACATAGTGTATACATATCAAAGAGTGTCAAAGTGCAAGTGAACAAAGTATCAAGTGTGATAGTGTCAACATAGTATAAGAGGGTACATGAGGTAATATAGGATTTGTGTTAACATAGAATATTACATCTCATTAACTTATATATTGCATACATTACATCTATTATTATATTACATTCATGTTTGCATTCATTCATCATTCATTTATTCTCTTGCACTACTATATGCACCATACATTACATACTATGGAACCTATATATTCATTACAAGCCATACTTATACATGCTTACATTAGATAGGATACTTACACCTCCTACATCATTTATTTAACCATTTATTCATGCTTTCATTCTCTATTTAATTACATAATGTATATACATTAACATGGGTTAAAATCAAATAGAACATTATATTACACACAAGGGTGCACAAAATGCATATGTCGAATAGTAACTCCTACCAATAATCAATACTGTACCATCTCAGCAAAAATTAAAATCTAGGATTAAAGTATGTTATAGATCTATGTGTTAGCTTTCCGAAACTTCAAACGGATCGCGTTTTCGTTTCCGAAAACTCCCGGAATCGCGAAAACACCGAGAACGCGTTTGTCTTTCGTACAGCTGACACTCAAATAATTCTCCAGAAAGTTACAGAAAGAATTAGGCCTATTAGTACATATTTTTGGAAAGCTAACTTCAATACGCTTCTTTTAAAAAAATGGGAGATTAAATCAAGCTTTGAGCTAGAAGTTATGATATTTCTAAGTTAGGGCTGAAATTAAAAACGTGGATAAAAATCATGACGGATTTAGATAGTTTGAGCCAAAAGAATACACAATATATATCCTAATTATCCACAACAATAATGACAATAATAATATGAGGAACCACACTCACAAACTTGATTATATAATCATCATGAACCATTTATTAGATATATAAATATAGATACACTCTCATTATAATAAATATAGATACACTCTCATTATAATATATATATATATATATATATATATATATATATATATATATATATATATATATAAAATTTATACATATATAAATATAGATACACTCTCATTACAATATATATATATATATATATATATATATATATATATATATATATATATATATATATATGTATATATATGTATATATATATATATATATATATATATATATATATATATATATATATATATATATATATATATATATATACATACATACACAAATCTATATATATATATATATACATATATAAAAAAAAAATATATATATATATATATATACATACATACACAAATCTATATATGTAACATGAACACATCTATAAGAGATACATGAATGAAATGTAAAGTACTCAAGAACACATCTCTACATATTCAAATCTGAGATTTAATATGAATTAATTTATTTAATCAATATTTTAAATATAAAGTGTGTCCAAGTTTGGGGGTTTTTCCCATGAACACAAAACACAACAATAATACAATAGAAATCCCTAAAGAACACATAATGGACACAAGAGGACACAAAATAGGGACACAACAATGAGGGTCATTCCTATAGTTAAAACTTTCCTAAATGCAAAATGGAGAAATAAAAGAGAAGGAAATATTACCTAAAGGAGAGAAAATCCAAGGAGAAAGGCTTCTTCCTTGGGAGAGCTTGAGAGCACTTGGGGAAGAAGACTTCTCAAAGAAAGGAAATAAGATGGGAGTCCTATTAGGGCCGGCCACAACGGTTATCCTCCACCCTTATTGAATATTACAAGTTTGCCCCTCCCTTAGTTACAAGTGTTTAAAACAATTTTGGTTAGGGTTTGGGGGTAAAAGGGTCAAAATAAAAACTCTAAATGGTTAACCTAATAATTAGGATTATGACTAATCTTTCTAACATGACTGGTTAAAATGTGGACCATAGCTAACTAATGCATGGGTCCAACTAGAGTCTAAGTTACCCCGGGTCCCCGTTATAAGTCGAATTGAGATGAAATTCGAACCCGACTCAAATAATCCCAAAACAATATCATAAATAATAAAATAATATCAAAATAATTCAAAGAGGTCAAATGCAAAATATCCTTAGGTCATAAAAGATATTAAAATATCATAATCACATGATTTGGTTCTAGGTCAAATAGTCTCTAGGGTTTCACTAGCAAAACGCCAAAACCACAAGTCATTGATTTAAATAATTTTAAAATAATTTAAAATCACCAAAAATCATATCATAAATTAAATATCATTATTAAAATAATTATAAACACAAAATTTTGAAATTACCCTCATTTGGAAAACTGGGTGCTACAACTCTACCCACCTTAGAAAAATTTCGTCCTCAAAATTTAAGATTGATAGTACTCCTTCTAGAGGCTCTAACCTACCCAATATCTAAGGTAACACTTCCTAACACTGGAATAATAAACGGATATCTAAATAGTGTCAATCCAGGAATACCTCCAACACTGCTCTGCTGTACGGCGGTAATGGAATTTTAATAAAATATGGACTGGAACCTATATCCAAGGGACTGGACCTGTTTTAAAGTGGTCTTAACTAAGGATGAAAAGGAACCGATCATAGGCTATAGGTACGCTCAAAATATTATCTTCCTATTAACCATCTATTAATACATTCTATTACCATAGGAACGATACATTACTAAGACATATAGGCCTCTATCTCTCATAACACATTTATACTCACCAAAAGACTAGTACATCCTATCAAGGCTGATACTATAATCTCTCATAAATCTCATAAGCTACATGTTTATAGACACACATCCCTACATCAAGGACTAACCTATATATATCTACAACTGATACTAATGGGGTGACGTCCCTATTTCCCAACAATCAAGGTCTAAATTTTTTTATCTAAATCATGCAATTTGAAGGAATAGTATACAAGGTCAGGGCATACCGTAGCAGTTGGGAGTCTCACCTAGGTACACTAATCATTCTAGGTCAAAACAGTACTATGGTATCAACACACAAACAATCTAGGGTGTCCTAATTGGGAAGGTAAGGGAACAACAATCATCAAGGTTGTAGGGCTGTCTACCATCCAATTTAAAAATTGGTCATTAACAAGCAACTAAGAAATTATTAAAAGGTTACTATTCCATAAAATGGCAAAAATTAAAAATTTAGGCACAACAAATCACAAATAGATTTTTGTCTTGACACGATCTAAGTTGATCAATTTCGAGATAAAACAAGATTTGGGCAAGAAGGGAAATCAATGAAATCAAAGTATGAGCACGAGCATCCAATGATGGAGGTTCAGGTCATGATTAAATTTAATTCGACTGAGTACGAATACGAGGTTCATAGGCGATGAAAAGATTTCAAGGAGAATTGTCAAGGCTGTCGCGAATGAGACTCTAGGGTCAAGTTTAACTATGTCTCCATTTTCGTAGATTGATACATGAAAAAGCGAACCAAAGTGCAATAGGTTGATCAGACCATCATGTACCAGTTTTGATTAGACAATATGTTAGTGGGTGGCCACCCAATAAAATATGTCATGACCAAGCTCGAAAATAGATAAGCTTGCAAAACTAAGGCTAATTTAGCAGCACAAGATATACGGGTGGTAATGATGAATGGAATTACATAGTCCAAGTTTCTTAACCAACGGGTCAAGTAATCAGATAAGGTACAAGATTAAGCATCTAAGAAAACAAGCAGAACACCATCACATGTCGGGTCGAAAGAATTGAGTCAAGGCTGGATTTTTAATTGAAATAAGAAGAAATTTAGTATAATGGTAGAGGTTATAGTTTAGCCAGTTGACTAGAAAATCATACCAAGAAAATAGAGTACAAGAAGACGGATTTTAGTGGGACTTGATATACCTACACGAAGGTGAGCTCGTCTAGGTCTTGCATATAAGATTTGTTGGAGGGTAACAGCTAGTATTACATTCCGAATATCAAAGTCACGATAAGGAACGTCAAGGATCTCAATTAGAAAGTGGGAGTTCAAGAGGTGGTAATTAATGCATAAAAATAATGAAGATCGAGTTAGTCATCTGCTTCTGATACTCTTAAGTTCATCTGGTCATAACTTGCCAATCATATCTTTACCTCACCAGTCTCCATATAAAAATTTAACCTTTACTTAAACCCTTACCATAACTACCGTAGGCAATTCCCAATTTTCAAACATCACTCTTGAAGCACAGCCCTCACATTTAGGAATCAACATTAACCATTTATTTAAATTTCCAAGTTCTTTCACCTTGTCTTAAATTTGACCCAAAACCTCTAAATCCCGTTTACGAATTCCTTGAACTTGTTCAAATTGTTCTCCTCGTATTATTTAATTTAAATCTCTAGGCCTTACAAAACTTATCTTCCATCATAAAATTAACTTTCGTATTTTCTTCGACATACACCCTTGAATATTATTCTCCTAAAAATATTTTACAACAATCTCTAAACTTATATAACTTTGTGTTCTCTCTATCCCTAGTCATTTCCTCGCAACATCTTGTTTAATATCTTTATTAAACACAATTAACTTCTCCTTTCCATTACTAACCTTCTACATAGTCTCAGAGTAAAAGTTTTCTCCAGAATCAATAACCAAGATTTTCTAAGTTCTCAAAACTAGGTTGACCTCTGGTATCCTCATTAGTTTTGAATACACTTATAAACTATCTCATAACCCCAAAATTTCTCTAAATGTAATTGTTTCTAGATTGGCAGTATACATCTCTTTATTCTATTCGAGACCTTTACCACATTTCTTATAAGCCCACTTTCCAATTTTTTTAATTTTATTTGTTTATGATTAATTTTATTGCCATTGTGAGTCATGTCAAAGCTTATCGGTGGGCTATAACCATATTAAGGTCATATGACCTCTAGATAGCTTATATATGTATTATTTAGCTATTTTATATTTTTCTACAATTTTTTGATATTTGTAGGTATTTAATATTTAAAGTTTTATTATTTTTAAGGACTTTTAGGATTTACTATAAGGTCATACGGGGGTATTTCGGGACGTAATATTTTTATTTGGGCTCTAAATGACTAAAAATATTTTATAGAATATTTTAGAATTTTTTTGGATTTTTTTTAGAATTTTTGGAAATTTTTATATAATTAAAACCTATAGAATTTATATTTTATAGGCTTTGGGAATTTACTGTGAGGTCACATGATGATATTTTGTGCTAAAAATATTTTATTTAGATTCTAGACACTTAGAAATATTTTCTAGAATTTTCTAAAAATTTTCTGGATTTTTCTGCAATTTATTTTGATTTATTCGGACTTAAAATAATTTTTAAATGAATTTCTGAATTAAATAATTAATAACCTAGAAATTTACCCACGGGGGGGCCCACCTGTCGGCGCCCAGCTGAACCGCCTCTCTCTCCTATATATATAGAGTATTATATTCGAAACCCTAGTAAAATTTTAGCCGCCTTTTTGAGAGAGAGTTCTAGTAGAGATCTCGATTTCCCAAAGCAATTTTCGCCAACTCCGACGTGCTTTTCGTGCGCCTTTTTTTTATTGGAAGCGTATTGAGGTATAGTTTCGGAATATCAAATTTATTTTTGTAATTTCTGAACCTAAATTTCTGGAAAATTCGTAGAGTGTCGGTTGTCCGAAACTTGACACGTTTCGGTATTTTTGAGATTTCGGAAGAAACAGAAATCGAAATCATGAACCGTTTAAAGTTTCAGAAAGCTAACACAGAGCCCTACGACATATATTTTATCCAGAAATTGTTTCATTCATTTAATATTTTATTTATTCTGTTGAACTCAGGACTGGTCGATTGATCCCCGTTTTGGTCACGATTAGCCATAACGACGATATCTTTTGACCAAAGCGTGATTTTGAGGCACAGTCGATTCCAGCACACTCGTGGCACTAAAATCTAGCAAGGTGCACTTTCAAAATCTTGAGTTCATAGCGTTTGACCAAAAAGTCAATGGTACATCTCGATTTGCGTGCCATGGTTTCCAAAATTGAGAAACATGACTTTTGATGGCCAAACTTGCATGTTTAGATTATATTCAGATTATTATTAGGTTAAATTAAGTTTTTAAGTGAATTATTATAGAATTAATTATTATTAAATTAGTAACCCAACTAACACAGATCCCTACGACATATATTTTAACCAGAAATTATTTCGTTCATTTAATATTTTATTTATTCTGTTGAACTCAGAACTGGTCGGTTGATCCCTGTTTTGGTCACGATTAGCCATAACAGCAATATCTTTTGACCAAAGCGTGATTTTGAGGCACGGTCGATTCCAGCACACTCGTGGCACTGAAATCTACCAAGGTGCACTTTCAAAATCTAGAGTTCATAGCGTTTGACCAAAAAGTCAACGGTACATCTCAATTTGCGTGCCATGGTTTCCAAAATTGAGAAACATGAGTTTTGATGGCCAAACTTGTATGTTTAGATTATATTTAGATTATTATTATGTTAAATTAAGTTTTTAAGATAATTATTATAGAATTAATTATTATTAAATTAGTAACCCAACTAGCCACTATTTAGAACTAGAACATTAGAATTAATTTGTAGTTTTCGTGCACTGTTTGTGGTGCGATGTATGTTATAGGTTGACAGCTTCTAGATCGACTTTCCTTCACCCTCGTCTTATGACTACGGCTTGTGCAAGGACCTCAGGCAAGTGCACTTTCTGATTGCTTTCAGATTCATAGTAGTCTTTTCATTTTATGTCTATACATATATCTTGCTGTTTGTTGACACGCTCGTCACACGGAGTAGTCGGAAGGGGAAATACTCAGTAAATACGTGAACAAACCCAATTATATTACTGAACGATAGCTAAGTCATACACACTCACGTATGAGTTAGCCGTACCATTACTGTACGATAGCCATCGTATGATGTGCCGTATTAGCCCAGCCGTTCACGTATTAAAAGGTATTCACACCACATAGGTAGATATCTTTTATTTTTCTTTTTAATTTTCCACCGTGCCATGTCATCAGTTTTTTTACTAGCTTTCATATTCCATATGCTATTTTCATGTCTTGTTAATTCTATTGTGTTTTCGCATTGTCGTCGGTTTGTGTACTTGTTCCATTCCTGACTGGAAACCAATATTTTTCAGGTTTAGCCGCGATCACTGTTAGCATTGGGAAGACTTGGGTATGCTGAGGACAACCTAGAATAGAAAGTATTTGTATCAATTTCTTTAATTGTAAAACTTTATTTTTTCTTTAAATATAAATATTGTAATAAATTAGAAATGTGAATGAGCAGCAAATGTTTATTTTTGAGCATTTATTTTTTTGCGGGCTTGACAGCATTCTACCGTCGACTCTGCGGCGTAGGCTGGCTTGGACACGTCTCGTATCCGAAAAGCGGGTGCGGGTCGTGACATGTTTTTGTGGTGGCCCATGCAGGTCAGTCTTCGTAAATTGTGCAAACTTGTGGTAGTACCAATATTAGTCGTACTACTGCAAGCCTGCGACTAGGAAAATGCTCATTCACAACTAGGACTAATTTAATTTTAGAGAATGACTAGGACTAGGAGTCCCTTATTCAATTTGACCCTTGGGTAGTTAAGGTTGCTAATTGGGCCATGTGATTCAGCCAATGATTTATTGAATTTTAAACCCTATTAGATATTTAATACGTTGTTAGGATCAAAGGTGGGTAGACTATTCGCTTGGTAAGTTAGCCTTCACAGAATTCAATTCCTAATTTTGATCATTTTTGTGCCATTTTATCTTCTGCCTTCTCTAAACCTCGTTTTATTTTTAAAACTATTTTGCGATCGTTTTATTTTTAATTCCTAATCTTGGTTTAATTATCTATATATTAATTCAAGTCGTCTTTGTTCATTTTGTGATCATTTTGTTTTCAAAACTGATACTTTTACTCAAGAACAGATACTTATATTTTCTTATCATGATCGACTTAATTGAATTTATCGAAGTTCCTTTGAAATTCTTATGGTCATAGTTAAAATAATTTTCGGTGACATACAATGGTAAGGCAGATGTGCATTGTCTCCATTTATTTGAATTATGGAGACTGTGGGTTCACTGCAGTAAGCAGCGCACTGGCGTGGCATGACCCCTAAGTTGAAATAATTTTAAGTTTGCGTAGGTTGTTGAATATTACTAAAACTATATCATAGTTATATTATTGATCTTTTGATTTATTATGTCAATATTGGGTAGAGTTGATAAAGTGTTCGATAACATATTATACTTGAGTCATGAAACCAAGGGTTCACGGCAGCCAGATGTACACTGGCGAGGCATGGATTCTCGGTTAAATGACTTCGGATATACTTATAATTTTCGAATATCATAACGACTATATCCTTTATTGGCATATGACTATTAAATTTTTTTCTTTCAAGTTTATTTGATATCTTATTTCTTGTTACAACCTTCTCTACAACTACTAGCTCTTTATTTCTTTCATATTTTTATATTTTCAAATTGTCATCTTTAAAACCTATTTTGATTTCCTTCCACTATAATTCTAAAACGTATTTAGATTTTGATTCTATATGCCTGATCAATTTCGATCATTCATCACATTATTTTCTTGATTATATTCTTTGTCGTGTTTATTCGTATTGATTGGTCATGTCATATTTTGATGATATTCTTGGTTGTGCCTATTTGTGTCTTTTGAAATTTCGAGGACGAAATTTTTCTAAGGTGGATACATTTGTAAGCCCACTTCCAATTTTTTTTATTTTTTTAATTTTATTTATTTATGATTAATTTTATTGCCATTGTGAGTCATGTCAAAGCTTATCAGTGGGCTATGACCATATTAAGGTCATATGACCTATAGATAGCTTATATATGTATTATTTAGCTATTTTATATTTTTCTACAATTTTTTGATATTTGTATGTATTTAATATTTAAGGTTTTATTATTTTTAAGGACTTTTAGGATTTACTGTAAGGTCATACGGGGGTATTTCGGGACGCAATATTTTTTTTTAGGCTCTAAATGACTAAAAATATTTTATAGAATATTTTAGAATTTTTCTGGATTTTTTTAGAATTTTTGGAAATTTTTATATAATTAAAAACTATAGAATTTATATTTTATAGGCTTTGGGAATTTACTGTGAGGTCACATGATGATATTTTGTGTTAAAAATATTTTATTTAGATTCTAGACGCTTAGAAATATTTTCTAGAATTTTCTAGAATTTTTCTGGATTTTTCTGCAATTTATTTTGATTTATTCGGACTTAAAATGATTTTTAAATGAATTTCTGAATTAAATAATTAATAACCCAGAAATTTACCCAAGGGGGGCCCACCTGTCGGCGCCCAGCTGAACCGCCTCTCTTTCCTATATATATATAGTATTATATTCGAAACCCTAGTAAAATTTTAGCCGCCTTTTTTAGAGAGAGTTCTAGTAGAGATCTCGACTTCCCGAAGCGATTTCCGCCAACTCCGACGTGATTTTCTTGCGCCGTTTTTTTTGTTGGAAGCGTATTGAGGTATAGTTTCGGAATATCTTATTCATTTTCATAATTTCTGAACCTAAATTTCTAGAAAATTTGTAGAGTGTCGGTTGTCCGAAACTTGACACGTTTCGGTGTTTTCGAGATTCCGGAAGAAACAGAAATCGAAATCATGAACCGTTTAAAGTTTCGGAAAGCTAACACAGAGCCATACGACATATATTTTATCCAGAAATTGTTTCATTCATTTAATATTTTATTTATTCTGTTGAACTCAGAACTGGTCGGTTGATCTCCGTTTTGGTCACGATTAGCCATAACGACGATATCTTTTGACCAAAGCGTGATTTTGAGGCACGGTCGATTCCAGCACACTCGTGGCACTGAAATCTAGCAAGGTGCACTTTCAAAATCTAGAGTTCGTAGCGTTTGACCAAAAAATCAATGGTACGTCTCGATTTGCGTGCCATGGTTTCCAAAATTGAGAAACATGACTTTTGATGGCCAAACTTGTATGTTTAGATTATATTCAGATTATTATTAGGTTAAATTAAGCTTTTAAGTGAATTATTATAGAATTAATTATTATTAAATTAGTAACCCAACTAGCCACTATTTAGAACTAGAACATTAAAATTAATTTGTGGTTTTCGTGCACTGTTCGTGGTGCGATGTATGTTATAAGTTGACAGCTTCTAGATCGACTTTCCTTCACCCTCGGCTTGTGACTACAGTTTGTGCAAGGACCTCAGGCAAGTGCACTTTCTGATTGCTTTTCGATTCATAGTAGTCTTTTTATTTCATGTCTATACATATATCTTGCTGCTTGTTGACACGCTCGTCACACGGAGTAGTCGTAAGAGAAAATACTCAGTAAATACGTGAACAAACCCAATTACATTACTGAACGATAGCTAAGTCATACACACTCACGTATGAGTTAGCTGTACCATTACTGCACGATAGCCATCGTATGATGTGCCGTATTAGCCCAGTCGTTCACGTATTAAAAGGTATTTCACACCACATAGGTAGATGTCTTTTATTTTTCCTTTTAATTTTCCACCGTGCCATGTCATCAGTTTTCTTACTAGCTTTCATATTTCATATGCTATTTTCATGTCTTGTTAATTCTATTGTGTTTTCGCATTGTCGTCGGTTTGTGTACTTGTTCCATTCCTGACTGGAAACCAATATTTTTCAGGTTTAACCGCGATCACTGTTAGCATTTGGAAGACTTAGGTATGCTGAGGACAACCTATAATAGAAAGCATTTGTATCAATTTCTTTAATTGTAAAACTTTATTTTTCTTTAAATATAAATGTTGTAATAAATTAGAAATGTGAATGAGCAGCAAATGTTTATTTTTGAGCATTTATTTTCTTGCGGGCTTGACAGCGTTCTACCTTCGACTCTGCGGCGTAGGCTGGCTTGGACACGTCTCGTATCCGAAAAGCGGGTGCGGGTCGTGACATTTCTATCTCAAGTTTCCATATGGAACACTCCATATTTGATTTCCTTTAGATCATCATAAAATAACCAGTTACGTCTTCTCTGAGCTACATAATTTACGTCACTTCCTTAGCCTTCCCCATACAAAAGATACGAAGATTCAAGGGTTTCGAAGTACATCTGGTAGGGACGACAAGATATGGGTAATTAATGTAATGAGACAGAGTTTAAGATAAGAGGTAAATAAGAATACAAGGAAATAATGGCGAGAAAGAATAATGAAGATATGTTCCTTCTCATCGGTTCAAACGAGAGGAACCCATCAAGCTTAAATTCAATAGCAAGGAATGAGGGTGAATCCAAACAAGAGGAAAAGGAATTCCAATTGAAGTTCAAAATGAGTTTCTCAGGAGTCGTCCCAGAAATCTCTCAAAGAATCCTAAGTGTGATTGAGTACCTTGGATTTGAAAATATTAATCTAAATACAAAATTAAATCAACAACTACAAAATTTTATCAAAATCATCAACTAATACCAGGATTCAAAGTTCTACAATGAATCCACAAAATCAAATTCAAATCAAGGAAAAAGGTGAATCAAAACAAGGAAAAGGAGTTTAAATCGGAATTCAAAATAAGATTCTCAAGGGTCATCCCAGGAATCTCTCAAGGAACCTAACAGTGATTGAGTATCCTCTCATCCTAACATCTTAATTTATATATCCTATAACAGGCTCGTAGTAGTACAACTAAGTCGTTGCGCTACTACAAAATCGCACTAATGCGAATCTCGACCTGCATGGGCCACCACTAAAAATGTGTCACGACCCGCAACCTTGAGTTAGGGCATGAGAAGTGGGTACGTCCAGCCTACGCCGCAGTGTCGGCGGTAGAACGCTGTCCTAGGTCTCATGCATCTAACAGTATAAGGCTAAACAGTTTATACTCCCCAAATGGGGGTGACATAGCAGGTACAGACTCAATCACATTTAAGGTAGAGCATGATAAGGATAGATAAAACATGAAATCCAAAAGAGGTACAACAGAGAGAAATCTAAGTGTCTAAGATACACAAATCCAGAAATATATCTCAAATCTCCAAACTCAGATACAGTAATGCATAAAGTAAATACAACTCCAGACAATTGAAATAACTATCTAAACAACCTCTAATGTGTCTCCTCTAGGCTAGCAGGCAATCTCCAAGCTATCTGTAAAATTTATCAACGGGTCCAGTCAGGATAGGAGCGAGTACAGTACATCTCAACAATATCATAACAGGTTAGGAAATATAAACATGCTAGAGAGTAAGATACAGGATCTGAAGAAATAACATGATGAAAAAGAGAGAGACTGTAAGTAAATAGCTACAATATATAGAGAACTATCAGTGACTAGAGATTCAGAGCACAAGATGGTTATGTAAACGGTACGATGTTGTACACGAGTAATCTACAGAGGTTGTACACGAATAATCTACTGGATTGATTACATAACCACTTCTACTCCCCCGCCCCAATCAATACACAAGGATCAAGCTAAGTTATGTTATTGCACACGAAGTATAGTCGCACACTAGATCATGTGAATACATGAATATACACAATTTCACACGATTTGTATACGAATGTCACGAATACAAGGAGTACACGATGCTCACGATAAAGTACACGAACACGAATACCCGATATATCCGCTAAGGGGATAACATCGCACAACAAGATCCATATAGTACTAATCCGTGTTTCCAACGTGTCAGCATCATGTAAAGTAATCTAAAGCTGGAAATATAATCCTAAACAAGATATAAAATGATCAGAGAATGTACTCGCCTGATATCTGAATGTCCAAGGTAAAGATACTGTCCGAGGAGAGGTGTCTGGCTCCTAATTAGAACAGCACAAGTCACAACATGTCCAGAAGGATAATATAAAGCACTACAATGCATTCTACATGAATCTAGATCAAACTAGGCCAAAGTCAACCCTTGGTCAACTCTGGTCAACTTTACTAGTCAAACTAGGTCAAACTAGGTCATGTCCTAACCCAGCAAGTCTTACTAGTCCTAACCAAGACTATCCTAACAAGCACACATCAATACAAGGCTATACAAGCCAACATACACCCAACTCTATATAGCATGCAATTATTCAATACTCAAATAGGCAAGAATTCATATTGGATATACACTAGGTAATCTATTACTTTAAGCTATATATGTCTACACATATACACATGCATATATTGGTATTCAACATTAAGTCTATAATCATGGCATTTCAAATGGTTATATAAACTTATATATTACAACACAATATGTTAACATATTTATAATATACATACATAGCTAAGTTAACTATATTCATAAATACTTATTTAAGAGACTATGTGTGTGTATGTGAACATGGCAAAGGGGCAAGTGAGGGTTAAATGGGCATACATAGTGTATACATATCAAAGAGTGTCAAAGTGTAAGTGAACAAAGTGTCAAGTGTGATAGTGTCAACATAGTGTAAGGGGGTACATGAGGTAATATAGGATTTGTGTTAACATAAAATATTACATCTCATTAACTTGTATATTGCATACATTATATCTATTATTACATTACATTCATGCTTGCATTCATTCATCATTCATTTATTCTCTTGTACTACTATATGTACCATACATTACATACTATGGAACCTATATATTCATTACAAGTCAAACTTATACATGCTTACATTAGATAGGATACTTACACCTCCTGCATCATTTATTTAACCATTTACTCATGCTTGCATTCTCTATTTAATTACATGATGTATATATATTAACATGGGTTAAAATCAAATAGAACATTATATTACACACAAGGGTGCACAAAATGTATATGCCGAATAGTAACTCCTACTAATTATCAATACTGTACCATCACAGCATGAATTAAAATTTAGGATTAAAGTATGTTATAGATCTATGTGTTAGCTTTCCGAAACTTCAAACGGATCACATTTTTGTTTTCGGAAACTCCCGGAATCGCGAAAACACCAAGAACGCGTTTGTCTTTCGTACAGCTGACACTCAAATAATTCTCCAGAAAGTTACATAAAGAACTAGGCCTATAAATACATGTTTTTGGAAAGCTACTTCAATACGCTTCTTTTAAAAAAATGGGAGATTAAACCGAGCTTTGAGCTAGAAGTTATGACATTTCTAAGTTAGGGCTGAAATTAAAAACGTGGATAAAAATCATGACGGATTTAGATAGTTTGAGCCAAAAGAATACACAATATATATCCTAATTATCCACAACAATAATGACAATAATAATATGAGGAACCACACTCACAAACTTGATTATATAATCATCATGAACCATTTATTACATATATAAATATAGATACACTCTCATTACAATATATATATATATATATATATATATATATATATATATATATATATATATAAAATAAAAATATATATATATATATAAATATATTTATTTATTTTATATATATATATATATACATACACAAATCTATATATGTAACATGAGCACATCTATAAGAGATACATGAATGAAATGTAAAGTACTCAAGAACACATCTCTACATATTCAAATCTGAGATTTAATATGAATTAATTCATTTAATCAATATTTTAAATATAAAGTGTGTCCAAGTTTGGGGGTTTTCCCCATGAACACAAAACACAACAATAATACAATAGAAATCCCTAAAGGACACATAATGGACACAAGAGGACACAAAATAGGGACACAACAATGGGGGTCATTCCTATGGTTAAAACTTTCCTAAATGCAAAATGGAGAAATAAAAGAGAAGGAAATATTACCTAAAGGAGAAAAAATCCAAGGAGAAAGGCTTCTTCCTTGGGAGAGCTTAAGAGCACTTGGGGAAGAAGACTTCTCAAAGAAAGAAAATGAGATGGGAGTCCTACTAGGGCCGGCCACAATGGTTATCCCCCCCATTGAATATTACAAGTTTGTCCCTCCCTTAGTTACAAGTGTTTAAAATAATTTTGGTTAGGGTTTGGGGGTAAAAGGGTCAAAATAAAAACTCTAAATGGTTAACCTAATAATTAGGATTATGACTAATCTTTCTAACATGACTAATTAAAATGTGGGCCATGGCTAACTAATGCATGGGTCCAACTAGAGTCTAAGTTACCCCGGGTCCCCATTACAAGTCGGATTGAGATAAAATTCGAACCCGACTCAAATAATCCCAAAATAATATCATAAATAATAAAATAATATCAAAATAATACAAAGAGGTCAAATGCAAAATATCCTTGGGCCAGAAATGACATTAAAATATCATAATCACATGGTTAGGCTCTACGTTAAACAGTCTCTAGGGTTTCACTAGCAAAACGCCAAAACCACAAGTCATTGATTTAAATTATTTTAAAATAATTTAAAATCACCAAAAATCATATCATGAATTAAATATCATTATTAAAATAATTATAAACACAAAATTTCGAAATTACCCTCATTTGGAAAATTGGGTGCTACACAGTGTAACTCCACGCGCCCAAGTCAGTGTAGCTCCATGCGCCCAGTCAGTGTAGCTCCAGGCACCCACTCTGTGAAGCTCCATGCGTCTAGTCAAGTGTAGCTCCATGCGTCCAGTCATTGAAGCTTCATGCATCCAAGACTAGCTCCCTCTAAAGGAGGGCGCATAGCCTGAGACATGGCTATGCGCCCAAGCCTGACTCAGTCAAAGCCATGATCAAAACATTCAACGAAGCGCATGGCCATGTCAGTCTCCACGAGCAGTCATGTACCGAAGCATGCGGCCACGTCAACACCACGACCAACCTACGATCTCGCAGCCTGTATGCGCCTACATCCTATGCGCCCAAAGCAGGACTATGCGCCCACATAAGAACCAACGTGTTTCCTCATGTGGGCGCATAAAATTATTCCAGCTCGAGAACGACTATAAAAGGGGGGCCTCATCCCTCTTCAAAACACAGAACGAAGAGCATTTTCAAGAGCCAAATTGTTGTACTTCTTGCCAATGAGCCGAAAGTTAGCAATTTTCTTAGGTTTTCTTCCACTTTTGTAATCGGAGTATCAACGGAGTAAAGGAGCAACTGCCGCTCGATCTCTATCGTCCTATTCCCCAAAATTCTTTTTTTTGTACTTAGGGATCCTTAGTGCAGGATCTTTCAGGCGTACTCGATTTTTGGTGCCTTGTGCCAATAAAAGAAAAGACAGCATTTTATTCTTCTTTTTTGTGCGTGTCAACAAAAATGGTGACTCTGCTGGGGACTACCTTTTCCTCTGACGAGAAGGTGGTGACGCAATCCGATACCGACAAATTGGGGAGTACTCAGAAGATGCTGACCCTAAAGTTCAATCAACAGACGTTCGAAGAGATACTCTCGAGGGACGGCTCTACTCCCTCAAAATCAGCAAAGCCAAAAAAGTCTCGCAAGACTTGGCTTCCGAAGGCTCACTGTGCATATCCTGCTAGTGTCATAGCAGATATGCAGCTGGAGGACTCTGTCACATGGGTGCATGACTCTGCCACAGAAGTTCCCCAAATGGAGAAGGCTCACACCGTTTCGGGCTCTACTAGCCCAGTGACTTCTTCCATGCACAACCAAAAACAGGGTGTTCAAAGCCCGAGACTTGGCAAAGAAAAATACTACGATGCCAAGAATCGGGGTGTGCGACACTCTGGCCGAACCCGACGAGCCTCACAAACGAAGGAGACCAAACTGAGAGAAAACAGCATTGCTCCACCAGGCATGTGCCCAAGGCTATGTGCCTAAGGTGGTGTTTGGGCGCATAGCCCCAACCAGAACACTTCTGTCTTTAGCAAGCTGGGCATCCAAAGCCATGCGCCCAAGGCTATGCGCCCAGGCTCTCTCGATCCATACTAGGTGCCCACATCAAGGAGGCTCAGACATGCTATCAAGGAGCATGCGCCCAAGGCCAGTCTCCAAGGCCTATACGCCCACAACAAAAAGACAGGCCCCAACGCGTATAGCACGGGGCCGTCTTCAAAGACATCACAGAACTTAGGTGTGGGGGTTACCCCTGTACATGAACTAAGTCTGGATGCGCCTACTCTCCTTACGAACCCCCATGTAAAGCTCGGCGATGCATGTAACATGGGTTGTAAGGCAAAACTCCCTTCAGCTGACTTGCACGACATGATAAATCATAAGCGTAAAGCGAGGGAGAACATAACAATTCATAGTATACTTTCGTGCACTGGTATTGTTATCAACTGTTGTTGCTCCAAAGCAAGAAGTGTGCCTCAGAGAAAGTCCATGTTTCGACGGCTGCACTTCTCTGACGACGAGAAGCCACTATGTGTTTCATCCAACATGGCTTCATGGGGTCGCCCTTATGGAAGCCCCAATCAAAGATGGTGGACTACGAACCCAACTTTCTCTCTTAGCTCTGCGAGAAGAAGAAGGAGAAGTCTACCAAAATATGGCCAACAGGTTGTCATATCCGAAGGAGTCTATATGGGCACTCGATCAAAGACAAGATTTCGTATGGACGATAAAGATTCCCAAGTCGGGGGTAGCATTCCCTTAGAATCTGAAGCAGATGACCCCCACACTGGGGATAGCCTTCCAGAGGTCGATGATCCCTCCGAATCCGATGGTGACTATCTACCTCCTCTACCTGAAGATGAAGGACTTATCCACTCGGAGACAGATAGTATCAGCACCAGTTGTACTGCTTCCTCTGTTCATCTTCGTATGCTATCTACATACATGACGGACGGAAAAAGACCTAAAAAGACAGTGATCAGACTAGCAAATGGCTAGAGGGTCTTGAAACAGTATTTGCGAAGATCACTGATATGCTTACCAGCATCATGGCAGTTCAAGCTGTTGGGGCTGTTCCTCCACCTCAGGAAAATATCTTGGCCCACGCTAGTCTGGCTCACATCAATAACCCTCCTTCACTACAAAAGGAGTTTTATTCCGTTGTACCTTCTCCAAATCTTGCGAATGTCGGGGGTGGTCCTTTGCCAACAACATTTGACAATCGTTCAGCAGCCGTTTTCCAACACCTGCTCAATCAATAGGATGCAATTAATTCCTTGGTCACTCGCCTCAACACCATCTCGTACAAAGACGAGCTTCAGAAGATGGGGATATCTCAACCGTATCCCTCAAAGTGGGAGAATGCTACTTGCCCTCCTAACTACAAGTTGCTGATCCTGAACTCATTTGATGGGTTGACTTCTCCTCGTCAGCACATGACGTACTTCAACACGCAGACTCTGCACTTGCCCAGAGATGATCCGTTCCTCTTGAAGCTGTTTATTAGCACCTTGCAGGGGGTAGCCTTCGAATGGTTCTGCAGTCTGCCTGACGGGTGTATCAATTTATTCAAAGAATTGGAGAGGTTGTTCCTCAGCAGGTTTTACGAGAGCGGCATGCATGTTAGCATGTCCACACTCATTGAGACCAAGCAAAGGAAGACTGAGTCTGTCATCGCCTTTATCGAACGCTTCAGGCGGCTAGCACTGAAGATGCCCTTCAGCATACCAGACTCAGAACTCATGTATACTTGTCGACATAACTTCCTTCCTACAGTAAAGTTTTGTCTGGTTATACATAAGTATGATATATGGCCCGCTTTCATAGGGGCCGCTGATGCTGCTAAAAATAACGTGGGCAAGCATCCTCAAACTATTCCTATTCGTAGGGGTAAAGGAAAAGAAGTCCTGAAAGTCGACACATCCAAAGGAGCTTCCAATTCTCAGGGTGCCTCCGACAAGCCCAAGGAGACCTTCTCCTTCGACGAAGACGATGTCATTACCATCTTCCACACATTGACGAAGGGTAATAAGCTGACATTGCCCCCACCACGACGTCCTGCAGAGGCGAGCCAATTCAATGATCCCAAGTACTATCTCTATCATCAGTATGTGCATCACTCCACCAAGGACTGCATCGTCCTGAAGAAGATATAACAGCTTATCGACAGCCAAGTGATCAACCTCGAAGCTGAAAACAAGGTCGTATCTGCTAACATGATCTCTCTTCAGTTTGGTGACTTTTCTCCTACAGAAGTCCCAGACGGCGTGGTCCCGATCCCCAAGGCGATGATGGAAGTCGTCAACCTACCACCAGCTCGCAACTCGACTTTGGTCCCACTCACAACTGAACGTGGTGAGATCATGTGGGTCCACCCGGACCTTGTCCAAGAAGTGATGCAGGGGGGTAGCGCTTCCCAAAGCAAGAAAGGGCAAGAAATTTAAGCTATGCCATATGGTATCCTCCTCCATCTACGAGGTTCTATCTGGAGAGACGCGATCGGGGAAGACTTATCTTCGGACGTACGATCCCATACAAGAAGAAGTAGTACCTCCTCAAGCTCCTGCTGCCCCCACAAGCTCAGAAGCCGGCTCGTCCAAGCCTCAAACTACGGACAAATCCAAGCAGAAGGAGACGCAGTTTGACAAACCTCTAAAGACGCCAGCTTCCGAAGGCATGGATCGGCCCTACAACTTTGACATACTGGCTCAACTAGCCAATACACCTGCCAGGTTGTCTCTGTTCGATCTATTGCGACTCTCTAAAGAAATGCGAAAGGCCTTAAGTGAGGCATTACTACTTGCCGACTCTTACCTTGCTGAAGTCAAAGCCCCCGCTGAAGATCCTGTCTTCTGTCTCCACTGCCACAGTACCATGGAAGTGGTGCCCAACATCACCTTCTCACAGGAGGACATCCTACTCAAAAATAATCATCATAATAGACCCCTATACTATATAAGGTATATCAGGGGGATCAAGGTGGACCGCATGCACATCAATCCAGGATCCTCCCTCAGCATCATTCCTAGAAGTTTGCTTCAAATTCTGGGAATACCTCTGCACAAGCTATTCGCAACCAACGCAACTATCATGGCTTTCAATGCTGGTCGAAGACATCCACTGGGCAAGATCCGTCTCAAATGCTAGATCGGTGATCTCCGAACGGAGGTTTCCTGCTATGTGATCGATGCCAATGTATCCTACAATGTCTTGTTGGGACATCCATGGATACACGAGAACATGATCGTTCCTTCCACACTTCACCAGTGCTTCAAGTACGTCATCAGCGACGGTGTCGTGAAGACAGAGTTTGTCGATGTCGATCCTTTCAAGGGCATCGAAGCTTACTATAGAGATTCGGTACTTTATTAGTCTCAACCCCCAAGGATGACGACAATAAAGCTGATAATGAAGCTGAAGCAAGTCTATCCTCCAATGATGGTCCCCTGATTATCTGAGTCAAAGGACGTAATACTCTAAAAAGTACTCTGAAGCCTCTCACAATCTAGGTAAAAAAAAGAACCCTGACAAGGTCAAGCCACTGATCATCACTCTCAGCAAGACACCCCGAAAGGAACCTACTGATGCCCGTCCCACCAATCCTGAAGAATTATCCTACGTGGTAAACTCGGCTAAGACTGTGGCTCCTCTTCCAGATGATGATCCTCTCAATGAGTATATCAATACTCATAATAATGTACCTTCATCGGATGATGTTATCCTTGAAGAAGAACTTGCGTATTTCCTTAGTAAAGGTTTATTTTTGAATTACTCCGATGTCTATAAGTCTGTAAACCACTACATAGATACGATATACGCCATAGAGAACGATATAGGACCACACCTCTGTATGTCGGTCACAACACCTCACCTACGAGAAAACGTTTACCCTGAAGATATCCTCTACTTCATCGTTCCAGCCAGAAAGAAAGATGAAGAGCTAATCATCTTCGGTCATATAATTGGCGAGAGAAAGTTCGTTCCAGACTCTACTTCTCCCAAACACAACACAGAAGCTGACTATGACTCTGAAAAAATGCAACTTTTCTGGTATAGTTAGCAGGCCAAGAATATCATCCAGAATATAGAATATGACATCAAAAACGACAAAGGGCTAAATTACGACTGAGGACGACGGTTGCCAATACGACACTTTGCTCCCTCCGACAAACCTAAGAACTACTATCAACGAAGCGGCGTTGGTTTGGGCTATGTCTCTCCTCCAACAACTTCCGAAAGATCAGAAGATGAAGCAGATCATTGTTCTCATTATTCTGACTCCTCCTTCTGGGACTCAGACTCCAGCATCGGCGACATGTTCAAAGCAACTCTGTCCGCCAACATGGTTTCCATTGACCAAATTATAGACGATGTCCAATCAATCGAACTCGAATAATGTGCTCAAAAGATGGACACCAGGTGGGAGTTGAACTTCGAACTACGGGAACCACATACCGAAGATGAAGTCATCCAAGTCAATCTAGGAGATGAAGCATCCTTCAAACCATTCTTCATTAGCAAGAGCCTATCTGGCGATGAACGCCAATCTCTTATACAGCTTATAAAAGATTACATCGACGTCTTCGCATGGAGCTACGAAGACATGCCAGGCTTGGACCCTAAAGTCGCCATGCACCGCCTGAATATTTCGTCTAAAGCTAAGCCAGTGAAGCAGCAACAACGACGATTCCGACCAGACGTCATAGAAGCCATCGAGAATGAAGTCAAGAAGCTCATTGCCAGTGGATTCATTCATAAGGAACGACACCCAGACTGGGTTGCCAACATCGTTCCAGTCATGAAAAAGAATGGTAAAGTTCGAGTCTGTATCGAGTACCATAATTTGATCTCTGGATACCCGAAAGACGAGTTCCTACTACCGATCGCTGACGTAATGATCGACAATACTTGTGGCTTCGAGCAGATGCCCTTCATGGATGGGTTCTCAGGCTATAACCAGATCAAGATGTTCTCCAACGACCAGAAGCACATATCTTTTCAAATATCGTTGGGTGTATACTGCTATACGGTGATGCCCTTCGGATTAAAGAATGTCGGGGCAACATACCAGCGAGCCATGAACACAATTTTTTGTGATCATTCGCACAAAACTGTGGAGTGCTACGTAGACGATATCGCAGTCAAAAGTCATCTCAAGGGCAACCACCTCCAAGACTTGAGAATGGTGTTCGAACTAATGCGTACACACCAACTCAAGATGAATCCAACCAAGTCTTTTCTGGGAGTCTCCAGAGGCAAGTTCCTTGGTTTCGTCATCACTTCAAAGGCTAAACATCTGGACCCGGAGAAAGTGAAGGCTATTCTCGATATGCATCCTCCAAGAAACCTCAAAGACCTACATGGAGTACAAGGAAGGATAGCCTACATCGGATGATTCATTTTGAACCTCTATGGAAGGTGTCAACCATTCACTCAGCTCATGAAGAAAGGCATATCTTTCGTCTGGACTGAAAAATATCAATGCGCATTCGACGACATCAAAGCGTATCTTACAAGCCTTTCAGTATTGGTAGCTCCAATAATGGGGAAGCCCTTCTTACTATATGTTCGTGCTATGGATCATTCCCTTGGTGCCCTCCTAGCTCAGAAGAACAAAGGCGGCCATAAACAGGCAATCTAATACCTCAGTCGCACAATGGTGGGTGTCGAGCACAGATACACATCGGTGGAGAAAGAATGCCCTACACTAGTATTTGCTATCTAGAAGACACGCCACTATGTGTCTGGACAGACTATCCACGTTATATCTAAAATCAACCCTCAAAGAATACTCATGACTAAACCAAGCTCTCTCAATTCCCGTTTAGCTATATGGGCAATGCTGTTGACTCCGTACGATATGATCTTCATTCCTCAGAAGACAGTAAAAGGCCAAGCATTAGCTAATTTCCTAGCAGCTCATCCGGTGCCGGAATCATCCAAATTCTACGACGAAATCCCCGACGAAGTGGTGGAGTCTAACACTGCAACTAAACAAATCCTATTTGGCGAATGTTCTTTGACGGCGCTAAGAACAGGACCTAAAGGAAATATCATGGCTGGAGTAGGTGTCGTGCTCGTGTCACCTGATCATCTGGTTATACATCATGCATATTCTCTCGTGGAACTATGCACCAATAAAGTGGCCAAATATAATGCCCTATTAATCAGCCTGCAACTGGCGAAGCAACTGGGAGTTGACTATCTAGAGGCTTACGGCGATTCCAAGCTAATAGTTAGTCAAGTCCGAGGGAATTATGAAGTTTGCTACGAAGATCTCATCCCCTACCACAGAGCAACAATCGAGCCGGTGTCTACTTTTGCTGGATTCTTCATCGAGCACGTGCCTCGACTACAGAATATAGAAGCAGATGCTCTAGCCGGTCTCGCTGCTTCCTTGACCGTTCCAACCAATACTCAGCAGTCGATCATAGTGTCTGGTCGAGAACTATTCTGTGTAAAAAATGCCTTGTATGTTCATCACAGTAATGCAGCAGAAACAAACGTCGATGTCAAAGACTGAAGATTTCCCTTCATAGACTATGCTGTCTATGGAATCCTCCCCGAGGACCCGAAGGAAGCAGTATCCATCCAAAGACGATCCCTCAGATTTTACTACGATACAGCTACCAAGATGCTGTACCGACGCTCTTATGACGGGCTACTGTTACGATGCTTATCAGACACAGAAGCCAAATATACACTCTGAGAGGCTCACGATGGAGTTTGTGGGGCACATCAACCAGGCCTCAAATTACAAGATCGCCTCAAACAAATGGGTTATTACTCGCCCGCAATGATAGCGGATGTTGTTGAATATACAAAGAAGTGTAGAGCTTGCCAGTTCCATACCGATTTCATTCATCAACCTTCAGAGTTTCTACACCCGACGGTAGCATCTTGGCCGTTTGAAGCCTGGGGCATGGACGTCATAGGACCAATCAGCCCGCCATCCTTCAAAGGACATCGGTTCATCCTAGCTATAACCGATTACTTCTCCAAATGGACGGAAGCTAAATCGCTCACCGAAGTGAAGGAGTCAAACGTGATCAGTTTCATCAAACATCACATCATCTACCGCTTCGGCCTACCTCGCAGGATCATCCATGATAATGGTCCACAGTTTACAAGCCATACATTTTATTGGTTCTGCGACAAGAATCGAATCCAGAATGTAGCCTCTACTGCCTACAATCCAGCGGCTAACGGGCTAGCAGAAGCCTTCAACAAAACCATCACAAAACTTCTCAAGAAGTTCGTTTCTTCAAACAAGCGTGATTGGAACGAGAAGCTCAGTGAATGTCTATGGGCCTATCGCACAACGGTCCGGACTCCACTAGGCAGTACGCCATTCTCTCTGGTTTATGGGAGAGAAGCAGTTCTTTCCCTAGAAATCCAGATTCCTTTCCTTCGGGTAGCCCTAGCCAGCAAGCTGACTACTGAAGAGAGCTACCTTCTGCGACTCCAAGAGCTCGAAGCGCTAGACGAAAAATGCTTATTACCATAGCATTGCATTGAGCTATACCAAATACGTCTTTCTAGAGCTTTCAACAAAAAAATGAAAGAAATGATCTTCCAAGTCGGCGATCTAGTCCTAGCAGTGAAAAGACCGATGGTCATGACACACAAAACAAAAGGGAAATTCCAGCCTAAATGGGAAGGTCCTTTCGTCATAGAATCGGTGTATTCTAACGGTGCATACCGGCTGACCAAGCCTGATGGTGACTTGCTCATGATGCCTATCAATGACAAGTTCCTGAAGAAATACTATGTGTAACCTCTTTTACATAATGTTCACATATGTTCAGTCATGTAAATGTACAGTACGATGTTTATATGATTCAAAAAAGAAACTATCTAAGTATTATCCGTATTTCAAGAGTCTTGAATACGCCCTAGATAATAGGTCCTCTAAATATTTCTTAAGTGGAATCATTTTCATTTTTGACTCCGTTCAAACTCAGTTTGACGAAAATAAATTACGTCCCTATTACCTCTGAATTGTTTTGCCACGTCCACATAACCTCTGAGCTTAGCATTCATCAAGGATAGTCATGTACACACTACCTCTGAACTATCCACTCCCACCTAACGTTATTTATCTTTCCACGTCCATATTACCTCTGGTCAGATATAGAACATCCTCTGCTATTACGTCCATACTACCTCTACTAGCAGCTTCATTATGGTGGAAACTGAAGACCCAGGAAGGATTATGGCATCGGTTCATCAAAGCAAGGTATTGTAAATTTCAGGACTTGGATTCAGCTGGTGCTTCCCAGAAATGCTCTCATGTTTGGAGAAGGTTATTGCAAGTTCGGGAGCTGGCTAATCATCATATCACTTAATTGGCTTCGGGAGAATGGGCTTGGTCTTCTACGTCTACAGGGAAGTTTTCAGTAGCAGAAGCTTGGAAGGTAACTCGTGTCCCGCACCCTATACGATCTCATTTTAAGCACATTTGGAGTTCTTGTATTCCCTACAAGTGGTCTATCCTATTATGGCGTATATTGCATAACAAATTACCCACTGATGATAATGTTCAAACAATGGGGTTTTATTTAGTATCGAAATGTCATTGTTGTATAAACCCTAATGTGGAGACGACATATCACATCTTCAGTGAAGGAGACATGGTTGTTCAAGTATGGCGCCAATTTCAATCTAAATTCTAGATCATATCAAGAAGGTCAGACTTTCCTTTATGGTGGAGGAGGCCGAACATCCATCTTAAGGAGATTGTGGTAGCTGCGGTGTGTTGGATGACTTGGAAGAACAGGAACAAATGGCGATATGGGGAGTACAATTATTTTGTGAATTAGCTAGTGCATGAGGCTCGTCGACAGATTGGGAAAGCATTGAAGCGCTGCAAGCACAATCTGTCTCTTCCTGTGATTTGGCATCAACTTGGAGTTGGATAGTTCCATCTTTTGTATTATGCACTTCGAATATTTCAATAAAGTTGCTAATTTTGAGTATATATATATATATATATATATATATATATATATATATATATATATATATATATATATATATATATATATATATATATATATATATGGTGAACCAATATTTATAGTATATCTTGAAAATATATTATTAAGATATAGTATAAAAGTACATGCATATGTACATAATATGCACATATCTGTACCTACACTTGGAAAGGGATAGCAAGAAGATTTTCGAGGTTTTTGGATTATTATACAAATATATATATGTATATGTATATATATATATATATATATATATATATATATATATATATATATATATATATATATTTATTTATTTATTTATTTATTTTAAAATATATATATATATATATATATATATGTATATATATATCTATATATATATATATATATATATATATATATATTATATATGTATATATAATATATATATATATATACATTATATATATATATATATTATATATATATATATATATATATATATATATATATATATATATATAAATATAATATATATATATATATATATATATATATATATATATATATATATATATATATATATATATATATATATAGTAAAAAAAAAATGTATGTAGTATATAGTATATGTAAATATATGTAGTCATGCTTTAGGGATAAAGTTTACAAATCTAATTGTATATATATATATATATATATATATATATATATATATATATATTAATTTATATATATATTAATATATATTAATATATAAAATATATATATATATATATTAATATATATTAATATATATATATATATATATATATATATAATATATATATATATATATATATATAGTATATGTAAATATATGTAGTCATGCTTTAGGGATAATGTATACAAATCTAATTGTATATAAGAAAAAGAAAAGAAATAGAAAAAGAAAAGGAAACAAAACAAAAATAAAATATCGCGTGATTTTGAATTCTCGCGAGATGAAATACTCACCCCACACCCATCCATTCCCACAACAAAGCAAAGCCCAGCCGAGCCCTATTATATAGATCAAGGAAGAGTGGGAGATGAAGGAGCAAACTCATACCCTAACCCTAACCCTAGGATTCCCTAACACCAGTAACCCCCCCTTCTGGCGACCTGGCCGTCAACGCGTGCAGCCAGAGACAGCCGACGATGGCCGAGAAATGCACCTGGCCCGTGCGGGACAAGGCATATCGCAGTAGTTTGCTTCTTAGGTACCTTTCTTTCTCATCCCTTTTCTCCCTCCTCGCTCGACGATTTCTCGATCCGTAAATTTCTACGTATAGCCTACTTGAACCTCTCCAACTCCTACCAAGGGGATTCAGATAAGATGGCATGACCTGCTTGTGAAATCAATACAAAATCTAGGAAAAACCTGTCCCAAAAAAGGACTGAAAATAGTCCAACTACCAGTGTTTGAAGGTCATTATTCGTCGACCTGTGAATGGTTTAGAAATCTTGTATGAACAACCTTGTAGACAAACCATAGGATTGTAAAACCTATTTTGTCAATAAACTTTTCACTGTTTATATGCGGATTAATTTGATTCCAAATATTAGGAAAAAACAATTTTAAAAGCATAAGATTTTCGAAAAACTCCCGATACGACGTGTGTCCCGACAAACCGGACGATGTGGTCACAACCTATGAGCGTCGAAAGGCGTGTATGGATGTCACAGACATGTGGGATTCAACGGAACTCGATTTTGTTGTTTTTGTGCGACGAAATCGAAACGTATCCGTCGAGATATCCCATATCGGTCTCTTTGCAAACTAGCCCATAACTTTGTGCACGTTCGTCATTTCGAGATGTAACTTGTGCCAGCATGACCGTATCGTTTATGGTCTTGTATGCCAAGTTTGGTCCAATTCTGAGAAGTTCGACCAGAACGCTATTTTGGCGGGCTCGTGACCCAATCCAACAGTCGAATTTGTGTACAGTCTGGCAGAATCCAACTTTGTATATACGGTTGGGTTCGTATCGTCAAACCAGAACCGTAGACATATACTTTGTTGACTTTAGAGAGCATAGGCTCTGGCACATTTTTTGGTACAAAGCGGGTCCAATGACGGACATCGTTTTGACTCGAAATCACGATTTTGCCTCTGTATCCAGAATTGGACTTTTTGGTAGGCATCCTTAGACATTTCTTTTATGCCAAACATGTTGGTGATGTCTATTTCAGCACTTTGAGACTGTTGCACGAGTTGACTTTTCGTGGCTCATTTGAGTGGTTGGTAGTATCGATCTCATCAGCTAAGGACCTCAGGTGAGTACATTTCTGATAGTTTTTATATTTTATCATCTCTATGATTCATGTATTTAGTAGTGTTTTACATTAATATTATGTTGATTCTCGATGGATACACGTTATGGTAGTTATGGATTCTTTACATGTTGTTCGTGACCAATATTTTACCATGTTCGTAACCTATTTGGATCCATGAGTACTAGTGGGCGGGAAAATAAATTAGTAGACATAGAGACATACCCAAAACATCCCATTTATCTATTCGTGTCTGATAGCAGTCGTACACATCAAGTACGGGGTGCCGAATTTACCCCTTAGCCGTTTACATATCAAAAGTGTATTTCAACACACTAGATAGATGTAGTATTGCTATATTACAGTTCCTGTTTCAATCGTTTATCACAATTACATCATTGTCTTGAATGCCATGCTCTCATATTTTTACTCACATGTCTCTTGTAATGATTCTCTGCTGACCCACTCATCATGTACATCAGTATTATTTACTGTTTTATAGATTTTGTTAAATTATTGTAACTGCTGTTAGAATGTACTCATTCCATGACTGACTGGAAACCAACATTTTTCAGGTTAGTCACAGCTTCTCTTAGCATTTTGGGAGGCATGGGTATGTTGAGGTCAACCTACAAGATTAGTTAGATAGATTAGTTATTTTATTTTATTTTGTGAGGCAATGTACTTGGATTAAATGTAAACTTTGAAATGTTGTAAAATAATTTAGTTTGTGAATGAGCAAATAAAGTTTTCTTATTATTTGATTATGAGCATCATGGCCTTGACAGCGTTCTACCACCGATACTGCAGCATAGGCTGGCTTGGACACGCACTCGTATCAAGTAAAGCGGGTGCGGGTCGTGACAAAAGCTCACCTTTTCATTAGAAATATTATTACTTCTAACCTCAGCTAGTAGGTCGATAAGTTTTCCTATTTCACCTTTGAACTCTTTGAGTACCTTCTTAGAGTTCTGGTATTTGTTATGCAGTTTTCTGTAGTCTCCTAAGAGGTCGCTAAAGGCTTCACCTAATTGTTCAAATGTAAAATCATCATAAGTATCAAATAAGGGACTAGTGTTTACCTGTTCATATACCATTAAGCATACATTTTTAGTGTCGTCTGATTGTTCATCTTCTGAGTCGCTGGCTTCACTTTCATGCTATATGCTTGTGTTAGCATATCTCCTGGAGGTAGATTTCTTCAGGTACCCCTTTTTATATTTATTTCCCTTCTTGGTTTATGATGATGTTATTGGTAGTCCTTCATGACGTATCCTTTCTTTTTGCAATCATAGTCGATAAGATCTTCTTTATTATTGTTATTACTGCTGTTGTGATCTTTTGTTCTTCGGTTGAATCTCATGAACTTCTTGAACTTATTTACTAGGAGAGCTTGATCTTCAGTATCAGAATCACTGTCGTCACAATCTTCTTCGACAGGTCTTCTGTGTTGAGCTTTGAGGGTGATTGACTTCTCCTTTGGTGCAACTTCTTCAATGTCTTGATATTCCAGCTCGTGAGTGAATAGCTTTCCCATGAGCATTTCATGAGATATTGTAGTGAGGTCGTTTCCTTCAATAATTGTAGTAGCCTTTGGAATCCAGTTCTTCGTGAGATCTCGAAATAATTTATGAATCTTCTCATAGCTATTGTATTCCTTGCCTAGAGAAGACAAAGGATTTATAACATCCAGAACGATTGTAAACATCTGAGTGACGGATTCGTTTGGCTTCATTTTGACTGCCTCATACTCTTGGTTAAGTCTACTGATCTTTGACTCCTTGACTTGAGTCGTGCCTTCGTGAGTAACTTCGAGAAGTTTCCACACTTCATTGGATGTTGTGCAAGGAGACACCCTGTTAAATTCAGTCCTATCTAAAGCACAAAAAAAGCATTAATAGCACGTGGGTCAAGATTGGCCTCTTTCTTTTCATAGTCAATATACTTGCATATGCTTTCTCAACAAAGCTTCCATCAACAAGAACACGGGGAAGCTGTTTATAGCCATTAGCTACAATGGACCATAGGTCAAAGTCTAAAGATTTCAATAAGAAACTCATGTGTGTTTTCCAGTATGTGTAGTTGGTACCATCAAATAGTGGGCATCTGTTTGTGGCCTTGCCTTCACTTGTAAATTTTACAGTTCCCATGTGTGATATAGTGATCTAAAAATAATAGCAATATTACCTTGTTTTACCTATATAACCCGCTCTGATACCAATTGTAGGAACGAGACATAAAGCACTATACTCTAGAGGGAGTGAATAGAGTAGGCAGCGAAAATTTAGATATTAAAAAATTCGTTCGTAGCAAGATCACAGAATATATATCACAAATATGTAAATATAAAAGAGAGAGCAGAGAGAAAATGCAAACACAAGGATGTATACTGGTTTTTCTCTTATAAGGACTAATCAAGTCGGAAGAACTCCAGCTTCCAGTAGAAATCTACTATGGAAAAACACCGCAAGTTTTCAAGCGAAGTTCTTGCAACTTCTACAAATACGAGCTTTGATCTGAAGCATTCGACCAACTTAAATTGTGAAGTGTCTATCTTCAATCAAGCCTCTGATTACAATCACTCTGAAACTTCTAGATTGCTTGGGATTTGAAAATGAAAAGTTTAGAAGGCTTTAGAAGACCGTAATAGGCTTAGAGAAAAGAGAAGAAAAAATGAATTGGTTTGTTGAAATGGTAGAAATTCTTCTCTATTTATAGGTTTTCCAAAGGAAGAATTCGGGCAGAATTCCTTGAGAGAATCTTAACAGATAGCCGTAGCATCCGTAACTCCGAGGAGACTAGGTTCAAATCCCAACATTCTACTAACTGAACTCAGGCCATACTCGGTTCGAATTCTGTTGGTCCAGAATTGGTTGGTTAGGATTTTATAAATCAGGTTTTGGGCTTATGAGAAGTAATGCAGTTTGGAGCTTTTGTAAATGGGCTTATTTTCAAAAACAAAGGGATATTTTTAAAAACATTTTGGGATAATCTATTTGCCAGTACGACTCGGTGTACATTGTTTTCCTAGACTCAATAAATTATGAAAATACATTGATATAGAAAATACAGACTCAATGGCAAAATGGCTCCAAGTCTTGACCGGTAGCAGTAGCGGTTCTCAACAGTCATCCAAGTAGCCCTTATATCGAGACATGATTAGATCAATTATTAAAATTAGGTTTGACCATGACCAATGTGCCAACAATCCCTTCCATTTTGATAATGAACAAATATTGACTGATAAAACATCTTGATAAATATGAAAATATTGTTCATTGTACTGTTTATACTTGTATGGTACTGTATTTTTCCTCTTGGTAAAAAAATAGTCCTGAAAAAGATGTTATATCTTTTTCTCCCCCGTTGTCACTTAACAAAATAGTTGCAAAGAGAGAAGCTCCCCCACAATCCAAGTATAAGAGACGAACGTTTGAAAAAATGCAGAGAATAAATAAAGAAATAACATAAATTCACAAGCAATTTTATGAATGAAGCATCAGCTAATATAGATAGTGCTAAGCATAAAATACAGAAGGGCATAACAAAAAGAAACAATACACACTGAATAATTAAAAATGCATAGTAATAAAAAGAGTTTAAATACATCAACTAAACAAACACTCACAAAAGTGCTAAAAATATATGTACTACTATCTTGGAATGTCGGAGCATTTCTAAGAACACATAAACCAAAATAGAGTCTAATCAGAAAAGCATATAGAAAAAATACAGTAACGACTAGATCAAATCCTCAGCTGCTAAACAGAATCATCATCATTGCGATCAGCATCGCCACCATGTCCAGAAGGACCAGCCCCAGAAGTGCCAGCTACATAAGAAGGGTATGGAGTAGCACCAGAACCATGGTACCAGTCATAAGTGTTACCAGGCTCAAAGAAGTGATGAATTGCCTCATCCTCATAGTGGTAGCCAAAAATAGTAGGATCTCATAGAAGAGAACTGGCATGCTGACCAGTCTGGGCAAAATATTGATCCGCAAAAGTGTTTACAAGGGCCTAAAATCGACTAGCATCTTGGAACTCGCGTTCCCTCAATGTGTCAGTAACAAATGCTCACAAAGAGTTGTGCTTATCCAGCTAATCATACCGCATAACAGATAAGTGCTAGTGTATACCCTCAAAAGTCATAGGTAATCATGAGGTGGAGGAGGTAGTCCAGTGGAAGGAGAAGGAGGGATAGCTGCATTGCGACGAGAGAGCTGAAGATACTTGAGCTCAGAATCACGAGCATAAGTGGATAAATCAATTTCAAAGTGTTGGAAAATGATAGGATGGGTCATCGCATAGAGAATGTTTATGTTCCTCTCGCGACATCGAACCATCATCTGGATAATCATTATAAGGACAAAAAAGGAAATCTCATTACGAATATGATAAAGTACAGACATTTCAATGGTGGTCACATCATCTTTGGATGTGGATTTGGACAAGAGAGTGGATTAGACAATACAATGTAATTCATAAAAGAATAAGTTCAAATGTGCATCTTTGAACTTTTCGGGATAGACATGATCAGGAGCACAGAGTTAGTTCTTGAAACTGTTTAAAGTCGTATCCAAAGGAAATTCAAATTCAGTGATATCGTCTTGCGAAGTACCTTCATTTGGAATGTTTAGGATTTTTGCTAAGTCGACATCAGTAAATTGAATATCAATGCCTACGACACGGCTCATAACAGTGAAAGTGTCATCGGCTAAGGAGAAGTTGCAGTAAAATAGTCGAAGAGCATTAGTAGCAATAGGAAAAGAATGAGTATCAAGTTTATGCAATCTTAATGCTTCAAAGAAAGTTTTATACGATGGAAAGATCGTCTACTTGATCAGTGTGCAGGGGCATATGTTGCGAATTGAAAAATCCATATACCACAGTAAGGATTGTTTAAAAGTTTCAAAGAAAAACTCGTTGAACGCCCCATCGTCCGTTTGGACAGGCGAAAAGAGCGATCCTTGGATAGGATCCAAAGAGAGGCTTCTTCGCCAGCCGTCGCCTTCTTTCTCTTAAAAGGATTGTAAATTCTAGGCATAATTTCTAAGAAAAGGAGGAAATTATACCTTCTAAAAATCAAGTATGTTAAAGAGAATGAGATTCCACGCACGAATCCAAAGTTTGGAGGAGAAATTCCAAAGGAATTGGAAGGAATCAAAGGTTGAAGAACTAGGGTTTTGGGGCTCATCCTTGCGTCTGCTGTTCTGTTTGGAGAAGGAAGGTGATGAATAGAAGGGGGCTACTTCGGTTCTGACTTAAAACACCCGATACCAACATAACTTGGGCCGAAATAAATGCCACTTTGTATTCATCATTCTTTTTCAATTATTTAATTCCAAATTAAGGAATTTTAAATTTTAATTAATATAATTAACATTATTTTATGAATTAAATTTTGTTACACAGCGACAGTCTCAGATTAGCTGTAGGGGTATTGTCCCAGCTAACGGAAGTTCACATGGGAATGCTTAAGTACTGTTTCGCTTTAGCCTTAGCTATGGTGACAGATAGACCCTTTGTAGGCTTGTCTCAAAAACAGTTTTTACATATTAAAAAATAATTAATAAAATAGAATTAATTAATATTATTTATATCTAAAATTCCTAATTCTCGACGTAAATAATTGAAACAATCTTCTGCTAATAGTTTTATAAAGATGTCAGCCAATTGTTTCTCTGTGTCTATATATTCTAAGTTTATATCTCGATTTGTTTAATGGTCTTTAAGAAAATGATGTCGAATCTCAATATGCTTAGTGTGAGAGTGACATACAAGATTCTCAATCAAATTGATAGTACTAGTGTTGTCACAAAAAATGTGTATATGTGTGTAGTGTAAACGAAAGTCTTCTAAGGTTTGCTTCATCCATAAAATTTATGCACAACAACGTCCTGTGGCGATATACTCAGCCTCAATAGTTGATAATGCAACAGGATTTTGCTTCTTGCTAAACCAAGAGACTAGAGATTTACCTTGGAAATGACATGTGTCGTTAGTACTTTTTCTATCCACTTTGCATCCAGAAAAATCAGCATCCGAACAACCGATTAGGTCAAAGGATGTATACCATAAATCGACAGAAGAACTATCCTTAAGGTATCAGAAGATACAATTAATTGTGTACAAGTGTGATTCCTTAGGATTAGCTTGGAATCTAGCACACAAGTAAACATTAAACATTATATCCAGATGACTAGCAGTTAAATAAAGTACACTACCAATCACACCTTGACACTTACGTATGTCGACAGGTTTGTCTTGTTCATCTATATCAAGCTTGGTTGAAGTTTCCATTGGAGTTGTCACGACCCGCACCCTTAGGAAGGGCACGAGAACGTGGGTACGTCCAGCCTACGTTGCAGTGTCGACGGTAGAACGCTGTATAGTTCGTCTATAACATCTAACAACAAAATGATATAAACTTATCATCTCCGCACGGAGGTATAATATAACATCTCAACTCTATATCTCAATCACAAATCTAGGAAAGATAGAGCACGATATGGAATCAGATAAAAGAAAGGAACTGAATATAAATAGAGTTATCACACCACACAAAGTAGATGTCCAACACAAATAAATACAAGTCCTGAATATAACTAAATCTCAACTAACAATCGGAACAATCCGATATAAATTGAAAGCTGTAAATACTAGACTAGACTAGGCTAGACTCTACTGAGCTAGATGCTCCTCGGGCTCCTGAAGGTCACCCTCTTGTGCCCCATAGAAGGTAGGGCAGTCATCATCATCATCTGTAATATTTTCAACAGGTCCAGTCAGGACAGGAGCGAGCACAATACATCTCACGCAGTTCATATCATGTTGGGAAATGTAAAGCATGCAAAGAGTAAGATTGTCACTCCCCGATCCTGGAATACGTATTTTAATACGTAAACCGATAAATTATTTCTACCTTGATTTTATACTATATTTATTATGCTGTATTTTTTTCATGTATTTCCCAAAAATATTCGACAAAATATTATTCCCTAATTTATTTTCTGCATTTGGGCCTACAGTTTTGGCTCAATTGGATAACCTAGTCTTGGTCCACCAATGGTTCATCATGAACCCTTTGGTTCATTATGAACCCATGGGTTCATGATTCTATATAAATAACTCAACTCATTCTCTCTCCTCTCATTATTTCCTCTCATTTATTTTCTCCACCAACCAAGGCAAGTACCAACTTGCTCAAGAGATGGATCCATATTTTGTTATGATTTCTTACAAAACTATTTGCCAAAACATGTTCTTCTCCTCAATCTATACTAGTTTAGAACTTGGAAATTTCCATTCTGAAGCTTTGATTTTTGTAGATCTAAGTTTTCATCATTTTCGGATTTTGCATGGTTTGATCTACTTTAGTTGGATTTCATGGGTTTTTGATGCTTCCATGTGGAAGAGCTTTCCATTTCACCAAAGATGGAACTTTGGAAATCCGGATTTGGAGTTCGGATGGCCAAGCTGTGATGTTTTGAAGCTTTGAGGTTCAACCATGGTGTTCTTGCTATTTGGAGAAGACAATGAACAGTATGTCGAGCTGCTTAGCTTACGCACACTGGATGCGGCCTTGAGTACGCTTCCTGTTGGAAGCGTGTCCTTCCTTGAGCTTGCGTGACTTTTCACGCAGCTCTTTCCCTTGAGCCAGCGTGACTTTTCACGCAGCTCCTTTCTTGAGCTTGCATGACTTTTCACGCAGCTCTTTCCCTTGAGCCATCGTGACTTTTCATGCAGCTCCTTCCTTGAGCTTGCGTGACTTTTCATGCAGCTCTTTCCCTTGAGCTTGCGTGACTTTTCACGCAGCTCTTTTCCTTGAGCCAGCGTGACTTTTCACGCAGCTCTTTCCCTTGAGCTTGCGTGACTTTTCACGCAGCTCTTTCCCTTGAGCCAGCGTGACTTTTCACGCAGCTCCTTCCTTGAGCTTGCGTGACTTTTCACGCAGCTCTTTCCCTTGAGCTTGCGTGACTTTTCACGCAGCTCTTTCCCTTGAGCCAGCGTGACTTTTTACGCAGCTCCTCCGTTGAGCCAGCGTGACTTTTCACGCAGCTCTCCTCTTGAGCCTGCGTGACTTTTCACCCACACTGCCATGAGTGAGCCTGCGTGACTTTCACGCACGCAGCTCCTCTTGAGCGTGCTTTTGTGCGTACGCTTTTGATATTTTATCAAATAGTTTATGCCCATTTTATATCCTTACGCCTTTTTGTCCCGAGCATGATATGAGCACTAATGTGACCCCGGAGAACAAAGTGTTCCTACCCGATACCTGTACCTGAATGTCCCAGTTCTTGTTCATGCTCGACAAATGACTCGTAACTCCACGTGGCGTATTTTCAATGATGCATTACACTAAGGAGGGTAGCTGTCACGCCCCAGAACCAGAATACTGGAGAACGGGGGCAGACATAGCCAGCTACGTATACTGAAGTGGGAACCACCCCGATATACGGTCACGGCTGTCTAGATATATGGGGGTTTACTACAAGCCAACGGTCTCTTATGGTCATGAACAAGCCTAGTGTCTCAATCACAAGCAGGTAAGTAGATATCACAAGATGTATGATCATTAAATATACAATAGTAAGGCGTCCCAAACATTACATATTCAGCTGATCATGAAGCTAGTCTTTACTAAATGTTAGGACTAGCAAGAGTTTAGTCATTACATGATCAACCCTAGGATTTGTCAATCATGTATACAGCCCGTAGGCAGGCAGGAAGTAAATGTATCGAGCTAACAGGTGCTCGTCGGCTAAACGCCTCAAAAGAATAAATTTACAATAAAGTGGGCAAAACAAAAAGGGAAAACCCACTCTTGGCCTGGCGTCCTTCTAGTGGTCACCATCTGGCTGGAAACGCGGTAGATCCTCTGGAGCTGCTCCGAAATCTGGCCATACAAAACCAGCTGGGTCAAACCCCAGAACGAGCAAGTGCCACAAAGGGGCCACGAAATAAGAACAAAACCAGCAAATCAGCACAAAATATAATATGGCATAATAAAAGACAGGAATTAAAAGAAAGCATGACGGGGTGATATACGATGAGACAACCATGGGACCATTCAGATAGCCAGGTTACAACCCTTAAACCAAACAAGGACCGGGGTTGTAACCCTTCGTCTGAACAGAACTTGGAATTCTCACCATTTATCAGCAAGATCATAAGGTAAGAAATCAAGACAGAATTAACCTTGCATTGGATCAAGACGGGACTAGATTGGTTATACCTCATTCAATCAATCACGGCCAAGCAAGTCCTACGGCTTACTACTTTAACTAACTAGGGTTATCACAGGCCTAATTACTAACAAGATGCAGTGAGATTGTTCCACAGCCACAAGCCCTGCAGACCATCCTGGCTACCCAGGTCGAAAGTTAAGGGTTGAATTCAGGTGGGTACATCGTCCAGGAAACGCATGTACCCTTAGGTGACTTAGAGGTGCAACACGTAACAGTGCGCTGGAAATGTGCCCTACTCGACGGCAGGCTACAGATCCCAAGAGCGCCCAGGTAACGGGATTGCCTGTAGCTGTGTCAATCTCGTCATGACTAAGGTGTTATTCTAGTAGTTAACCTGAATCCATTTTTAATAGGCACTCCTGACCGTGGTACTCAGGAGTCCCATCCTAGACATGATGCAAGACTGGACAAGTAGATTTAACAAGCAAGCAAGAAGTACCACCCACGGTGTCAAGCAAGTCAGGTTACTAGTCAAGAGTGTACCCCATCGGGTCACTACCAAGTTATCAGGTTACAAGTCGAGAGTGCACCCCATGGGTCACTATCAAGTTATCAGGATACAAGTTGATCATGCTCAGTCACAAGTTACAAGATTCTATTTCAATTAACTGCCACCCCAAGAAGGATAACAAGAAACAAAATCCCAAAAGTTCGTGCCAAGACGTGTTGGGCCTAGTCAAGTTGTGCATGTGAGCAATCAAAATCTCAAAAGCTCCAATCATATCAAGAGAAAACCAAGTTATAAAGCTGGCACTAAGGCAATAGGGGTGTAGGTGAACTAGGGTGTGCCAGGAAATAGGCACACTAGAGTGCGCCTGGCCAGAAAAGTAGGCGCAGTTCGCTAAAGAGCGCCTGGCCAGAAAAGTAGGCACAGTTCGCTAAACAGCGCCTAGCCAGAAAAGTAGGCACAGTTCGCTAAACAGCGCCTAGCCAGAAAAGTAGGCGCAGTTCGCTAAACAGCGCCTAGCCAGAAAAGTAGGCACAGTTCGCTAAACAGCGCCTAGCCAGAAAAGTAGGCACAGTTCGCTAAACAGCGCCTGGCCAGAAAAGTAGGCACAGTTCGCTAAACAGCGCCTGGCCAGAAAAGTAGGCACAGTTCGCTAAACAGCGCCTGGCCAGAAAAGTAGGCGCAGTTCGCTAAACAGCGCCTGGCCAGAAAAGTAGGCGCAGTTCGCTAAACAGCGCCTCGCCAGAAAAGTAGGCACAGTTCGCTAAACAGCGCCTGGCCAGAAAAGTAGGCACAGTTCGCTAAACAGCGCCTGGCCAGAAAAGTAGGCACAGTTCGCTAAACAGCGCCTAGCCAGAAAAGTAGGCACAGTTCGCTAAACAGCGCCTGGCCAGAAAAGTAGGCACAGTTTGGGTCTGGAAGCCAAAGTAGGCGCAGTTTGGGTCTGGAAGCCAAAGTAGGCGCAGTTTGGGTCTGGAAGCCAAAGTAGGCGCAGTTTGGGTCTGGAAGCCAAAGTAGGCGCGCCTGGGGGTCGTCTTCCTCCTCAAGCCGAGGAGAAGAACCCATGGGTTCCAAAACTTTGGAACGCCATAAGTCGGCCATCCAAGCTCCAAATCCGGACTTCCAAGGCTCTAACTTGGGTGAAATTTGATTCTCTACAACATAGAGACATCAAAACCCACAAAAATCCAACCAAAATAGATCAAAACCATAAATTTCCGAAAAGGGGCAAAACCTAGATCTAGGAAAATGGAAGCTCCAAATCACAAATTTTCAAATTCTAAAGTTGTTCCTAGTGGGCTAATCCATCTAATGAACAAATAAAACATGGGCTTTTGATCATGGCAAGGTGCACTTGCCTAAGGTGGAGGAGATGTATTGAGGAAGAAGAAGATGAGGAATAAATGAAAGTTATGAGGAGAGAGAAAAAGTTGGTGGAATTTAATGGGGGTTGTTGGGTTGTCATGAGGGTGCAAGATAGCTAAAGGTGTTCTCATCCCTACAAAACCAAACCAAGCCATATTAAACCAACCAAACCAAAACCGAAAACCCGAAAAGCCGAACCAAAAATCCGAATACAAAAATACGAGAAATATCGAAATACCGCAAGTTAGGAAAATTGAAAATATACGCAAAATCAAAATACGGGCAAAATACGAAATACGGAAAATGAGGGTGACAACTCTACCCACCTTAAAAGAATTCCGTCCTCGGAATTTAATCAAAGAGCTAGAGATTGCCACGACAAGCTACACTAATCACAGGCAAGCTACACTAAGCAGTTCAATCATACAATCATGCAATGCAAGCAAGGAAGGGAAGGCGTAAGGCATAAGAAAGACATTATACCTCACGAGTCAAACAGATAGGGATATCGCGATCGGATGTCGTCCTCACGCTCCCATGTTGACTCACCTAGAGAGTGATGACCCCAAGCAACACGGACTAACTTAATAGTCTTGTTCTTGAGTATCTTTTCCCTCCGGTCCAAAATAGACACGGGCCTCTCCTCATACGAAAGGTTGGTACCAACAACCAATTCCGAATGATCTAGGATATGGCTCGGGTCCGGAATATACCGTCGTAACTGGGACACATGGAATACATCATGTACCTCACTTAGCGACGGCGGAAGAGCGAGACGATAGGATACATCTCCTACTCGCTCTAGAATATCGAACGGCCCTATATACCTAGGACTAAGCTTTCCCCGCACCCCGAAACGAATGACGCCACGGTTAGGCGAGATCCTAAGGAATACATGGTCGCCGATAGCAAATTCTAAGGGGCGCCGATGAGCATCGGCCCAATAACGCTGGCGATCTTGGGCAACTCGAAGATGATCTCTGACCTTCCTGACCACTTCAACTGTCTGAGCAATCATATCTGGACCGAGCATCTGCCTCTCTCCAACATCATCCCATGCTAGCGGGGATCTACACTTTCTGCCATAAAGAGCCTCGAAGGGTGCCATCTGGATACTGGCCTGAAAACTATTATTGTACGAGAACTCCACCAGGTGCAGGTGATCCTCCCACGAACCACCGAAGTCAAGGGTACAAGATCTCAACATATCTTCAAGGGTTTGGATTGTGCGCTCTGACTGACCATCTGTCTGCGGATGATATGCTGAACTAAACTGAAGATGAGTCCCTAAACTCTTTTGTAAGCTGCGCCAGAAGTGAGATGTGAATCTTGAGTCCCTGTCCGAGGTAATGCTGACGGGCACACCATGAAGCCTGACGATCTGCCTGAGATACATCTCTGCTAGCTGCGCCGTTGACTGTCCAACTCTAAATGGAAGAAAATGCGCTACCTTGGTAAGCCTGTCCACAATAACCCAAATAGCATCTCTGCCAGCCGGAGACCTGGGTAATCCTGTCACGAAATCCATGGTTATATGCTCCCATTTCCATTCTGGGATCGGCAAGGGCTGAAGAAGTCCAGCGGGCCTCTGATGTTCAGCTTTAACTTGTTGGCAAACCAAACACCGAGAGACAAACCGGGCTATCTCCCTCTTCATACCATTCCACCAGAAATGCTGACGAATATCACGGTACATCTTCGTACCACCGGGATGAATAGAATACTGCGAACTGTGAGCCTCTGCCATAACTTCCTGTCTGATATCTCCACTGGGTACACAAAGACGCTTACCATGCCTAAGTGTACCATCTTCATGAATGCTTAACTCTGGCCTTCTTCCTGCTTCACACTCTGCTCTGAGCCGCTGGATCTTGGAATCTGCTGACTGCGCCATTCGGATCCTCTCAACTATGCTGGACTGAACCTGTAGACTGGCCATCAATGCCACACTGGTTGGAAGAACCACTTCAATTTCCATCTTCTGAAGGTCTGCCAATAATTCTGGTTGTGCTGTCAGGAAATAAACTCCGGCTCTCCTGCTTAATGCATCTGCTACAACATTGGCCTTCCCGGGATGATACTGCAAATTCACATCATAATCTACCAGTAGCTCAAGCCATCTTCTCTGCCGCATGTTAAGGTCCTTCTGGGTGAAAATATACTTCAGGCTCTTGTGATCAGTGAAGATCTCCACTCTATCTCCGTACAAGTAGTGTCTCCACAATTTCAAAGCAAACACTACCGCCGCCAGTTCTAAATCATGGGTTGGGTAATTCTTCTCATGATCACGGAGTTGACGTGACGCATAAGCAATTACTTTTCCATGCTGCATCAAAACACATCCCAATCCTCTGCCTGAAGCGTCACAATAGACTGAGAATCCTCCGGTCCCATCTGGAAGGGTGAGGATGGGTGCCGTTATCAAACCTCGCTTCAACTTCTCAAATGATTCCTGGCACTCTGCTGTCCAAACAAACGGCACATCCTTGCGGGTCAACTGGGTCATTGGCGCTGAAATCCTTGCAAAATCTGAAACAAACCGCCGGTAATAGCCAGCTAATCCAAGAAAACTACGAACCTCTGCCACTGAGCTGGGTACCGGCCATGACTCTATAGCCACAACCTTCTGGGGATCCACTTCCACTCCTCCTCGGGTAATAATATGACCCAGATATGAAATGCGATCGAGCCAGAACTCGCATTTACTAAACTTGGCATACAACTGATGCTCCCTGAGCGTCTGAAGGACGACTCTGAGATGCTGCTCATGCTCTACTTCACTCTTGCTGTAGACCAGGATATCATCTAGGAACACTATTACAAACTGATCCAAGTAAGGCATGAAAATGCGATTCATGAGATCCATGAATACTGCCGGCGCATTGGTCGCTCCAAAGGGCATAACTAGAAACTCCCAATGCCCATACCTTGATCTGAACGCCGTCTTCGGGATGTCCTACTCTCTGACTCTGATCTGGTGGTATCCTGACCGTAAGTCTATCTTCGAGAAAACTGAAGCCCCTCTGAGTTGATCAAACAAGTCATCTATCCTCGGAAGAGGGTATCTGTTCTTGATTGTCACCGAATTCAAGGTACGATAATCAACACATAGCCTAGACGTACCATCCTTCTTCTTCACAAGAAGCATCGGGGCTCCCCAAGGCGATCCACTAGCACGGATGAATCCCTTGGTCCTCAGTTCTTCAATCATCTTGTACAAAATCTCTAACTCGGAAGGCGCCATCCTGTAGACTCGCTCTGATACCGGTGCTGTCCCGGGGATCAAGTCTATTGTGAACTCGATCTCCCGCTCTGGCGGCATTCCTGGAAGCTCCTCTGGAAAGACATCTGGAAACTCATCAACTATCCTGGGCATCTGCACTGCTGCTACTGCCATCCGCAATACTGGAGGAGAAGGCTCAACTTCGCCTCGGGAGAAGGAAAACTCTGGCTCGCCGGGAATACTAAAGACAACTCTGCCAACATGGCAGTCTATCCTAGCATAATGGTTCCTCAACCAATCCATGCCTAGGACTACATCATAGTCTGCCATAGGAAACTCTACGAATCTAGCGGGGAACTCTCTACCGCTAACTACGATCCGACACGAGAAAAACACTCGATCTACTCCCACAAGACCATTACCAGTAAGTATATTGAGCCTCACTGATAATGACACGGGCTCCAATCCTATCCGTGTCGCGAATCGTGCAGACATGAATGAATGCGAAGCACCAGAATCAAATAATACTGAAGCTGGAAATGAGTTGACGAGAATAGTACCTGCCACAACCTCACCTGGTGCAACTTCCTCCTCCGTGGCCATCATCATGGCCTGACCTTGACCTCTGGCTGCTGGTCCCCTCTGCTGGAAACCTCTCTGCCTATTCTGGTTCTGCGCTTGAGCTTGCGCATACTGCTGGGGGTGCTGCTGCTGGAATGCTTGAGACTGAGGCGGCAAGGGCCTCGCAGGCTGATACTGCTGCTGCTGAACTGGCGCTGGGGCCGGTCCTCTCACTGAGGAGCTAGAAGGGTTGGATGCGGATGAACCACCCCTATTCGGGCAAGCCCCAATCCGATGATCTGCTGCTCCACAAGCCAGGCACAATCCCTGCGCCCTGCGACAATCTGCCACCACGTGCCCTGGCTTCCCGCAATGAGAACATCCCATTGCGGAAGTCTGCTTCTGCTTCTGCTGCTGCGGGTACGTCGGGGTCGAATGCTGAACCGACGTCACTGAGGCCGCCCACCTCGGAGTTCCAATGGTTATTCCCCTAGCTGCCGAGGCTGGAGCTGACGACTGGTGCATCTGACTATGGGACCGCTTCCTGTCTCCGGTCCTGTCCACAATTCTCTGGAAGGTATACTCATGCCTCCTAGCCGCCTTCAAAACAGCATCGAACGTCTGGTGCTCAAACTGCTCAACTGATAACAAAATCTCTAAATGCAGCCCCTGCTGGAACCGCTGGGCTCTATCATACTCGGTTGCCACCAAGGTGGGGGTGAACCTACTCAGCCTAGAAAACTCGGTCGCATAGCCATCGACCGTCCTGCCTCCTTGCTTCAAGTTGGTAAACCTGGTCTGCAGGTCGTACCGAGCCACAGCATCAAAGTACTTCGTCTGGAATCTCTCCCGAAATACTGCCCATGAAATAGGGGCCACTAATCCTTCGGCCTGCGCTGTCCACCAGCTACGGGCAAGATCTAACAACTGCAGGCGCACCACTGCCACCTTCTCATTCTCAGGGGTCCTGGCTGCTTCTAGAATCACTTCGGTATCCTGAAGCCATGCATCCGCGGCAACCGTATCCTCGGTGCCGTCGAAGAAAGGAGGGTTCAATCTCTTGAAACTGTTAGCCGCCTGGTTCCCTGGATGACCGCCTCTGGCCAAAGCATCTTGAACTGTCTGGTGCAGAGCATCACTCCGACGATCCTGGGAAGCTATCAAGGTTCTGATAAGGCCTACTAGAGTACCATCATCTGGCTCTGCGGGCTGGACGGGCCGAACTGGTGACTCTCCTCCAGTTGGCACAACTCTGGAAGCCACCCCGGAATGCTGGGCTTGATCCCCGGGTTGCTGCCGATCCACAGGAAGTGCTCCACCCCTTCGATCGGTAGGACCGGGTACAGTGCCGCTGAAGAAGACGACACAGGGAACAATAAGGAAAGGACCAGGACAGATCATCGATATAAGCACAGGATCAGGGCAAGAATCCAGGGATTCAGAGGATACGAACAGAGATCAAGGACGAATACTGATTGAGACATCTATCTGGCAAACCCCCACACATCTTGATTTACAAGACCTGCATGGGCCACCACTTAAACCATGTCACGCCCCAGAACCAGAATACTGGAGAACGGGGGCAGACATAGCCAGCTACGTATACTGAAGTGGGAACCACCCCGATATACGGTCACGGCTGTCTAGATATATGGGGGTTTACTACAAGCCAACGGTCTCTTATGGTCATGAACAAGCCTAGTGTCTCAATCACAAGCAGGTAAGTAGATATCACAAGATGTATGATCATTAAATATACAATAGTAAGGCGTCCCAAACATTACATATTCAGCTGATCATGAAGCTAGTCTTTACTAAATGTTAGGACTAGCAAGAGTTTAGTCATTACATGATCAACCCTAGGATTTGTCAATCATGTATACAGCCCGTAGGCAGGCAGGAAGTAAATGTATCGAGCTAACAGGTGCTCGTCGGCTAAACGCCTCAAAAGAATAAATTTACAATAAAGTGGGCGAAACAAAAAGGGAAAACCCACTCTTGGCCTGGCGTCCTTCTAGTGGTCACCATCTGGCTGGAAACGCGGTAGATCCTCTGGAGCTGCTCCGAAATCTGGCCATACAAAACCAGCTGGGTCAAACCCCAGAACGAGCAAGTGCCACAAAGGGGCCACGAAATAAGAACAAAACCAGCAAATCAGCACAAAATATAATATGGCATAATAAAAGACAGGAATTAAAAGAAAGCATGACGGGGTGATATACGATGAGACAACCATGGGACCATTCAGATAGCCAGGTTACAACCCTTAAACCAAACAAGGACCGGGGTTGTAACCCTTCGTCTGAACAGAACTTGGAATTCTCACCATTTATCAGCAAGATCATAAGGTAAGAAATCAAGACAGAATTAACCTTGCATTGGATCAAGACGGGACTAGATTGGTTATACCTCATTCAATCAATCACGGCCAAGCAAGTCCTACGGCTTACTACTTTAACTAACTAGGGTTATCACAGGCCTAATTACTAACAAGATGCAGTGAGATTGTTCCACAGCCACAAGCCCTGCAGACCATCCTGGCTACCCAGGTCGAAAGTTAAGGGTTGAATTCAGGTGGGTACATCGTCCAGGAAACGCATGTACCCTTAGGTGACTTAGAGGTGCAACACGTAACAGTGCGCTGGAAATGTGCCCTACTCGACGGCAGGCTACAGATCCCAAGAGCGCCCAGGTAACGGGATTGCCTGTAGCTGTGTCAATCTCGTCATGACTAAGGTGTTATTCTAGTAGTTAACCTGAATCCATTTTTAATAGGCACTCCTGACCGTGGTACTCAGGAGTCCCATCCTAGACATGATGCAAGACTGGACAAGTGGATTTAACAAGCAAGCAAGAAGTACCACCCACGGTGTCAAGCAAGTCAGGTTACTAGTCAAGAGTGTACCCCATCGGGTCACTACCAAGTTATCAGGTTACAAGTCGAGAGTGCACCCCTTGGGTCACTATCAAGTTATCAGGATACAAGTTGATCATGCTCAGTCACAAGTTACAAGATTCTATTTCAATTAACTGCCACCCCAAGAAGGATAACAAGAAACAAAATCCCAAAAGTTCGTGCCAAGACGTGTTAGGCCTAGTCAAGTTGTGCATGTGAGCAATCAAAATCTCAAAAGCTCCAATCATATCAAGAGAAAACCAAGTTATAAAGCTGGCACTAAGGCACTAGGGGTGTAGGTGAACTAGGGTGTGCTAGGAAATAGGCACACTAGAGTGCGCCTGGCCAGAAAAGTAGGCGCAGTTCGCTAAAGAGCGCCTGGCCAGAAAAGTAGGCACAGTTCGCTAAACAGCGCCTAGCCAGAAAAGTAGGCACAGTTCGCTAAACAGCGCCTAGCCAGAAAAGTAGGCGCAGTTCGCTAAACAGCGCCTAGCCAGAAAAGTAGGCACAGTTCGCTAAACAGCGCCTAGCCAGAAAAGTAGGCACAGTTCGCTAAACAGCGCCTGGCCAGAAAAGTAGGCACAGTTCGCTAAACAGCGCCTGGCCAGAAAAGTAGGCACAGTTCGCTAAACAGCGCCTGGCCAAAAAAGTAGGCGCAGTTCGCTAAACAGCGCCTGGCCAGAAAAGTAGGCACAGTTCGCTAAACAGCGCCTAGCCAGAAAAGTAGGCACAGTTCGCTAAACAGCGCCTGGCCAGAAAAGTAGGCACAGTTCGCTAAACAGCGCCTGGCCAGAAAAGTAGGCACAGTTCGCTAAACAGCGCCTAGCCAGAAAAGTAGGCACAGTTCGCTAAACAGCGCCTAGCCAGAAAAGTAGGCACAGTTCGCTAAACAGCGCCTGGCCAGAAAAGTAGGCACAGTTTGGGTCTGGAAGCCAAAGTAGGCGCAGTTTGGGTCTGGAAGCCAAAGTAGGCGCAGTTTGGGTCTGGAAGCCAAAGTAGGCGCAGTTTGGGTCTGGAAGCCAAAGTAGGCGCGCCTGGGGGTCGTCTTCCTCCTCAAGCCGAGGAGAAGAACCCATGGGTTCCAAAACTTTGGAACGCCATAAGTCGGCCATCCAAGCTCCAAATCCGGACTTCCAAGGCTCTAACTTGGGTGAAATTTGATTCTCTACAACATAGAGACATCAAAACCCACAAAAATCCAACCAAAATAGATCAAAACCATAAATTTCCGAAAAGGGGCAAAACCTAGATCTAGGAAAATGGAAGCTCCAAATCACAAATTTTCAAATTCTAAAGTTGTTCCTAGTGGGCTAATCCATCTAATGAACAAATAAAACATGGGCTTTTGATCATGGCAAGGTGCACTTGCCTAAGGTGGAGGAGATGTATTGAGGAAGAAGAAGATGAGGAATAAATGAAAGTTATGAGGAGAGAGAAAAAGTTGGTGGAATTTAATGGGGGTTGTTGGGTTGTCATGAGGGTGCAAGATAGCTAAAGGTGTTCTCATCCCTACAAAACCAAACCAAGCCATATTAAACCAACCAAACCAAAACCGAAAACCCGAAAAGCCGAACCAAAAATCCGAATACGAAAATACGAGAAATATCGAAATACCGCAAGTTAGGAAAATTGAAAATATACGCAAAATCAAAATACGGGCAAAATACGAAATACGGAAAATGAGGGTGACAGTAGCACATGTTGACATATTGATTGACATGGATCCTCTTTGGGGTACTCGTACTTGAGTACAACATTTAGGAGGATAATCATGCAAGCCACAGCATGTGAGTCCAAGATTTCACCTAGGGTTAAACTAGGCAACTAAATATACTAGATGCATGGGGAGGGCAAAAATCCCGAGATCGTGTTACACCAGCCGCCTTGAGATATTGTCTTGACGCGCCGGCTGGTCTCCACGGATACTGTGTCATCCGCAATGAACGGATGACTGTATCCGATTAATTCCTGCTATATATTATATGTCTTCGCAAGGTGGCCTTACGAGGGACCTGGGCTCAATGACACCTGTCTACGCGAACCCCTGGGTTGGCTAGCCTTGCTGGAAAGATACGATCTGAGGATTTTCTAATAACATGATGCGAGGATAACCTCGTCCCACTAGAAACTCGTAGACTTGATTGGCCGCGAAAACGACTTGTGTGTATCTTATTACCTTCCGTGAATAACTGAGGGAAGCGGACTGTCATGGTACGTGATCCAACCCATGTTCTTGTTTAATTGTTGGGTTGGTTATCGTACTATGACAGGCTGTGGACCAAAGTTATGAACGGAAGACTTATTCTGGTTGTGAAGTGCTACTTCTGTGAATGACTGAGGAACATGGTCTATTGTGGTGCTTGATCCAACCCATATTCTTGTTTGATTGTTGGGTTGGTTATTGCGCTGCGATAGGCTATCGACCGAAGTCACGATCAGGAGATTTTATTGTTTATACCTTTTAACTTATGTGAAATAATAGAGCACGACACGTCCCGACTCCATGCGGCACCTTTTGTCCTTGTTTGGTTGTAAGGGTGCCATATGGGTTCGAAGATGTTGCGCTACTCTATAATAATAGCATAAGTATTACTATTATCAATCATTCTATGAACTGGGTTTTTTTTAATCTTAACTCTTGTGCCCCTTTGGCGGTACTTGCTATTCGGGGCTGACCCCGCTGGTTTTGTTTGGCCAGATCTCGTGGCAGAGCCAGAGGACACGATCTTCCTCCCTGACATCCATGGTGCATACTAGGAGCATGGCAGTTCGGGGACTCGAGTGGGTTTCTTCTCCACCACTCCTGCTTATACTTTTGCGGCGTTTAGCCACCGGCACCTGTTAGCCGGATTACTTGATATTTTATGTCAGTACATAATTGTAAATAAACAGACTGTAGCTGTGTATAATTTTGTACTCCTGACTCTCTGAGATAGCTAAATTATAAAGATAGTCTCTCATGATCATTTTGATGAAGCGTCAGGGACGCCTTACTGCTTTATCTTTAATATTCATTTCATTGCTGATGTGACCTGATTGATTGAGACATAGAACTCTGTGGGACCATAGGAGACTTGATTGTAGCATGTACCCCCTAGTCTCTCGACAGCCACGATCGCCGTATGACGTTACATACCTCATATGGAGTAGCTGGCCTAGTCCGTCTCCGTATTTCGGTACTGGGGCGTGACAAGGTTTTAGTGGTGGCCCATGCAGGTCTGATATTCAGACTTGTGGGGTATTGCGAATTATTAGGAGCTCAATCAAAACTTGTTCCCCTTGAAATTCTGTTTCGAATTCTCTGTCCTTGCCTTGATCTCTAACCTGACTTGCATCCTCGAAAATCTTCCTCGTTCGGACTTGATAATCTTATATCCTTCTCTATAGGGGTGCTTCATTCTCAGTAGCGGGTGAGGCCCAAGAGGAAGAGCCGCGAGAGCATGGCTCGACTGGGCACCAGCAGGGGAGAGAACCTTCCCCAGGGCCGACACGAGCAGAAATAGAACCAGAGGCAGTGCAGCCGTCGGTCATTGAAACTCCTGCAGCACCAGCAGCGACGGCAGTACCAGACGCCGTAGCACTCCTGGAGATCATCCGGGGGTTTCTTGTCACTAACCAACAACAACAGACTCGGCAGCAGGAGCAGAACGTGTTGCTGAACCAAGGGATTTAGTTAGCTCTTGAGAGGAGTGTCGGAGCTGACTCGGGAGCATCAGGAAGGTTTCGTCGCTTGAACCCGAGGTATTTTGATGGCACGGAGGATGCCATCACTGCGGATGCCTGGATTCAAGACATCAAAGCCATTCTTGTGGCAGCCAAGGTTCCAAATGATGAGAAGGTTGATCAGGTCAAATTGGTACTTCAGGATCTTGCCCGCGACTGGTGGGCATCAGAAAAAGTTGGTGCAAGACGCCCTGTTCGTTGGACCACCTTCAGTGACAGATTCAAGGCCAAGTATTTTGGCGTAGTAGCTCGATATAAACTCCAGCAGAAGTTTATCAGTCTCAAGCAAGCAGGCAAGACCGTAGATGGGTATGCAGCAGAGTTCTACAGATTGTGCCGTTTTGTACCAACAATGGTGGCAACGGAGCCAGAGAAGGCTATGAGGTTCCAGCAGGGACTTCATTTGGAACTATTACAGCTTGTGGAAGGACACGACTACCAGACGTTTGACGCTGTTTTGACGGCCGCTCGGAGGTACGAGCTTACCCAGCAGAGGGTGGCATCGAGGACAGGAGGTCAGAAGAGATATCATTCCCAGGTTGGAGGAGGAGCAATGCAGCGAACATCGACACCAGCACCCGGTGTACGTATTCATGATGCAGGAGCACCGCGGAGGACGGCCGTATCAATTATTACAACGCCAGTTCGGCATCAGCAGCCGAGGAACCAACAACAGCGTCAGGGAGCACCCCAGGGCTATACATTCTGTGGGAAGGCAGGGCACACGAGGGAGGTGTGTTGGTTAGCGAATGGCTTATGCTTGAGGTGTGGTAGTTCAGACCACCGTATCTCTACTTGTCCTGTGATGCAGAGGCCAGGAGGGCCAGCTCAGCAGTTTCCAGCATTGCCAGCTCTGGTGGCAACCCCGAGTGGAGGGCCAGTATTAGCAGTAAGGCCCCTAGCCCAGCGTCTACCAACGCAGGCTCAGATGTTCCGCCAGGCACAGGAAGCCGAAGGCCCTCAGAGGCAGCAACAGCATGGTCGAGGAAGGCTGCAACAAGGAGCTCAGCGGGGCCAGGGACAGGCTCTCACATTATCCTTGGGAGAGGCTCTAGCGTCTAGTGACGTGGTGGCAGGTAAAATTCTCGTCACCTTATTTCCCACTGTAGCATTATTTGATTCAGGCGCTACTCATTCATTCATCTCTGCACAATATGCTACACGGATTGGATTAGAGTTTGAGGCATTACCGGAGAGGATGGATATACTCACCGGCAATGGGCTCGTAGAAGTTAGCAGAGTGCGATTTTCATGTCCGGTGGAGGTGTGTGGGTATTTACTGCCCACATCATTGATTAAATTCCCTATGGGGAACTTTGATGTCGTTCTTGGCATGGACTGGTTGAGAGACAGTCATGCGACAATCGATTGTAGAGGAGGTAGGGTCATATTCAGCGTTCCTGGGGTGGAGCAGTTCACCTTCACTCGAACCTTGAAGAATCAGGCCGGAGGCGTCATCTCAGCAGCAGTGTCAGAGCCAGGACAGATTTCGAGAGTGGTCGAAGATTTTCTCGACGTCTTCCCTGATGAGCTTCCAAGGATACCCCCAGTCAGAGAGGTAGAATTTAGTATTGAGTTGAACCCTGGAACGAGGCCTATTGCAGACAGAGTTTACAGAATGTCGCCGTCAGGACAGGATAAGTTATATCAACATAAAGAAGAGTTGAAGTCTAAGGGATTCATCCGAGACAGTAAATTGCCCTGGGCCGCGCCAGTGATTCTAGTTCCCAAGAAGGATGGGTCAACGAGGATGTGCATCGACTATGGCAAGCTGAATGCAGTAACAGTGAAGAATAAGTACCCACTACCAAGGATTGATGACCTGTTTGACCAGTTGAGCAAGGCCGGCATCTTTTCCAAGATCGATCTTCGGTCAGGATACCATCAAGTGAGAGTCCGGGAGCAAGACATACCGAAGACAGCATTCAGATCTAGATATGGACATTATGAGTTTTTAGTAATGCCCTTTGGACTAACCAACGCCCCCGCAGTGTTCATGGATTTAATGAACCGCATCTTTCTGCCGTATTTGGATAAATTTGTGGTGGTATTCATAGATGACATTCTTGTCTATTCTAGCAGTGAAGAGGAGCATGAGAAACATCTTAGGACTATCTTACAAATACTGAGGGAGCATCAACTTTATGCGAAGCTCGACAAGTGTGAATTCTGGTTAGATCACATTTCGTTCCTGGGACATATAATTTCTGGGGCAGGAGTGTCAGTGGATCCGAAGAAGATTGAGGCCGTAGAGCATTGGCCAGTCCCGAGAACGGTTGCAGAAGTACGAAGTTTCTTAGGATTAGCTGGTTACTACAGAAGGTTCGTGGCGGACTTTGCCAAGATCTCTGTGCCCTTAACGCGTTTGACGCACAAGGACGTAGAGTTTGTTTGGTCAGCTAGCTGTCAAGCATCATTTGAAGAATTAAAAAAGAGATTAATCTCAGCCCCGATCCTGACGCTTCCAGTAGGAGCGGGAGGCTTTACAGTATATTGTGACACATCTGGGAAGGGTCTTGGATGTGTATTGATGCAGCACGGAAAGGTGATAGCATATGCATCTCGATAGCTTCGAGACCATGAGAAGAATTACCCGACTCACGATTTGGAGTTAGCAGCTGTGGTGTTTTCACTCAAGTTGTGGAGGCATTATTTATACGGGGATCGGGTAGAGATCTTTACTGATCATAAGAGTTTGAAATACGTATTTACGCAGCGAGATTTGAACATGAGGCAGAGAAGATGGTTAGAACTACTGAAGGATTTTGACTTAGATCTTCAGTATCATCCAGACAAAGCGAATGTAGTTGCAGATGCACTGAGTAGGAGAGACAGTGCCTTTATCTTGACCTCACAGAAGCATATTTTAGAAGACCTTCAGAGTATGGGAATCGAAGTAGTTTTGCCAAGGGATATAGGAAGAATGACCAGTATGCAGATTCAGTCAACCTTAGTAGAGAGGATAAGGACAGCACAAGCAGAAGATCCACAGATTCAGAAGTTGCGATCAGAGTGTGAATCAGGCCGTAGGAAGGAGTTAGTGATTCATGAAGATGGTACGCTCAGGTTTGGAAACAGACTCTGTGTACCGAGTGGAGACCTTCAGCAAGAAGTTATGTCCGAAGCTCATAGTTCTATTTACTCCATTCATCCAGGAGGAACGAAGATGTATCGAGATATCAGGCAGTTCTTTTGGTGGAATGGCATGAAGAGAGAGATAGTGAGATTTGTATCAAAGTGTCTGGTATGTCACCAAGTGAAAGCCGAGCAGCAGCGACCAGCAGGGTTGCTACAGCCGCTTCCTATCCCAGAATGGAAATGTGAGCACATTACGATGGATTTTGTGACCGGTTTACCTAGATCCCCGACTGGTAAGAATGCAGTCTGGGTAATTGTAGATCGACTCACGAAGGTCGCTCATTTCCTTCCCTTCCGAGTTGGACAGACTACTGAGCAGTTAGCAGAAATGTACATGAAGCAGATAGTAAGGCAGCACGGTATTCCAGTTAGTATAGTATCAGATCGGGATACACGGTTTACTTCCTATTTTTGGCGGAGCTTACACCAAAGTTTGGGAACCAAGTTAAGATTCAGTACTGCTTATCATCCACAAACTGACGGGCAATCAGAAAGAACCATTCAGACGTTAGAAGATATGCTACGGGCGTGTACCTTGGATTTTGGCGGTTCTTGGGAGGATCACCTTCATCTAGTGGAGTTCTCCTATAACAACAGCTATCAGGCTAGTATTCAGATGGTCCCGTTCGAAGCATTGTACGGAAGGAAGTGCAGGTCCCCTTTGGCATGGGACGACGTTGGAGAATGGAATTTGTTGGGACCAGAGATGATCACGCAAACTGTGAAGATAGTTAAGTTGGTCAGAGAGCGCCTTCGAGTTGCACAGGACCGACATCGTCATTGGGCAGATCAGCATTGTAGGCCTCTAGAGTTCAGAGTTGGCGACCAAGTGTTTCTGCGGATTTTGCCTACTCGGGGTATCATCAGATTTGGAACCCGAGGAAAGCTTAGTCCAAGATACATTGGTCCGTTTAAGATTCTCGCTCGGGTAGACGATGTGGCTTATCGACTTGCCCTTCCACCTTCATTAACTGGCATACATGATGTGTTTCATGTGCCCCAATTACGTAGGTATGTCCCAGATCCGAGTCATGTCCTCGATCATTCTGAGTTAGTCGTTGGTACCGACCTAACTTACGAGGAACAATCCGTGTCTATTTTGGACCGACGAGAGAAGGTACTCAAGAATCGGATGATAAGCCTTGTCCGTGTTTCTTGGAACCATCACTCTTCGGGAGAGTCAACCTGGGAGCGCGAGGACGAGATCAGATCTCGGTACCCGTATTTGTTTGACTAATAAGGTATATCTTTGCACCTTATTGACACGATTCTATGCTTATCTGCACCTGCTTGTTTTGCACCTTGTGATGTATGATAATAACTGCTATGATAGTTAAACTTGTATGTGATTGTGCTTTGCTTGCCCTGATTTCACTATCCTATCTTGGCTGGAATTCCGAGGACAGAATTTTTCTAAGAAGGGTAGAGATGTCACTCCCCGATCCTGGAATACGTATTTTAATACGTAAACCGATAAATTATTTTTACCTTGAATTTATACTATATTTATTATGCTGTATTTTTTTCATGTATTTCCCAAAAATATTCGACAAAATATTATTCCCTAATTTATTTTCTGTATTTGGGCCTACAGTTTTGGCTCAATTGGATAACCTAGTCTTGGTCCACCAATGGTTCATCATGAACCCTTTGGTTCATCATGAACCCATGGGTTCATGATTCTATATAAATAACTCAACTCATTCTCTCTCCTCTCATTATTTTCTCTAATTTATTTCCTCCACCAACCAAGGCAAGTACCAACTTGCTCAAGAGATGGATCTATATTTTGTTATGATTTCTTACAAAACTATTTGCCAAAACATGTTCTTCTCCTCAATCTATACTAGTTTAGAACTTGGAAATTTCCATTCTGAAGCTTTGATTTTTGTAGATCTAAGTTTTCATCATTTTCGGATTTTGCATGGTTTGATCTACTTTAGTTGGATTTCATGGGTTTTTGATGCTTCTATGTGGAAGAGCTTTCCATTTCACCCAAGATGGAACTTTGGAAATCCGGATTTGGAGTTCGGATGGCCAAGCTGTGATGTTTTGAAGCTTTGAGGTTCAACCATGGTGTTCTTGCTGTTTGGAGAAGACAGTGAACAGTGTGCCGAGCTGCTTAGCTTACGCACACTGGACGCGGCCTTTAGTACGCTTCCTGTTGGAAGCGTGTCCTTCCTTGAGCTTGCGTGACTTTTCACGCAGCTCTTTCCCTTGAGCCAGCGTGACTTTTCACGCAGCTCCTTCCTTGAGCTTGCATGACTTTTCACGCAGCTCTTTCCCTTGAGCCAGCATGACTTTTCACGCAGCTCCTTCCTTGAGCTTGCGTGACTTTTCACGCAGCTCTTTCCCTTGAGCCAGCGTGACTTTTCATGCAGCTCCTTCCTTGAGCTTGCGTGACATTTCACGCAGCACTTTCCCTTGAGCTTGCGTGACTTTTCACGCAGCTCTTTCCCTTGAGCCAGCGTGACTTTTCACGCAGCTCTTTCCCTTGAGCTTGCGTGACTTTTCACGCAGCTCTTTCCCTTGAGCCAGCGTGACTTTTCACGCAGCTCCTTCCTTGAGCTTGCGTGACTTTTCACGCAGCTCTTTCCCTTGAGCTTGCGTGACTTTTCACGCAGCTCTTTCCCTTAAGCCAGCGTGACTTTTCACGCAGCTCCTCCGTTGAGCCAGCGTGACTTTTCACGCAGCTCTCCTCTTGAGCCTGCGTGACTTTTCACGCACGCTGCCGTGAGTGAGCCTGCGAGACTTTCACGCACGCAGCTCCTCTTGAGCCTGCGTGACTTATCAAATAGTTTATGCCCATTTTATATCCTTACGCCTGTTTGTCCCGAGCATGATATGAGTACTAATGTGACCCCGGAGAACAAAGTGTTCCTACCCGATACCTATACCTGAATGTCCCAGTTCTTGTTCATGCTCGACAAATGACTCGTAACTCCACGTGGCATATTTGTAATGATGCATTACACTAAGGAGGGTAGCACATGTTGACATATTGATTGACATGGATCCTCTTTGGGGTACTCGTACTTGAGTACGACATTTAGGAGGATAATCATGCAAGCCACAGCATGTGAGTCCAAGATTTCACCTAGGGTTAAACTAGGCAACTAAATATACTAGATGCATGGGGAGGGCAAAAATCCCGAGATCGTGTTACACCAGCCGCCTTGAGATATTGTCTTGACGCGCCGGCTGGTCTCCACGGATACTGTGTCATCCGCAACGAGCAGATGACTGTATCCGATTAATTCCTGCTATATATTATATGTCTTGGCAAGGTGGCCTTACGAGGGACCTGGGCTCAATGACACCTGTCTACGCGAACCCCTGGGTTGGCTAGCCTTGCTGGAAAGATACGATCTGAGGATTTTCTAATAACATGATGCGAGGATAACCTCGTCCCACTAGAAACTCGTAGACTTGATTGGCCGCGAAAACGACTTGTGTGTATCTTATTACCTTTCGTGAATAACTGAGGGAAGCGGACTGTCATGGTACGTGATCCAACCCATGTTCTTGTTTGATTGTTGGGTTGGTTATCGTACTATGACAGGCTGTGGACCGAAGTTATGAACGGAAGACTTATTCTGGTTGTGAAGTGCTACTTCTGTGAATGACTGAGGAACATGGTCTATCGTGGTGCATGATCCAACCCATGTTCTTGTTTGATTGTTGGGTTGGTTATTGCGCTGCGATAGGCTATCGACCGAAGTCACGATCAGAAGATTTTATTGTTTATACCTTTTAACTTATGTGAAATAATAGAGCACGACACGTCCCGACTCCATGCGGCACCTTTTGTCCTTGTTTTGTTGTAAGGGTGCCATATGGGTTCGAAGATGTTGCGCTACTCTATAATAATAGCATAAGTATTACTATTATCAATCATTCTATGAACTGGATTTTTTTTAATCTTAACTCTTGTACCCCTTTGGCGGTACTTGCTATTCGGGGCTGACCCCGCTGGTTTTGTTTGGCCAGATCTCGTAGTAGATCCAGAGGACACGATCTTCCTCCCTGACATCCATGGTGCATACTAGGAGCATGGCGGTTCGGGGACTCGAGTGGGTTTCTTCTCCACCACTCCTGCTTATACTTTTGCGGCTTTTAGCCACCGGCACCTGTTAGCCGGATTACTTGATATTTTGTGTCAGTACATAATTGTAAATAAACAGACTGCAGCTGTGTATAATTTTGTACTCCTGACTCTCTGAGATAGCTAAATTATAAAGCTAGTCTCTCATGATCATTTTGATGAAGCGTCAGGGACGCCTTACTGCTTTATCTTTAATGTTCATTTCATTGCTGATGTGACTTGATTGATTGAGACATAGAACTCTGTGGGACCATAGGAGACTTGTTTGTAGCATGTACCCCCTAGTCTCTCGACAGCCACGATCACCGTATGACGTTACGTACCTCATATAGAGTAGCTGGCCTAGTCCGTCTCCGTATTTCGGTACTGGGGCGTGACAAAGATACATGGACTGTAAAGAAATATATATGAAAACGAAAGAGATTTGATAACTGGAAATATCTATACATATGATAAGTAAGAACTGTAGGTAACATGTGATTTAGAGCATGAGATGGTTATATAAACGGGTTTAGGACATATACAAGATTTTACAAGATTTCACAAGAATTTGTACAAGATGGGATTTTGATCACATAACCATTTTCTACTCACCCTCCCCAATCAATACACAAGGATCCAGTCAAGTTACGTTACCTTGTACAAGAGGTTTTTATCATGTTTTGTTCACGTGATCATGAGAGTACAAGATTGCACAAGAGTATACATGAAAGCGGTGTACATGAAATACAAGATGTTCGTGAAAAGCACATGACAACTGTATCTGATGCACCCCGAGGGAGATAACATCGCATAACAAGATCCATATAGTACCAATCCGTGATAACAACGTGACAGCATCATGTAAAGTAATCTAGAGCAAGAATATAAATCCTAACAAGTATGAAATGATTAGAGAATGTACTCGCCTGTCACCCTGAATGACTGATATGAATGGATGTCCGAACTGGTGTCACAGAGTCCTATTTAGAGTAAAACAGGTTAAGATGTATTCAATATGTAAATCTGCAGTGCAAGCTACATGAGACTAAGTCAAACTAGGTCTACTAGTCCAATCTAGGTCAACTCTAGTCTGACTAGGTCAACACCAAGCCAAGCCTATACTAAGCCTATGCCAAACCATATATCAATATCATATATCAATATCAATATCACATATCAATATCATATATCAATATCAATATCGCATATTAATATCATATATCAATATCAATATCACATATTAATATCATATATCAATATCAATATCACATATCAATATCATATATCAATATCAATATCACATATTAATATCGTATATCAATATCAATATCAATATCTATATATACATATTTTCATACATTCATAGTTTACATACATATATATTTACATAGGTATTTATACATAGAGATAGAGAGGGGGTTTGAGGGGTTTACATGTGTGTGTGTGTGGTGAAAGAGAGTGAGGGAAAGAGAGAGTCTAACTTTAGTGTTTTATGCACATGGGTGTCCTAATGTGTGAAGGAGTGTAGAGTCATTAGGGTGTTAGTGTCAAGAGTGAAATGTCAAGACAAGGGGTTCCAGAATTCAATTTTATATCAACATGCAATTTGAACTAAACACCAATGTCAAGACAAGCCTAGTCCAAAACAATTTCAGCTTTCTATTCTATCCTAAAATCAGATTTTACATTTCAAAACTCAGTTTCATTCGTCTCAGTTTTCATTTGAAAACTGGAAACATCTATATCCCAATTTTAGGTTTTCATACTCAAACCCAACCAAAAATCAGTCCATCCAAGCAAAACAGGTATCATATTGTATTAATCCTAGGTTAATTATCACATTAGGTTCAGTTTTCTTATTACAAGCAAATAGCTCAAGTTCACATTATGTAAATATAAACTCAGATTTTTAAACAAGGGGAAAACTCATTCTTAGGTATCATTCATAGCCCAAACTAAATTTCAGTTTTAAAAACCAATCAATCTCAGATTTTCCTAAACACAGTTTTAAAATCTTAAGTTCTCAGGTTTTCCAGGGACTGTGTTAACTTATTTCATTCTCAGTTATCTTTGAATATCAGTAGAACATAGGAAACCAAGTATCAGCCCTTCTTTTGCAAAACAGTGAAATTTCCAAACTCCTCTTAAATTTCGAATCCAACCCATCCCATATGGATCCCCAGACATGTATACATGTTATTACATCAAAATCTTCATTACTTAATACCTTAAAACATATTTAAATACTGAAATTTCTCAGGAATACTCAGGTAATAACAGGGAACCCAACTCTCCAAAACCTCACTGCTTACCTATTTATATACTCTCAGATCTTACACTATATATGAATATATACACATTCGAAACCCAATACAAATCATAAAATCAATTTGGAATACAAAACTAAATGTCAGGTATGAATGTAAACCCCTTTTAAAATCGAATTGATCATTTGAAAAACGTTTGAAAACAGTGAACAACATATATCAACATGTGTCAGTAAAATCTCTTTGAAACCAAAACCAATTCGATATCCCAATCAAACATTCAAAACAAGGGGGAACTATATTCCAACATAGGGGGGGTCTAGTCATGTCCCACAGTGTCAGTTAGTGACACAAAACGTGTCCAAACACGTGTCTGAACCGTGTATCAGTAAGGGTATAGTGCAGTGAAAGAGGGGGCTCGTGCACGTGTGCAAGTCGGTCTAGGACATGACACACACAACCTATGGTCTCGTGCACGTATCAGTAGCTAGGTGGGGTGTCAGGGTAGGTGTCTAGGTACCTGAGTCGTGTCCACGAAGTCTCGTGTCCACGCACGAAGCGCGTATCAGTATGGAAAAATTCGTGCGCACAGTACAGTTCAAAATCAGTACGATCGTGTTTTCGTGTCCGACACGACACGACGTGCTGTGAAACTTGAGGGGGGATCTGTCAGTGATGGCCCCCACCTCTGTGTCAATTTACACGTGTCCACGTGTCATGTGTAGGGAGAAATAGGGGTCGGGTAGCAGGGCATTGAGACACTGTCTCGTGCTGCGAGTTCGTATCCATTTTGGACACGGACACGACACGAAAGTTGGCTCAGTCCTCACGAAATCTAAAGTACATGCATAGGGCTACAATTTTGTTTAATTAGTTTTGCAAAATAGTTAAATTTATTCCATTCAAACATTTCATCGAACATCCTATTTAGAACACCGATACGTGTCCGATACGGACACGAAATGGACACGAATTCCTACCAAACTTGGGCTACACCTAGGGGAACCCTAAATGAATGCATCTATGAAGAAAAATTATGATTTTAATGGGTGTAGATAGGTTTACCTATTGAGAGCTAGAATCTCAATGTAAAGGGCCTAGTATCGATGTCCTCCTTGATTTGCAACGGCTCAGATGTCCTCAAACCTCTCTAGCAAGCCTCCATAAGTCTCCTCTACTGTTGGGGATGATGATGCAATTGATTAGGATCAAATTGGACTTAATTTGGATATTTGGGGAAGGATTTTGGGGAGGAACAATTAGGGTTCTAAGAAATTGTCAAAAGAGGCAATTGTTTCTAAGTGTGACACTTATAGGAGGAGGGGAAGGGTCATGTGTGGCTATTCATCTAAGGGAATTAGGGTTTTTTTTAGGTATAGGTGAGTGGCTAGGATCATTCCACCCAATTCTAGGCCTTCCCATTGGTTCTAAGCTTCTTTTTCACAAATATCCTAAGAGTAAAATATCTCACCTAGAAATATCCAGATATTAACAATCATGTCATGACTAAGTTAATCCTAATCAACCAAGGCTAATCTAGATTAGGCTAAGTTTCTAGGTTAAGGCCTAACTAAAGGATTAGCACAATATTTCACTTATACAATTTACAATTTCAGAAAATTATCAAAATGACCAAAATACCCTTAGGCTAAAAAGTCGTGATTAGTCATCCTAATCACATAACTAGGCTCCCTTGGTCATGGTTAGTCTCTAGGCTCAGCAAACTCTAGGGTTACACTAGCAAGTCATCAAATCACAAGTCGTGATTTTAAATAGTTTTAAATTAACTAAAAATCACTAAAAATCATAACATGGTTTAAATATCATTATTAAATGATTATAATTATAAAATTTCAAATTTACCCTTATTTTAGAAACTGGGTGCTACAAGTCTACCCTCCTTAGAAGAATTTCGTCCTCGAAATTTAGATGGTCGTACTCCTTCTAGGTCAAACCCCCAACAATAATCACAGTCTCAACATACAGTCCGATAATCATATGCGTATGTCCAAAATCATGATACTCGAAATCTTCGTCATGCTAGTGAGCAAGGCTACGATATTCACAGAGTCCTTGACTATGGTACATACCTCTAGAATCATGGTATTTAAAATTTTCGCATTACCGCATGCTTGGCCGCGATAACCTTAAATTCCCACACCCGAGAAGTACGTCCAAATCTGACTATGTGTCCTCACTATGCCAGCTATCATGACTATAGAAGACTCTAGATCCAATAATCGAGATGACCTAGCCCATACGACTTATCTTAGAAGAAATAAATCACAATAAAACATCTGAACAAAATTTATCAACTACCAGGTACGGATAGAATCGAATTTCAAGACAGTTATAAGGGGGCAAATGCGGAAATAGAATCGAAAAGATTGGAACCTGCAATCAGCTCTCCCTCTGCCTGTGCATCCTCGACTGCCATGGAGAAAGCTCGCCCCTGTTGGCCTCCCTTGGCCTGTTGCTGATGCTGGGCAAACCTCTGCTGCTGAGTCTGTAACGGTGGTCCTGTCTGCTGCCCTGTCGGAGCTCTAACTCCTGCTACTGTCTGAGTCAATCGTGCCAAGTTCTTGGGACACTCCTTCAACTGATGCTCTGCTGAACCACAAAGCAAACACAGGCCCTGCCTCTTCCTGCAGTCGTCCCACCCGTGACCTTGCTTCTTACAAAAGTTACAGGTAGGGTACTGTTGCTGCCTGGGTGCCTGCTGGTGAAGTACATGTCCCTGGCCCTAAAACGGCTGCTGAACTGGCCTCTGCTATATGTGAGGGCGCTTGGCTGGCCCTGCACTGGAACTAACCCCTAAAGTATTACTGCCCCTCTTCGGCTTGAGGCCGAAGTCCTCCTCTATAATCTGCGCGTCTATCAATATCTGATCGAACATCGCGTCACGGCGACCTGAGGTGCGGATGCGCAATGCATGAATAAGTCCCCTACAGAACTTACGAGCCTTCTGCCCCTTATCCTGGATCAGATCGGGAGCGAACCTGCTAAGGCGGAAAAATTCTGCTGCATACTCGTCCACCGACGAGTTCTCCTGTACTAGACCCACAAACTGGCCCTCCAACGCTGTAAGAGCCACGTCGGGGAAGAACTTCGCTTTGAAGAGCCGTCTGAAGTTCTTCCATGATATACCCTTCACTGACACCTGAGGGTCTGTCCGGAACCATGTCAAAGCGATGTCAAAGAACTGGCTGGCCGCAGATGTCACCCAAAGTTCCTTCGGAACCTCTGCTAACTCTAGGCTCCTCTGGACGTCCTCCAACCAGTCGTCAGCATACAGGATACCCTCGGTACCCTTGAAGTCCCTCGGGTTCATCTTCCTGAAATCCAGACAAGTACTAGGCCTCCTTTGACTCTGTTGCTGCTGAACTGGGGCACCCCGATCTGTACCCGGGACTACCTCTCAACTGCTGTCATCGCCAGCTGGTGGGAGTTCTCCATACTCTGTCGTAGAACCTCTGTCTGACGGTGGGATGTGTCAGCCTGATGCTGCTGTGCCTCTGCCTGGGCCCTCTGGGTCTGCATCATCTGCAGTATAAGGGCCATCATTTGCTGCGTATCTGTCGGTAGTGGAGGTGGCGATAAAAAAGTCTCGGGAATAACTATGGATGGTCCCGCAGCTGGAGGTGGAAGACCTCCTAGAACAGTCGCTGCTACTCCTGCCTAAAGGGCAGGAACTGTGGTGGCAGCTCCCTCAGCTGCTACTCCCGTAGCCGGAGGTAGAAGACCTCCCAGATCTGACCTCTCTGGAACTGTACTAGGCCCTGCTGCCTGAGAACGAGTAAGCGGCATCCTGAGGACAGATTGAAACAAGGAGATCAATATGGCACATGATAAGGAAAATCAAGGAAGGACAATTAAATTCAGTTACAAGAAGAGTTGTCATGGCAATCAAAAGATCAGAGTTTTTCCTAAAATGTGATTGAGTAACTCTTTATACTGCCTATTCCTATATCCTAACAGCAGGCTCGTAGCAGCACTCTAAGTCGAGCACCACTATGAAATCGCACTAGTTGCGACTCTGACCTGCATGGGCCACCACAAAAACGTGTCACGACCCGCATCCTGAGGAAGGGCACGAGAACGTGGGTACGTCCAGCCTACGCCACAGTGTCGACGGTAGAATGCTGTATAGTTCGTCTATAACATCTAACAACAAAATGATATAAACTTATCATCTCCGCACGGAGGTATAATATAACATCTCAACTCTATATCTCAATCACAAGTCTAGGAAAGATAGAGCACGATATGGAATCAGATAAAAGAAAGGAACTGAATATAAATAGAGTTATCACACCACACAAAGTAGATGTCCAACACAAATAAATACAAGTCCTGAATATAACTAAATCTCAACTAACAATCAGAACAATCCGATACAAACTGAAAGCTGTAAATACTAGACTAGACTAGGCTAGACTCTACTGAGCTAGATGCTCCTCGGGCTCCTGAAGGTCACCTCTTGTGCCCCATAGAAGGTAGGGCAGTCATCATCATCATCTGTAATATTTTCAACAGGTCCAGTCAGGACAGGAGCGAGCACAATACATCTCACGCAGTTCATATCATGTTGGGAAATATAAAGCATGTAAAGAGTAAGATACATGGACTGTAAAGAAATATATATGAAAACGAGAGAGATTTGATAACTGGAAATATCTATACATATGATAAGTAAGAACTGTAGGTAACATGTGATTTAGAGCATGAGATGGTTATATAAACGGGTTTAGGACATATACAAGATTTCACAAGATTTCACAAGAATTTGTACAAGATGGGATTTTGATCACATATCCATTTCCTACTCATCCTTCCCAATCAATACACAAGGATCCAGTCAAGTTACGTTACCTTGTACAAGAGGTTTTTATCATGTTTTGCTCACGTGATCATGAGAGTACAAGATTGCACAAGAGTATACATGAAAGCGGTGTACATGAAATACAAGATGTTCGTGAAAAGCACATGACAACTGTATCTGATGCACCCCGAGGGAGATAACATCGCATAACAAGATCCATATAGTACCAATCCGTGATAACAACGTGACAGCATCATGTAAAGTAATCTAGAGCAAGAATATAAATCCTAACAAGTATGAAATGATCAGAGAATGTACTCGCCTGTCACCCTGAATGACTTATATGAATGGATGTCCGAACTGGTGTCACAGAGTCCTATTTAGAGTAAAACATGTTAAGATGTATTCAATATGTAAATCTACAGTGCAAGCTACATGAGTCTAAGTCAAACTAGGTCTACTAGTCCAATCTAGGTCAACTCTAGTCTGACTAGGTCAACACCAAGCCAAGCCTATACCAAGCCTATGCCAAACCATATATCAATATCATATATCAATATCAATATCACATATCAATATCATATATCAATATCAATATCACATATTAATATCATATATCAATATCAATATCACATATCAATATCATATATCAATATCAATATCACATATTAATATCATATATCAATATCAATATCACATATCAATATCATATATCAATATCAATATCACATATTAATATCATATATCAATATCAATATCAATATCTATATATATATACATATTTTCATACATTCATAGTTTACATACATATATATTTACATAGGTATTTATACATAGAGATAGAGAGGGGGTTTGAGGGGTTTACATGTGTGTGTGTGTGGTGAAAGAGAGTGAGGGAAAGAGAGAGTCTAACTTTAGTGTTTTTATGCACATGGGTGTCTTAATGTGTGAAGGAGTGTAGAGTCATTAGGGTGTTAGTGTCAAGAGTGAAATGTCAAGACAAGGGGTTCCAGAATTCAGTTTTATATCAACATGCAATTTGAACTAAACACCAATGTCAAGACAAGCCTAGTCCAAAACAATTTTAGTTTTCTATTCTATCCTAAAATCAGATTTTACATTTCAAAACTCAGTTTCATTCATCTCTGTTTTCATTTGAAAACTGGAAACATCTATATCCCAATTTCAGGTTTTCATACTCAAACCCAACCAAAAATCAGTCCATCCAAGCAAAACAGGTATCATATTGTATTAATCCTAGGTTAATTATCACATTAGGTTCAGTTTTCTTATTACAACCAAATAGCTCAAGTTCACATTATGTAAATATAAACTCAGATTTTTAAACAAGGGGAAAACTCATTCTTAGGTATCATTCATAGCCCAAACTAAATTTCAGTTTTAAAAACCAATCAATCTCAGATTTTCCTAAACACAGTTTTAAAATCTTAAGTTCTCAGGTTTTCCAGGGACTGTGTTAACTCATTTCATTCTCAGTTATCTTTGAATATCAGTAGAACATAGGAAACCAAGTATCAGCCCTTCTTTTGCAAAACAGTGAAATTTCCAAACTCCTCTTAAATTTCGAATCCAACCCATCCCATATGGATCCCCAGACATGTATACATGTTATTACATCAAAATCTTCATTACTTAATACCTTAAAACATATTTAAACACTAAAATTTCTCAGGAATACTCAGGTAATACCCAACTCTCCAAAACCTCACTGCTTACCTATTTATATACTCTCAGATCTTACACTATATATGAATATATACACATTCGAAACCCAATACAAATCATAAAATCAATTTGGAATACAAAACTAAATGTCAGGTATGAATGTAAACCCCTTTTAAAATCGAGTTGATCATTTGAAAAACGTTTGAAAACAGTGAACAACATATATCAACATGTGTCAGTAAAATCTCTTTGAAACCAAAACCAATTCGATATCCCAATCAAACATTCGAAACAAGGGGGAACTATATTCCAACATAGGGGGGGGTCTAGTCGTATCCCACAGTGTCAGTTAGTGACACAAAACGTGTCCAAACACGTGTCTGAACCGTGTATCAGTAAGGGTATAGTGCAGTGAAAGATGGGGCTCGTGCACGTGTGCAAGTCGGTCTAGGACATGACACACACAACCTATGGTCTCGTGCACATGTCAGTAGCTAGGTGGGGTGTCAGGGTAGGTGTCTAGGTACCTGAGTCGTGTCCACGAAGTCTCGTGTCCACGCGCGAAGCGCGTATCAGTAGGGAAAAATTCGTGCGCACAGTACAGTTCAAAATCAGTGTGATCGTGTTTTCATGTCCGACACGACACGACGTGCTGTAAAACTTGAGGGGGGATCTGTCAGTGATGGCCCCCACCTCTGTGTCAATTTACACGTGTCCACGTGTCATGTGTAGGGAGAAATAGGGGTCGGGTAGCAGGGCATTGAGACACTGTCTCGTGCTGCGAGTTCGTGTCCATTTTGGACACGAACACGGCACGAAAGTTGGCTCAGTCCTCACAAAATCTAAAGTACATGCATAGGGCTACAATTTTGTTTAATTAGTTTTGCAAAATAGTTAAATTTATTCCATTCAAACATTTCATCGAACACCCTATTTAGAACACCGATACGTGTCCGATACGGACACGAAATGGACACGAATTCCTACCAAACTTGGGCTACACCTAGGGGAACCCTAAATGAATGCATCTACGAAGAAAAATTATGATTTTAATGGGTGTAGATAGGTTTACCTATTGAGAGCTAGAATCTCAATGTAAAGGGCCTAGTATCGATGTCCTCCTCGATTTGCAACGGCTCAGATGTCCTCAAACCTCTCTAGTAAGCCTCCATAAGTCCTCTCTACTATTGGGGATGATGATGCAATTGATTAGGATCAAATTGGACTTTATTTGGATATTTGGGGAAGGATTTTGGGGAGGAACAATTTGGGTTCTAAGAAATTGTCAAAAGAGGCAATTGTTTCTAAGTGTGACACTTATAGGAGGAGGGGAAGGGTCATGTGTGGATATTCATCTAAGGGAATTAGGGTTTGTTTAGGTATAGGTGAGTGGCTAGGATCATTCCACCCAATTCTAGGCCTTCCCATTGGTTCTAAGCTTCTTTTTCACAAATATCCTAAGAGTAAAATATCTCACCCAGAAATATCTAGATATTAACAATCATGTCATGACTAAGTTAATCCTAATCAACCAAGGCTAATCTAGATTAGGCTAAGTTTCTAGGTTAAGGCCTAACTAAAGGATTAGCACAATATTTTACTTATACAATTTACAATTTCAGAAAATTGTCAAAATGACCAAAATACCCTTAGGCTAAAAAGTCGTGATTAGTCATCCTAATCACATAACTAGGCTCCCTTGGTCATGGTTAGTCTCTAGGCTCAGCAAACTCTAGGGTTACACTAGCAAGTCATCAAAATCACAAGTCGTGATTTTAAATAGTTTTAAATTAACTAAAAATTACCAAAAATCATAACATGGTTTAAATATCATTATTAAATGATTATAATTATAAAATTTCAAATTTACCCTTATTTTAGAAACTGGGTGCTACAAGTCTACCCTCCTTAGAAGAATTTCGTCCTCGAAATTTAGATGGTCGTACTCCTTCTAGGTCAAACCTCCAACAATAATCACAGTCTCAACATACAGTCCGATAATCATATGCGTATGTCCAAAATCATGATACTCGAAATCTTCGTCATGCTAGTGAGCAAGGCTACGATATTCACAGAGTCCTTGACTATGGTACATATCTCTAGAATCATGGTATTTAAAATTTTCGTATTGTCGCATGCTTGGCCGCGATAACCTTAAATTCCCACACCCGAGAAGTACGTCCAAATCTGACTATGTGTCCTCACTATGCCAGCTATCATGACTATAGAAGACTCTAGATCCAATAATCGAGATGACCTAGCACATACGACTTATCTTAGAAGAAATAAATCACAATAAAACATCTGAACAAAATTTATCAACTACCAGGTACGGATAGAATCGAATTTCAAGACAGTTATAAGGGGGCAAATGCGGAAATAGAATCGAAAAGATTGGAACCTGCAATCAGCTCTCCCTCTGCCTGTGCATCCTCGACTGCCATGGCGAAAGCTCGCCCCTGTTGGCCTCCCTTAGCCTGTTGCTGATGCTGGACAAACCTCTGCTGCTGAGTCTGCAACGGTGGTCCTGTCTGCTGCCCTGTCGGAGCTCTAGCTCCTGCTACTGTCTGAGTCAATCGTGCCAAGTTCTTGGGACACTCCTTCAACTGATGCTCTGCTGAACCACAAAGCAAACACAGGCCCTGCCTCTTCCTGCAGTCGTCCCACCCGTGACCTTGCTTCTTACAGAAGTTACAGGTAGGGTGCTGTTGCTGCATGGGTGCCTGCTGGTAAAGTACATGTCCCTGGCCCTAAAACGGCTGCTGAACTGGCCTCTGCTGTATGCGAGGGCGCTTGGCTGGCCCTACACTGGAACTAACCCCTAAGGCATCACTGCCCCTCTTCGACTTGAGATCGAAGTCCTCCTCTGTAATCTGCGCGTCTATCAATATCTGATCGAACGTCGCGTCACGGCGACCTGAGGTGCGGGTGCGCAATGCATGAATAAGTCCCCTACGGAACTTACGATCTGCCCCTTATCCTGGATCAGATCGGGAGCGAACCTGCTAAGACGGAAAAATTCTGCTGCATACTCGTCCACCGACGAGTTCCCCTGTACTAGACCCACAAACTGGACCTCCAACGCTGTAAGAGCCACGTCGGGGAAAAACTTCTCTTTGAAGAACCGCCTGAAGTTCTCCCATGATATACCCTTCACTGACACCTGAGGGTCTGTCCGGAACCATGTCAAAGCGATGTCAAAGAACTGGCTGGCCGCAGATGTCACCCAAAGTTCCTTCGGAACCTCTGCTAACTCTAGGCTCCTCTGGACGTCCTCCAACCAGTCGTCAGCATACAGGATACCCTCGGTACCCTTGAAGTCCCTCGGATTCATCTTCCTGAAATCCAGACAAGTACCATGCCTCCTCTGACTCTGTTGCTGCTGAACTGGGGCACCCTGATCTATACCCGGGACTACCCTCTCAACTGCTGTCATCGCCAGCAGGTGGGAGTTCTCCATACTCTGTCGTAGAACCTCTGTCTGACGGTGGGATGCGTCAGCCTGATGCTGTTGTGCCTCCGTCTGGGCCCTCTGGGTCTGCATCATCTGCAGTATAAGGGCCATCATCTGCTGCGTATCTGTCGGTAGTGGAGGTGGCGATAAAAAAGTCTCGGGAATAACTATGGATGGTCCCGCAGCTGGAGGTGGAAGACCTCCTGGAACAGTTGCTGCTACTCCTGCCTGAAGGGCAGGAACTGTGGTGGCAGCTCCCTCAGCTGCTACTCCCGTAGCCGGAGGTGGAAGACCTCCCAGATCTGACCTCTCTGGAACTGTACTAGGCCCTGCTGCCTGAGAACGAGTAAGCGGCATCCTGAGGACAGATTGAAACAAGGAGATCAATATGGCACATGATAAGGAAAATCAAGGAAGGACAATTAAATTCAGTTACAAGAAGAGTTGTCATGGCAATCAAAAGATCAGAGTTTTTCCTAAAATGTGATTGAGTAACTCTTTATACTGCCTATTCCTATATCCTAACAGCAGGCTCATAGCAGCACTCTAAGTCGAGCACCACTACGAAATCGCACTAGTTGCGACTCTGACCTGCATGGGCCACCACAAAAACGTGTCACGACCCGCATCCTGAGGAAGGGCACGAGAACGTGGGTACGTACAGCCTACGCCGCAGTGTCGGCGATAGAACGCTGTATAGTTCGTCTATAACATCTAACAACAAAATAATATAAACTTATCATCTCCACACGGAGGTATAATATAACATCTCAACTCTATATCTCAATCACAAGTCTAGGAAAGATAGAGCACGATATGGAATCAGATAAAAGAAAGGAACTGAATATAAATAGAGTTATCACACCACACAAAGTAGATGTCCAACACAAATAAATACAAGTCCTGAATATAACTAAATCTCAACTAACAATCAGAACAATCAGATACAAACTGAAAGCTGTAAATACTAGACTAGACTAGGCTAGACTCTACTGAGCTAGATGCTCCTCGGGCTCCTGAAGGTCACCTCTTGTGCCCCATAGAAGGTAGGGCAGTCATCATCATCATCTGTAATATTTTCAACAGGTCCAGTCAGGACAGGAGCGAGCACAATACATCTCACGCAGTTCATATCATGTTGGGAAATATAAAGCATGCAAAGAGTAAGATACATGGACTGTAAAGAAATATATATAAAAACGAGAGAGATTTGATAACTGGAAATATCTATACATATGATAAGTAAGAACTGTAGGTAACATGTGATTTAGAGCATGAGATGGTTATATAAACGGGTTTAGGACATATACAAGATTTCATAAGATTTCACAAGAATTTATACAAGATGGGATTTAGATCACATAACCATTTCCTACTCACCCTTCCCAATCAATACACAAGGATCCAGTCAAGTTATGTTACCTTGTACAAGAGGTTTTTATCATGTTTTGCTCACGTGATCATGAGAGTACAAGATTACACAAGAGTATACATGAAAGCGGTGTACATGAAATACAAGATGTTCGTGAAAAGCACATGACAACTGTATCTGATGCACCCCGAGGGAGATAACATCGCATAACAAGATCCATATAGTACCAATCCGTGATAACAACGTGACAGCATCATGTAAAGTAATCTAGAGCAAGAATATAAATCCTAACAAGTATGAAATGATCAGAGAATGTACTCGCCTGTCACCCTGAATGACTTATATGAATGGATGTCCGAACTGGTGTCACAGAGTCCTATTTAGAGTAAAACATGTTAAGATGTATTCAATATGTAAATCTACAGTGCAAGCTACATGAGTCTAAGTCAAACTAGGTCTACTAGTCCAATCTAGGTCAACTCTAGTCTGACTAGGTCAACACCAAGCCAAGCCTATACCAAGCCTATGCCAAACCATATATCGATATCATATATCAATATCAATATCACATATCAATATCATATATCAATATCAATATCACATATTAATATCATATATCAATATCAATATCACATATCAATATCATATATCAATATCAATATCACATATTAATATCATATATCAATATCAATATCACATATCAATATCATATATCAATATCAATATCACATATTAATATCATATATCAATATCAATATCAATATCTATATATATATACATATTTTCATACATTCATAGTTTACATACATATATATTTACATAGGTATTTATACATAGAGATAGAGAGGGGGTTTGAGGGGTTTACATGTGTGTGTGTGTGTGGTGAAAGAGAGTGAGGGAAAGAGAGAGTCTAACTTTAGTGTTTTTATGCACATGGGTGTCCTAATGTGTGAAGGTGTGTAGAGTCATTAGGGTGTTAGTGTCAAGAGTGAAATGTCAAGATAAGGGGTTCCAGAATTCAGTTTTATATCAACATGCAATTTGAACTAAACACCAATGTCAAGACAAGCCTAGTCCAAAACAATTTCAGTTTTCTATTCTATCCTAAAATCAGATTTTACATTTCAAAACTCAGTTTCATTCATCTCAGTTTTCATTTGAAAACTGGAAACATCTATATCCCAATTTCAGGTTTTCATACTCAAACCCAACTAAAAATCAGTCCATCCAAGCAAAACAGGTATCATATTGTATTAATCCTAGGTTAATTATCACATTAGGTTCAGTTTTCTCATTACAAGCAAATAGCTCAAGTTCACATTATGTAAATATAAACTCAGATTTTTAAACAAGGGGAAAACGTATTCTTAGGTATCATTCATAGCCCAAACTAAATTTCAGTTTTAAAAACCAATCAATCTCTAATTTTCCTAAACACAGTTTTAAAATCTTAAGTTCTCAGGTTTTCCAGGGACTGTGTTAACTCATTTCATTCTCAGTTATCTTTGAATATCAGTAGAACATAGGAAACCAAGTATCAGCCCTTCTTTTGCAAAACAGTAAAATTTCCAAACTCCTCTTAAATTTCGAATCCAACCCATCCCATATGGATCCCCAGACATGTATACATGTTATTACATCAAAATCTTCATTACTTAATACCTTAAAACATATTTAAATACTGAAATTTCTCAGGAATACTCAGGTAATAACAGGGAACCCAACTCTCCAAAACCTCACTGCTTACGTATTTATATACTCTCAGATCTTACACTATATATGAATATATACACATTCGAAACCCAATACAAATCATGAAATCAATTTGGAATACAAAACTAAATGTCAGGTATGAATGTAAACCCCTTTTAAAATCGAATTGATCATTTGAAAAACGTTTGAAAATAGTGAACAACATATATCAACATGTGTCAGTAAAATCTCTTTGAAACCAAAACCAATTCGATATCCCAATCAAACATTCGAAATAAGGGGGGAACTATATTCCAACATAGGGGGTCTAGTCGTATCCCACAGTGTCAGTTAGTGACACAAAATGTGTCCAAACACGTGTCTGAACCGTGTATCAGTGAGGGTATAGTGCAGTGAAAGAGGGGGCTCGTGCACGTGTGCAAGTCGGTCTAGGACACGACACACACAACCTATGGTCTCGTGCACGTATCAGTAGCTAGGTGGAGTGTCAGGGTAGGTATCTAGGTGCCTGAGTCGTGTCCATGAAGTCTCGTGTCTACGCGCGAAGCGCGTATCAGTAGGGAAAAATTCGTACGCACAGTACAGTTCAAAATCAGTGCGATCGTGTTTTCGTGTCCGACACGACACGACGTGATGTGAAACTTGAGAGGGGGTCTGTCAGTGATGGCCCCCACCTCTGTGTCAATTTACACGTGTCCACATGTCGTGTGTAGGGAGAAATAAGGGTCGGGTAGCAGGGCATTGAGACACTGTCTCTTGCTGCGAGTTCGTGTCCATTTTGGACACGGATACGACACAAAAGTTGGCTCAGTCCTCACGAAATCTAAAGTACATGCATAGGGCTACAATTTTGTTTAATTAGTTTTGCAAAATAGTTAAATTTATTCCATTCAAACATTTCATCGAACACCCTATTTAGAACACCGATACGTGTCCGATACGGACACGAAATGGACACGAATTCCTACCAAACTTGGGCTACACCTAGGGGAACCCTAAATGAATGCATCTATGAAGAAAAATCATGATTTTAATGGGTGTAGATAGGTTTACCTATTGAGAGCTAGAATCTCAATGTAAAGGGCCTAGTATCGATGTCCTCCTCGATTTGTAACGGCTCAGATGTCCTCAAACCTCTCTAGCAAGCCTCCATAAGTCTCCTCTACTATTGGGGATGATGATGCAATTGATTAGGATCAAATTGGACTTAATTTGGATATTTGGGGAAGGATTTTGGGGAGGAACAATTAGGGTTCTTAGAAATTGTCAAAAGAGGCAATTGTTTCTAAGTGTGACACTTATAGGAGGAGGGGAAGGGTCATGTGTGGCTGTTCATCTAAGAGAAATAGGGTTTGTTTAGGTATAGGTGAGTGGCTAGGATCATTCCACCCAATTCTAGGCCTTCCCATTGGTTCTAAGCTTCTTTTTCACAAATATCCTAAGAGTAAAATATCTCACCTAGAAATATCTAGATATTAACAATCATGTCATGACTAAGTTAATCCTAATCAACCAAGGCTAATCTAGTTTAGGCTAAGTTTTTAGGTTAAGGCCTAACTAAAGGATTAGCACAATATTTCACTTATACAATTTACAATTTCAGAAAATTGTCAAAATGACCAAAATACTCTTAGGCTAAAAAGTCGTGATTAGTCATCCTAATCACATAACTAGGCTCCCTTGGTCATGGTTAGTCTCTAGGCTCAGCAAACTCTAGGGTTACACTAGCAAGTCATCAAAATCACAAGTCGTGATTTTAAATAGTTTTAAATTAACTAAAAATCACCAAAAATCATAACATGGTTTAAATATCATTATTAAATGATTATAATTATAAAATTTCAAATTTACCCTTATTTTAGAAACTAGGTGCTACAGGAGTGCCAAGGGATTTAACGGCTTCCAAATCAAATTTCTTTAGTAAATCTTTTGTGTATTTGGCTTGATTGATGAACGTCCCATTATAGATTTGGTTGATTTGCAGTCCAAGGAAGAATTTGAGTTCTCCCATCATGCTTATCCTAAACTCATTCTACATACACTTTGAAAATTCATGACAAAAAGACTCATCAGTAGATCCAAAAATAATATCGTCAACATAAATCTGAATTAAAAGAAGATTTCCTTTTAAAGACTTTATAAACAGTATAGTATCAACCTTACCTTTTAAAAAACTGTTATCAAATAAAAAAAAACTTAAACGATCGTTCCAAGCACGAGGGGCTTATTTCAGACCGAATAAAGCTTTCTTCAACTTGAAAACATTGTCAGGGTTTTTGAAATCAACAAATCCTGGAGGTTGAGCTACATAAATTTCTTTTTTTATAAAAACATTAAGAAATGCACTTTTTACGTCCATTTGAAAAATATTTTAAAATAAGATACTCTGTGTTCTATCAAACCATAACTCATAGGGAGTCTTCTTCAATTTAGGTCGAATTAGAACACTATTGAGAACATAACAACCTGTATTGACAGCTTCAGCCCATAAATACTTGGGTAGACTAAGCTAATTTAACATTACTCAAGCCATTTCAGATAGAGTCATGTTCTTATGTTCCACAACTCTATTTTGTTGTGGAGTCCTAGGACAGGAGAACTCATGCAAATAACCGTATATGTCACAAATTGCTCAAACTCTGTATTCTTGAATTCGCCACCATGATCACTTCGAATACGAGTGATCATGAATCATTTCTCATTTTGGACTTTATTGCAAAAAGAGACGAATTCTAACAAGCATCATTCTTACGTGTGAGAAAATATACCCACGTGTATCTAGAATAATCATCTACTATTACAAATGCATATAAATTACCACCTATGCTAGAAAATCTACTGGGTCCAAATAAATCCATATGCAGTAATTATAGAGGTCTAGTGGTACTTACAACATTCTTGGACGTAAATGTGGATCGGGTAGCTTTGTTCTTTTCACATTCACTATATGCCGTATCCTTCTTGAAAGTGATGTCTTGTAAGCCTCGTACCAGTTTCTTCGTGGATAGTCTTCAAATTGTGTCCAGATTTGCATGATCGAGTCTCATATGCCATAGTTGACTCTCATCATTTTTGGCAAGTAAGCATCTACATTCTTTATTAGCATCTTGCAATAAATAGAAAATATATATATATATTATCTTCCCTAATACCTTCAAAGATAGTACTACCAGTTGAGCTATCGACTATAGTACATTTGTCTTTGACAAAGTTAATACCAAAATCATGATCATCCAAATGACTTATGCTGACTAGGTCATGTTTTAACTCAGTTACTAGACAGACATCTTTAATGACGGGAGAGGGATCCTTACCAATGTTGCCGATACCTACTATATACCCTTTAAAGTTATTACCGAAGGAGACGTATTCTTCTTTCTTCTTCGATAGTGTTGCAAATAGAGAAGCGTCACCGGTCATGTGTCGAGAGCAACTGCTATCGAGGATCCACTTCCTGCTAGCATATGTACGGTGTACCACCTACAAAAGAATTTGCAGATGAAACTTTGGTACCCATTTCTTGTAGGGTTCTAAATTGTTAGTCTTTGGTATCCATGCACATTTTTTCAAATCAACTAGCTTTCTTACTCTACATGCAGGAAAAATATGATTAATGGTGCCACAATAGTGACATCTAGCATGTTTAGTGTCAGATGCAGTGTATTGTGCATGATTGGTAGGTCTTGGTTTTCTAGTTGGATATTTGTAATAAAATACATGTCAGTTAGTTTTCTTGGGCAAAGGTTTGGCTGGGTTTGGTCTTACAGTGTTAGGTTTGACTGTGTTACGATGTTTCAGTAAGTGACACGTGTTATGGTAGGAAGCAGCAACTTCAAGCTGTTTTCCTAACCTAATTTTTCAACTTTTTGGAAGTGTCATAAAGTATATTATAGTCAAGTGTGAGTGCATCATTTCTGAATAGTGCACCTTGATGGCTCTTCTTCTCTTTGGATAAGTCTTCCTTTATTTTAGCAATGGTCTTATCTTTTTCTTCGGATAATCGTGTAATCTCGTATAATTGTAACTTGACAAAGGAAAGCTCACCTTTCTCACTAAAAATATCATTACTTCTAACCTCAGCCAGTAGGTCGGTAAGTCTTTCGATTTCACCTTTGTACTATTTGAGTACCTTCTTAAAGTTCTAGTATTTGCTACACAATTTTCTGTATTCTCCTAAGAGGTCACTAAAGGCTTCACATAATTGTTCAAATGTAAAATCATCATAAGTATCAAATAAGGTATTAGTGTTTACCTGATCATATGGTATTAAGCATAAATTTGCAGCGTCGTCTGATTGTTCATCTTCTGAGTCGCTAGCTTCACTTTCATGCCAAATGCTTGTGTTAGCATATCTCCTAAAGGTAGATTTCTTTAGGTACCCTTTTTCATATTTATTTCCTTTCTGGTTGATGATGATGTTGTCGGACAGTCCTTCTTGGTGTGTCCTTTTTTTCGCAACCGTAGCAGATATGATCTTCTTCTTTGTTGCTATTGCTGCTGTTGTGGTCTTTTGTTCTTCGGTTGATTCTCATAAAATTTTTGAACTTCTTTACTCGGAGAGCTTGATCTTCAATGTCAGAATCACTGTCGTCGGAATATTCTTCGACGGATCTTCTGTGTTGAGCTTTGAGGGCGATTGACTTCTCCGTTGGTGCAACTTCTTCAAAGTCTTGAAGTACCAGCTCGTGAGTGAGTAGCTTTCCCATGAGCATTTAAAAAGACATAGTAGTGAGGTCGTTTCCATCAATAATTGCAGTATCCTTTGGAATCCAGTTCTTCGTGAGAGCTCTTAGTAGTTTACGAATCTTCTCATGGTTATTATATTCCTTGCCTAAAAAAGACAAAGGATTTACAATATCCAGAAATCTTGTAAACATCTGAGTGACGGATTCGTTTGGCTTCATTTTGACCACCTCATACTCTTGGGTAAGTCTACTAATCTTTGACTCCTTGACTTGAGTCGTGCCTTCGTGAGTAACTTCGAGAAGTTTCCACACTTCATTGGATGTTGTGTAAGTAGACACCCTGTTAAATTCAGTCATGTCTAAAGCATAAAATAAAGTGTTAATAGCACATGCGTCAATACTAGCCTCTTTTTTTCAGAGTCAGTATACTTGTCATGTGCTTTTTCAACCAAGTTTCCATCAACAAGAACACGAAAAGGCTTTTTATAGCCATTAACTACAATGGACCATAGTTCGAAGTCTAAAGATTTCAAGAAGAAACTTATGCGTGTTTGATCCGAAGCGCTCGACCAACTTCAGTTGTGAAGTGTCTATCTTCAATTAAGCCTCTGATTATAATCACTCTAAAACTTCTAAACCGTACCTTACTGGCAAATCGACTAGAGAATTGTAACTGGCTTGGGATTTGAAAATGAAAAGCTTAGAAGACTTTAGAAGACCGTAGTAGGCTTAGAGAAAAGAGAATGAATTGGTGTGTTGAAATGGTAGAAATTCTTCTCTATATATAGGTTTTTCAAAATGAGAATTCGGGCAGAATTCTGGCAGAATTCGGGCAGAATTCTTTGAGAGAATCTCGGCAGATAGCCGTTGCATCCGTAACTACGGGGAGACTGAGTTCAAATCCCAACGTTCCACTAATCGAATTTGAGCCAAATTTGGGCCGTACTCGGTCCCAATTCTTTTGGTCCAAAATTGGTTGGTTAGGGTTTTGTAAATCAGGTTTTGTGCTTTTAAGAAGTTAGGCAGTTTGAAGCTTTTGTAAATTGGCTTATTTTTAAAAACAAAAGATTATTTTGAAAATAATTTGGGATAGCCTATTTGTCAGTACGACTCGGTGTACAATATCCTTCTTTTGTTTTTATTAAGTTGCAACCCTGTTAGATGCCCAAACTCTAAAATATCAGACAATGCATGAAGCACTGATCATGATGGTCTCATAAAGACAAATAGGTCATTCGCATATGTGAGGTGCATCACATGAGGTTGGATTTGGCTAAATAGAGGGACTATTCTTCCATGACAACTAGCCAAATCCATCAAGCAAGTAAATTATTCCATAATTATAGTAAATAAATATGGAGATAGAGGGCAACCTAGACGAAAACCTCGATTACTAGTAAAATAACCGTGCGACTGACCTTTAACGAGCACGAAGAATGAAGCAGTCGAAATGCACTCCCGTATGCATGCAATCTAAGTCCGATCAAATCCCATGGAAGAAAAGACGTGACAGAGAAAGCCTCTGTTTAGTATGTCGTAAGCCTTTCGCAAGTCCAATTTGATGCAAGCTCTGTATGCCCCCGGTCTGTTGAACTCTCAAACCAGCTCGTGCCCCAGCATACTGTTTGACAATTGACCGCCCTTTAATGAAGGCGGCATGGTTTGACGATATCAGCTTCGGCATCACCGTCTTCATTCTTTTGCACATAAGATGAGTAATAATCTTATACAAATAGTTGCAGCATGAAATAGGCCTGTAATCATCCAGCAAAGTGGCCCCCTCCTTCTTAGGTATAAGTGTCAGGAATGTATGGTTCATCTCTCTCAACAGGCGGCCTTGTCTGAAGAAGTCGTTGATCATCTCCGTCACTGGTTCTTTTAGGGATTGCCAGTGGAGTTTGTAGAATTTGCTATTGAATCCATCCAGCCCGGGTGCCTTGTTCGGGTCTGTCGAATTTATGATCTCCATAACCTCCTCTCCAGTCACAGGGCAATTAACGCCCGGTTAACCGCGTTCGTGATCAGTTTCTTGCATATAGTGTTAGGAAAGACAGATAGTTAATCATCCTGATTATGATTATACAGAGAAGGGTAGAATCTTACCGCCTCTACAGCTATGTCCTGCTGATCGAAAATGTCCTCGCCGTACGTGCCAATTAATTTGTGTATATTATTCTACGCCTGACGTGGCCGTACAATGTCGTAAAAAAATTTGTGCATTTGTCTCCCTCTTTCAACCAATTGTAGTTTGCACTCTGTGCCATATGGATTTCCTTGGCAGTGCGAAGGGCCCCTACCTCTCGGACCAGTGCGCATTTTCGAGATGCCAAGTTAGCGTTCAGAGCATCCTCTTGAAGCTGGTTCTGGATGTCCCTTAATTCCTCCTCCTTAGCCGCCAGGTCGGCAATTGGTGTGTGCTTGCGCCATTTGCAAAGAGCCTCCTTGGTCGATTTGAGTCTTTGCACCAGCTGGAATTAGATGTTCCCGTAGTGCACGGACTCCAGCGCTCCCCGTACCGTGTCCGCGTACCCCTCCATTATGGACCAAGCATTGCTTTATCTGAACGGGTTGGCCTTCCCAGATACGGTGGCGGCCAAGCTGATCTTCAATGGTGAGCGGTCGCTCGTACCTGTGGCGAGGCCTTCATGATGGGAAAGAAACGCGGAAACCTTTCCCCAAACCGGAGAGTACCTGCGAGAGGACCGAGCAATACAACGCACGAACCAAAAACAAACACACAAAAACAATCACGCAGACACAGAGAATTTTTGACGTGGAAAACCCTTGCGGGAAAAACCACGGGACGATCGGAGTCCAACCCTGAGAAGCCTCCACTAATGGAATAGAAGAATTACACCCTCTACAAAATCCTTCGATCCAAATCGGATCCCCACAACACTCAGAGAAAAGAACAACGATTACAAGGCTACGAAGAACGAGAACGACGAGTAGAGATTACCCGAACACGATCTCCGTCGAATATCAACCTTCGATCCTCCGCCTTCTTCTTCGAAGTTGCAATGGCACTCTTGCCTCCTTCTCTCTCAAACTTGTGTTGTCCAATACTTGCGATCTTACGATAATGAATTAGGGTTGAGAAAACTCAATATAACTCCCCAATCCCGCAACCAACCTGGACCGTTGGATTAGATCCAATGATGAAAACTCACCCTAAACTTCGCTTCAGCCCCCGACGACACAGAGTTCGGCCAGAACTCTGTGTCGGGCAACCAGAACCTCACCCCATAGTGCTGGAGTGGCCAGACCGAGTTCGGCCCGAACTCGCCATGGGACCGAGTTCGGCCCGAACTCGGATCCTCTGTTCCAGAATCTCCCCCTGGGCAGCAACAGAAGCAGCGACTTCACGTCGCCTACTTCCCGAGCTTCTCCGACAACGGACGGCGCTCGTCGCACTCCGGGGTCTTCTCCACATAGGTTGGGAACCCCACCCACTCCAACAAATCTCCCCCTTCACAACTATGGGGAGGACGTCATCATCCCGACGATCTGCCTGCAGTACTCAAACTTCCTCCTTGGTAGAATCTTCGTGAACATATCAGCTCCGTTGTCGTCTGTATGCACCTTCTCAAGCACCGCGTCCTTCTTCTCAACCACATCCCGTATCCAATGATACCGGGTCTCGATGTGCTTGGACCGGCTATGAAACGTCTGATTCTTCACAAGGTGGACAGCACTCTGACTGTCGCAAAGCAAAGTATACTGCTCTTGCTTCAGTCCCATTTCCTGCAACAGCTTCTTCATCCACAACAGCTCCTTGCAAGCCTCCGTCGCCGCAATATATTCTGCCTCCGTCGTCGACAAGGCAACACACTTCTGCAACCACGACTGCCACGACACCGCTCCTCCCGCAAACATCATCACGTAGCCCGAAGTCGATCGCCTCGTGTCTACATCTCCAGCCATATCAGCATCGGTATACCCGACCAGCTTCGGCTCGTCACCACCAAAGGAAAGTCTCCAACCAGTGGTGCCCTGAAGATAACGTAGAATCCACTTGACCGCATTCCAATGTACCCTTCCAGGATTTGAAAGATACCTGCTAACCGTACCAACTGCATGAGCAATATCTGGCCTCGTACACACCATAGCATACATCAGGCTCTCCACAGCTGAGGCATATGGAACCCGCTCCATATCTTCCTTTTCGTCCTCGGTAGATGGACACTGCTCCTCAGTGAACTTAAAGTGAGCCGCGAGGGGGGAACTCACTTTCTTCGACCCGTCCATCCCGAAACGCTGAAGTACCCGGTGAATGTACTTCTTTTGGGACAAGTGTAGCAGCTTGGACTCTCTCTCTCGGCTGATCTCCATCCCAAGAATAGTCTTCGCTGCGCCCAAATCTTTCATAGAGAAGGCCGCGCCCAGTTGGCGCTTCAACTCCGCTATCCTAGTGGCATTCCGACCCACTAATAGCATATCATCAACATAGAGCAATAAAATGATAAAATCATTCTCGGCAAAATACCTCACAAATGCACAATGATCCGACGTCGTCCGTGCATAACCATGCTCCCCCATAAACGACTCGAACTTCCTGTACCACTGCCTCGGAGCCTGCTTCAAACCATACAAGCTCTTCCTCAACCGGCAGACCAAATATGACTTGCCCTTCTCACAGAATCCCTCTGGCTGCTCCATGTATAACTCCTCCTCAAGATCACCGTGGAGGAATGCCGTCTTCACGTCCATCTGCTCGACCTCCAAGTCGAAACTGGCTGCTAATGCTAGCACCACCCGAATAGACGAATGCTTGACGACAGGCGAAAAGATCTCATCATAATCCACGCCTTTCCGCTGACCGTAGCCCTTGACTACCAGCCTCGCTTTGTATCGAGGGCGAGTAGCATCTTCCGTCTGCTTCACTCTGAACACCCATCGATTCTTCAAAGCCTTCTTGTCCTTTGGCAACCGCACTAGATCATAAGTGGAATTGGTGTGCAAGGAACTCATCTCCTCCTGCATAGCCACCATCCACTCCTGCCTGTGTTCGTCTTCCATAGCCTCTGCGAAACTTTCGGGCTCCCCCCCGTTAGTCAATAGCACATACTCATCCGGTGAGTATCTCGTAGATGGTCGACGATCCTTGTTGTTCCTTCTCAGTGGAGCCACTGGTGCTGGCTGTATACCGACAGCCTCCGCCCCTTCAGGAACTACCTCTCCGGCATGCTCATCCTCCTGAGGGACACCCTGACCACCATCAGCAGGCTGATGATCAAGGTTGGGAGCAACTCCATGTACCGGCTCCCCCATAACTGGATCCTCCGTGATGTCCTCTGGAAACTGCTCGAAGCGAAATGACTCTAACTCAGGCAATTCCTCAGCCTCAGAAGGCGTCTCGGAATCCTGAGTGTTGGTCATGGTCTGATCCTCGACGAACACTACGTCCCTGCTTCTGTAGAGCTTTCCTTCCACTGGGTCGTAGAGTCTATAGCCAAACTCATCCCGACCGTAGCCGACAAAGACGCATCGCCTCGTCTTCGGCTCAAGTTTGGTCCTCTCGTCCTTCGGTACATGCACGAAGGCCTTACAACCAAACGCCCGCAGGTGATTGTATGACGGCTCATTGCCGTACCATACTTTATCAGGCACATCACCCTGCAAAGGAGCATTAGGAGACAAATTAATAATATAAGCAGCTGTGAGAAGAGCCTCACCCCAGTAACTGCCCGGCAAGTTTGCTTCTGACAGCAAACACCGCACCCTCTCCATCAGTGTCCTGTTCATGCGCTCCGCTACACCATTGAGCTGAGGTGTCTTTGGCGGAGTCTTCTGGTGTCGTATCCCTTGCTCTCTGCAATACGCATCAAAGGGACCGATGTATTCGCCGCCATTGTCGGACCGAACACATAACAACTTCTTGCCCGTCTCCCTTTCAACAGAGGCCTGAAACTCCTTGAAAGTAGGCAGCACCTGATCCTTGGTCTTTAAGGCATAGACCCAAACCTTCCTGGAACAGTCATCAATAAAAGTCACAAAGTAAGAAGCACCACCAAGAGATTTTACCTTCATAGGACCGCAGACATCCGAGTGAATCAACTCGAGCAACGCCGGCTTCCTCGAACTTGGGTGACTTTGGAAAGACACCCTATTTTGCTTTCCCGCTAAACAGTGCGTGCACTTCTCCAACTTTGTAGACTTGAGCCCCGGAATCACTTTCCTGTTCACCAAGTAGCTCATCCCCTTCTCGCTGATATGGCCGAGCCGCCTGTGCCACAACTCGGTAGACGCATCACTGACTGCGTTCACCTCCTGTGCCCCCTCTGCGCTCCCCTCCATATAGTAGAGACCGGACTTCTTGCTTCCTCTGGCAATCACCATTGAACCTCTGGAAAGCTTCCACTGACTATTCCCGAAGAGACTGAAGAATCCCTCGTCATCCAACCTTCCAACCGACACCAGGTTGAAACGGATATCAGGGACATGACGAACATCTTTGAGAACAAGAACCGCACCCGTCTTCGTTCTCAAATGCACATCTCCAACGGCAACCGCCTTCGACACATCTCTGTTGCCCATCTTCAACACGCCACAGTCGCCTGTCGTGTAAGTGGCAAACAGTGCCCTATTGTGAGATACATGTGCTGAAGCCCCTGAGTCCACCAGCCAAGAATTGTCATCGCAGGCGAGGTTAGTAATGACCTCATCACCTACGACGATCACATCGCCTCCATGCACCGAGGCCGCCGCTGTAGTGTTCTCTTCTTGCTTCCCCTTTTCGCCCTTCTTCTCCTTCTTCCAAGCGAAACAATTCCGCTTGATGTGGCCCTTCTTACCGCAATGGTAACACTCTGAGTCCTCGTAACGACCCTTGGACTTCCCCCTGCTCTTGTCTCTGCCACCACCTGGACCCCTGCTTTTGCCCCTTCCGCGGCTCTCTGAAACAAGTGCCTCTGAGTGATGGGATGTGGATGAAGTGCCCTGGGAACGTCTCTGCATCTCTTCATTCAACACCCCACTCTTGGCAAACTCCAGACTGACCACGCCCTCTGGAGCAGAAGCGATCATAGATACTCGTACGGTCTCTCACGAGTCTGGCAATGTACACAGCAGCCATAGTCCCTGAACTTCGTCGTCGAACTTGACTCCCATAGAGGATAACTGGTCAACCACGCCCTGGAACTCACTCAAGTGATCCGAAATAGACGCCCCGTCTTTGTACCGCAGACCCATCATCGTCCGGATCAGGAACAACTTGTTTACCCCGGTCTTCTTCGCGTACAGAGACTCCAGCTTATCCCACAACGTCTTCGCGTGCTCAATATTGGCAACGTGGTTGTACACGTTCTCATCAACAAACTGCCGTATGTACCCACACACCTGTATATGCTCGAATGTCCAGTCCTCCTCGGATTTATCACTGGGCCTCTCGGATGCAAACACGGGTAGATGCAGCTTCTTGACAAATAGCAAATCTTTCATCTTGCTCCGCCAATAGTGATAATTGGTACCGTTCAGATTCACCATGCGCACCGGCTTTGCGTCCATCTCTCCTCTCTGGTTCCTCTGTCAACTCCTAACACCCTTTGAACCCAAAGCTCTGATACCACTCTGATGGAAAAGAAACGCGGAAATCTTTCCCCAAACCGGAGAGTACCTGCGAGAGGACCGAGCAATACAACGCACGAACCAAAAACAAACACACAAAAACAATCACGCAGACACAGAGAATTTTTGACGTGGAAAACCCTTGCGGAAAAAAACCACGGGACGATCGGAGTCCAACCCTGAGAAGCCTCCACTAATGGAATAGAAGAATTACACCCTCTACAAACTCCTCCGATCCAAATCGGATCCCCACAACACTCAGAGAAAAGAACAACGATTACAAGGCTACGAAGAACGAGAACGACGAGTAGAGATTACCCGAACACGATCTCCTCCGAATATCAACCTTCGATCCTCCGCCTTCTTCTCCGAAGTTGCAATGGCACTCTTGCCTCCTTCTCTCTCAAACTTGTGTTGTCCAATACTTGCGATCTTACGATAATGAATTAGGGTTGAGAAAACTCAATATAACTCCCCAATCCCGCAACCAACCTGGACCGTTGGATTAGATCCAATGATGAAAACTCACCCTAAACTTCGCTTCAGCCCCCGACGACACAGAGTTCGGCCAGAACTCTGTGTCGGGCAACCAGAACCTCACCCCACAGTGCTGGAGTGGCCAGACCGAGTTCGGCCCGAACTCGCCATGGGACCGAGTTCGGCCCGAACTCAGATCCCCTGTTCCAGAATCTCCCCCTGGGCAGCAACAGCAGCAGCGACTTCACGTCGCCTACTTCCCGAGCTTCTCCGACAACGGACGGCGCTCGTCGCACTCCGGGGTCTTCTCCACATAGGTTGGGAACCCCACCCACTCCAACACTTCAGACACCACGTGCGGGAAAATATCGAACCAGTAGTTGTTCCCCAGAGCCCGGTCGAGTTTGCAAGCCACACACTTCGTAGAAGATTTATTATTCCAGTTCCAGACGTGCCGGTGCGCTCGAGACATCATCGCAGGCTCGATCGGAAAATGCATTCCTGAAAGTCCTGTATCATTTTGTCTGGGACTCTCCGTCCTCCGACTTTCTCGTTTGGGTATAGTACAACATTAAAGTCTCCAATAACTAGCATTAGTCTCTGCCGTTCTACTCGGTATGCTAATATCCTGCTACATTTGTCTCCTGTGAATGCGATCGTTGTAGCCATATGCCACACAAAGCAGAAATCGATGCCCTCCAATATTGGTCGGAAGCACAACAATGATCTGTTTTGACTTGTGGACAACTTGCCTGGTTAGCTGCTACTATCCCATCTAATCCAAATTCTCGCCATGGCGCATAGGTGAAAGTTGTTCGTTTGTGCCCAGTTTGTAGGCGTTCTTCGGGACAACATTTGATCAGTTTTAATTTTAGTTTCCAGAATAGCTGAGATAAGCACTGTCCCTTCCTCAAGGTGTCCGAGATTTCCTTCCATCTACCGATCGAGCATGCTCCGTGAATATTTCAGACGATAAGCGACATTAATCTAGCGAGGGGTCCCTGTGTCTTTCCCGCTCCTCACCGACGGGGGTGGTGGGGTGGACAGCGACTCCTTCCGACTCTCTGGCGCACCTAGGGCCCCTGCGCAAATCAGCGCCAACCACTCTGGGTTGTCCCGAACGAGGTCTTCCCCCTCCGCCGCTGACGATGTGGTGGGTCGGTTACATCCTCTCTGACTTGAGTTCGCTTTCAGACAGGGCTTATATATATATATATATTGTTACTAGAAAGATTACGTAATGATGTTCCTATGGACATTAAATGGGTTAATAGTTAGAGCATTAATGTACAAATATACATTTGGATATGGGTTTGAATCACTAAATACCTTAAATTTTTATTAATATGAATATATTTATTTTGGAAGAAGAAAATGTCTACCTTGAATGTGTGTGATGAAATGCTTGGGTCCATTGGTTCATCCAAGGGATATGATAGATTCATTGGATATGATAAATCTAACAACCAAAGGTTGTAATGGAATGATGTCTTAAATCTATAAACAAACAACGTGTCCATCCAGAATCAAGTAGAGAAGAAGTTACATAAAAAATAAATAATGTTCGGTAGAAAAGAGGAGAGATTAAACAAACAAAGTGTCCTCATACAATAACAGTTGAAAATATTCTAAGTAAACGAATAACTCCTAAAGGTTGTGTCTGTTTGAAATGATGTGTCCCTTCCAAACGGTGTGTCCCTTCCAAAGAGTGTCTGGTCAGATTCTGTGTCTCTTTGTCATTTATAAAATGTACAGTCCGATCAGTGTTTCATTCACTCATTCACACTACTCAATTCGAGAGTTTACTTAGATTGTTTCATCCAGTTCTTGCGGTTTGAAGTGCTGCTACCGAAGGAAAGGAGATCTGTTATATCCTGGGGGACTAAATTGTAATTCAACCATTAGCATCTGTGCAGGATGTTTTATCTTAAGTATATTGAACCACGTTCAAGCCTCGGCCTCAGTCAGATTTTATAATTTTCTGTTTCTATGGTACATATTGAATAACAATAACGAGCTTAGGTAATGAAGACTTGGCTACCAAAGGTAGTCTTTTCTTTTCATCTTATGAGCGTGCTCTATTTCTCTCTTCAAATTATTGACGATCCTCTCAAAACTATGGAAATTATGCACCCCACCATAGAGTGGCGATCCCTCCCGCAGAGCATCTGTTGGGTAGAGTCGGATGCGGATGTCCTGGAACTCCTTGTAGCATTCTTTTGCTCTGTTCCTATTTCCCTTGATGGTGTAAATCACTGCCTTTCGAACAAAATAATGTTAGATGCTAAATTCTTTTTCTTTTTTAAAGAGGAATAAAGCAAGCAAGCAATTAACCTTATAGAGGGGACACCTCGGATCGGATATTTCTTTGTCATTCAAGCAGTTGCAGTCTAAAGCTTGCTGGTATTCTCCCTTGCAGAAAAATGTAAATTTATAAAATAATTAAGATCCCTTGGTTATGATAGGCTAATGCACAACTTCTCAACTGTATAGAAATTACACCCATTAGCAAACACAATCAAACTAGGACCCCGTTTAATTTACTATAATGTAATCGTAATGTAATCAAATGAAAAAATATATTTTCTTTTCGTTTGATTACATTATAATTGAGATTACATTACAGTAAGCCAAACGGGGTTATATGTGTTTCTTTAAAAAGGAAAAAAGAAAAAAAGAAAACTTCTATTGCCTAATTTCTCCAAACATGAAGAATTTGCCAGCACAAATCATTTTTTTTAAGAACTATAGTTAATTGTTAGAATAATATAAATGATAAGCCTCACTATAGTTATAGTGATTTTGACGCAGTCGCAACAGATTAAACCTCAGAACAACAAAAATTCCATTGATTTTAAGCGGGAACTCTCTATCCATGAAATTGTTCGTTGATGGAGCTTGTTAGCATAATTTAAATTAAATCAGAGTATATAATATTGATATAGTAGGGGGGACTTTAATATTAGTAAAGTTGGATTATATGGTATATACGGTGCATACACTTATAAATGAAAAAAAATATACTTATAAGTGAAAAAAAAAGAAAAAGAACAGGTTTTATAAGTGTGCACTTATAAGTGAAATGGATTAAGTGGCACTTATTAGTGACCCTTACTTATAATTGAGAAAAAAGAGGAATACCCACTTAATTGGTAACAGGAGATGTACTTAAACATTAATCCTAATAAAAAAAAGTCATGATTTTACTAGCTGTTGTGTGACTGAGAAGTGTAATTATTGTAATCACATATTTAGACTTACCTTGTAGATTAGCATCTCCACCACCAACATCTGGAGCTCATAGGCTTCATGTGTCTGCTCTGCTTTATCAGCCTTCTCCCATGCCTTCCAAATCATGGCTACTGCCTCATCTTCCTTCCCACTCATCTCCAACTTTGCTGCACATCTCTGTTTGTTGCAGGAACATTTAGTAAACACCATGTCACAATAGCTAGGCCATGTTTTCAGTTTGAGTTTCAAGTCAATGTTTGGAATAAGCTACTTCTGGTGCTGTATTTGAGAATAATAACAAAAAAAAAGAATGTCTACCATTCGTTAAATTTCTATTGTTGAGAGAATGCATAATGAGTATTGTTGAGAATGATTAAGATTTGAATTGGATGACAGTCTGGAGCGTCGGCGAAGACAACGAATCAGTTGCAACAAAACAAGTATTCGATTAGAGCCACAACATTAGCAATGATATTCCGATGGTATCTTATATCCTGCATAAATTTGTTGCAGCTTTTCGCACAAATTTTTTACGGATTAAGAATACGGTCGGGATAATAGTATACTAGTGATATGCTGGTCTTATGTAATTATGCACATATTTCAGCATTATTTTGTGCCATCAAATCTACGTCTAAATGGTTCAGATGTGTGCTAGTTAGCTTAGGGCTAAGCTAGGGTTTCTTAGGTGGGCTCATTCTTAAAGTGTGGGGGCTCTTTCTTTGGTGAGTTCGTTAGAGAGATTCAATGAGATTCCACCACCACGTCTACAAGGAGATCTATGCTTGCTTGTAAGTTATTTCTCTTCAAAATAAAAGAAGATTCTAATCAGAGTTTTGCCAACTTCGTAGATCATCATCGAGATTGTACGATGATCAACTTCTCTTGATACAAACTTCTAGTTAGGGTTGAGAGATTTTTTTGATCTAATTATAAATCTTTTCTCCTTATGGAGAAGTTGTAAGGGCCATCTTTATTCATTCTTATTATTGTTATAATAGAGATTGTGATATTTGTGGTAGTGCTACAACCAATATATGTGTGGGGTGTGTGTGTGTGTGTGTGTGTGTGCGCGCGCGCGTGCACTTATGTGATATGTGCTTGTCCCTTATGTAGAAGGGTGTGGTTCATTATCTTTTTTATTACAGGGTTTCATTGGTCACTTCTAGTGAAATCGGTTGTGGTTGTCTCTAAATCCCAATTAAGTGGTATCAGAGCTGCAAACTTGAGAAGGTATAAGCCAAGGTTATTGAGAAGATCAACTCATGTATAATTATTCTTACAAAGGAAATAGGACGATTTATAAGAAGCCAAGGATGGAGGATATTTAGTATTGCATAGATTTGCACGATATACTGGAGCGCGACAATGCCAAGCCAAAGGATACATTTGCTTATGACTGGAACAAGGCAGATCAAAAGATCAATGGAATTAGGAAAGAAGCTACATTTGCTATGCGAACAAAAGACGACAGGGAACATGGCATTCTTTATTTGCGAACTCATCAACTTTATGTACATGGAGGACACCTCGATGGCACAAAATCTAAACAACACCCAGTTGGTATCAAAAATTAGTTGCCTATGATAAAGAAAGTGATTGGAGATGAGCTTCTAGCATTATTATTTTTGAGTTCTTTGTCGAATAGCTGGGAGACTTTGGAGGCATCGAAGAGCAACTCCACACCAAAAGTTGTTACAATGTAGATGGTCAAAAAATATGTTGAATGAAGAGATTCTTCGTAAGCAACATGAATTGCCACATGAGCCCTCCCTGGTTGCTTTCGACTGCAAGAGAAGGCACATGTTACAGGCTAAAATGGGAGGAGGTTCTTCGGATCTTGCAATAGTGAAATCACAAGCATGAGTTCTATTATTATGGTGAGAAGGGTCAGGACAAATGGGGCCGCAAGAAGATCAATGATAAAAAGGCTAATGTTCCAATGGACGATAAGAATAATATATCCGTTGTGGGATATCTCATTGTCATAGCGAGCACTATGGTAGAATCTTGTAGCATGTGTCATGATTGGTTCTTGGACACATGAGTACTTACCATGCCAGTATATAGAGGAGGATTTTTATGACATATCTGAGAAGCAGATTTAGACGTGTGAAGATGGACGATAAGGGGAGAACGACATTTATGAGAATCTATGACGTACAATAGATGAAAAAGCTTGGCGAGAAGATTTTCCTCAAGTAGGTTCGTCATGTACCAAGTTTGCGCCTAAACTTGGTGTCTTTCAAAAAGCTATCAGATGATGGCTACCACAATATGTTCAAAGATAGAGAGTGAAGTTTGCGAAAGGTTCCTTGATACTTGCTCGAGTAGATATATGTTGTAGCATGTATATTGCAGAGGTATAAGGGTGAGTCATAGACATTGGACAATAGCTCAGAAGGTGTTTTTCAGGGGGTTATTGATCATCAAGAGTTTATATGGAATGGTCTTGAAGAATGAAGGATGCAATTTGTTAGGAAAATCAAGGAATGGGGATGTGTTATATCTTGATGGTCTCACTATCAGTCACATGATAGCTAGTCGGTCTCGATTGCTCTATGGATACGAATTTGGCAATGAGACGGGTGCCAAAGCTTATTAGCGACATTTGTTTCAATAGTTCAAAATCGGGAATGACATCAAAAGGTGCAACCAACTCAAGATAAGAGTGGTACATCATGTTTGCACAGTTCAAGGTAGTGGTGGACCTTTTAATGGAGTGCATCGTGCATGAACTTACTCTGCTCCAGGATACGGGTATGTACAGGAGATTTCATGTTAGACATGTGGGCAAGGAGGTTTAGAAGCTTCAATCTCGCAGGAATGGTTAGGCCAATCAAGGGTAGAGCGAATAAAGATGACAGGAGATACAGAGAAGTATGGGAGATTTGAGGTCGATGACGACGTGGAGCATGAACTCTTTCGTAGAGATATGGATAGAACCCTCGATAGTTTTTTGTTCAGAACTATACCAATTTTCAAGACCTAGAATTTGATCGATGGGTGATTTGCGGCCAGTGATGGCGTGGAGCATGAAATCTTTCATAGAGAGACAGACATGGAATTCGATTGAGGAGCCGTGGAGCCAATATCATCTCATCTAACTGGAGGGAGAGTTTATTGAAACCCAACCTAATTTGAGTTGGATGACAGTCTAGAGCATCGACGACTCGTGGCGAGACTGCGACTCTATTGGAGCCAAAATAGCAACACTTGTATACCAGCTATATATTGGATACTACAAGAAATTTTTACTGGAACAAATTTTATGCCAATTAAGCATACTTCTGATATACTGGCAATATACCATCGATATGTTGATACTGTGTATTTTTGCGTAGTTTCGGATTTTTGCTTTCTTTTTGGTCCTTGGATCTACATTGGACGGTTCAGATAGGTGGTGTCTAACTTAGGGGATGTTATTCTCGAAACAGATCGTTAGATGGAAATCTCGATCTCTTAGAGAGAGAGAGATGAATACTTGTTCTCTTTATGAGATACGAGGTTGATGACTCAGTCTCTTTGTGAGAACGCGAGTGGAAGTCATGATCTCTTTGTGAGAACCGAAGTTGATAAAGACAACTTTGCTGGGGTAATTAAGATCATCGTTGCTCAAAGCAAGATTCGCCCTATTACGATCTACTACCAGGAACCAGCATGTTCGAAAGAACTTCTGGAATGCTCGATGTCATCTCTTTTCTCGAACACGAAGAACTCCAATGGACTCCAATGGCAACAGCGACACAGCTCTCTTCGTCTCTTAATTTCAGCGCAAGTTCTTAATGAAGGCACGAAGAGAGTATTTATAGAGAAGGGCCGAAACCTTAATCCGAATCCTAATCGTAACTGATTGCAAAAAGATAGGAGCAAATAATGGAAAGATTTGAATAAATTAAATTCAAATCCCAAAAAAGATGGATCTGATTAATTGACTCAATCTTTCTATAACCGCTCAAATCTTCCAATCAGCCACATCATGAACCTTTTGTGCCCCTTAGCCCACTCAGCCCGTCAACCTGCATGCTTGTGCGTAGCTGTGCAACAGCACAGACGCACAACCCCACAAGCGTGCAGTTGCACAGACGTGCATCCCCACAAGCGCACAGTAGCACAGACGTGCAGCCCCGCAAGCGCACAATAGTGCAGCAGCACAACAGCACAACAGCGCAGCCCCGCGGCTCTTGTGCAGCCCCTGCGTGCACCTGCGCGGCCCTTGCAGAAGCACCTACGCATGCGACTCGCACAGAAGAAGAGCGCATCAATTGCGCACAAAGTGCCATGTGTCGATGTTGACGTGCTAAGTACAAAGTGCGCCAACAAAGCACCACATTGCGCCCTTGAGCCCGAGCCCGAGTTTGAGTCCAAGTCTGAGTCGCGAAGCAAATAATCCCCTGTGCATGAAAAAGTCTTAATGCTTCTTTGTTGGGTTAGCCTTCTTTCTACTAGAAAATCTCCCCACATGGCCTCCATATGCCTCTTCACACCTCATGTGATTCTCTCAAACAAGCAAAACTTTATATAGAGATACAATCCATTTGGCCTTGGCAATGTGGACTATCTTTCAAGTTCTCTAAGACAAAATACCAACAATCTCCTACATATCTTTATATATGGGTTGATCGTTCCCCACAGTGACTGTCCGTCATGCATTAGGATAGATGTCGCTATGACTTGAATCTTCCTGCATGGGTTAAATAACAGCATGATACAAGAATGGACTAAGCCTTGAATTCTGCACCATAGCTGCAATTCTTCCCACTCACACAATAACATCAACTGTGCTTCTGGCTACACATTAAAGACCTTGTGCCAGCCTAGTTTCGCTGTATGTATCTTGGGTGTCTACAAGATTTCTCTCAAGAGACAGTCTACATCTCTATTCATACATTATAGGTGAGTTCATTTATAGAGTCTTTGGCATGAAGCCTTTTTCTTCCTTGCGGTGCTACACCTCTGACATAGCCCAAAGCAGAGGTACAACCTCATGTAGTGTCATACCACCTATAGCATGAGGCCCATCCTCTTTGTAGTGCCAAACTACCCAACATGAAGCCTTTTGCTTCCTTGTGGTGTTACGCCACCGTGACATGGCTTGCAAAGCCGAGGTACTACCTCATGTGGTATCACCACTGTAACATAAGGCCCAGCCTCTTTGTAGTACTACCTACCACTCTTCATTTATTATATAACATTAGGCCATCTTGTCTATGTGCAGTGCTACGTCGCTGTGACATGGCCCAAAGTCGAGGCTTTACCCTCACTAGGTACCTCATGTGGTGTCACCCCACTATAGCATGGAGTACTATGCTCCTTAGTATTGTTGTGCTACCCTGCTTCCTGTAAAGCACGCCCGACATCCCAGATGCCCGAGAACTCATTAAGGCTTCCAAGCCATCCTCTTATAGGACTTTGTTCTTTGTAAAGAACAATCAGTAGACAATAGTAGTTCTGGGTTAATTATCCTGCAACATCCCAAAGAATTGCCTACTACTCCTGATATTTTTCCAGTCAATCGTCCTTTTTTGAACAAAAAGCTAGATATCTAGTGGATTTTTCTTTGAACTAATAGCATAAAACATTATAGTAGAATTACAAAGACACAATATCAGAGTGTCTTCAAGCCCATCTTACATGCTCTGTCTTCAACCAGCTGGCGCTTGATTCCTTTGGTGAACGGATCTGCTAGATTCTCCTGACTCCGAACATCAACTACGGCAATGACTACTCGTTTAGTAAGATCATTTACCGCTCTGTTCCTTAAGCGCATAGTCCTCTTCTTGCCATTGAAGAGGTCATTCGATGCTACCGCTGCAGTCGCTTGGTTGTTGCAGTATATTGGTACTGCCAGTATCTACGCACCAACTATTGGAAGATCATACATGAGCTCCCGAAGCCACTCTGCTTCATCCGTTGTAGCCGCCAGTGCATAAAACTCAGCTTCCATAGAAGAGTGAGACAACATAGTCTGTTTCTTCGACTTCCACGATATAACAGCTCTACCCATGGAGAAGACGTATCCTCCTATGGACCTTTCACTCTCTACTTCTGAGCACCAGCTTGTATCACTGAAGTCTTCCACTACTTTTGGATCTCCGTAGTAGTGCAGTGCATACTTATGAGTCCTTTTGAGGTATCTCATAACCCTCTTTGCAGTTTTTTAGTGCTCCATACCTGAATTGCTCATGAACTAACTCATCATTCCCACAAAAAAGCTATGTCAGGTCTTAGGCAGTAGTAGCATACATCAAACTTCCAATGACGCTTGAATACTCCAACTGTCTGACATTTTTCTTTGGATTTGGCTTCAGCTTCTTGTCACACCTATATGGCATATCGTTCCTTGGAAGATCCTGATACCCATAGCACGTGAGCATCTTTTCAATATAATGAGATTGTGACAATGTTACTCCAATTTTCGTTCGGATGATCTTTATCCCCAAGATAACATTAGCTTCCCCTAAGTCCTTCATGCTGAACTTAGACGAGAGAAACTTCTTTGTCCCAGAGACACTTGCTAGATCTGTACCCAAGATCAGCATGTCATATACGTACAGACAAACCCTCCTCTCTCGTCAGCAAATTTTGTGTACACACACTTGTCCATCTCACTAACCCTATAGCCATTTGATCTTATGACTTTATCAAACTTCTCGTGCCACATCTTGAAAGCTTGTTTCAGATCATACAGAGATTTCACCAACTTACATACTTTGTCTTTGAGGCCCTTAACGATGAATACTTTTGGCTGTTGCATGTAAATCTCTTCGGTCAATTCACCATTCAGGAAAGCGGTTTTAACATCAATCTGATGAATTACCAGCTTGTGAATTATGCTTAGAGCAATCAACATCCTGATGGTTGTCATCCGCAGTACTGGAACATATGTATCAAAATAATCGATCCCTTGCTTATGAGAAAACCCTTTGTCAACTAATCTTGTCTTGAACATGTCAACAGTTCCATCGGCCTTCATCTTCTTCTTGAAGATCCATTTACATCCGATTGGTTTTGCTCCTTCAGGCAGATCGACCAACACCTACGTGTTGTTGGAGGTTAATGAGTAATACTCATCATTAATAGCCTCATTCCAGAAGACATCATTTATGGTCTTCATCGCCTCATCATAGGTAAGCGGATCTGCTTCCACATGATAAGTGATGAAGTCCTTTCCGAAGTCCTTCTGTCTCCTCACTTGCTTAGATGCTGGTTTTGCGAGTTCTGGTTCAACAATTGTTTCTGCAGCAACAACTTCTTCTTGGACTACCCCTTTATAAGGAACTTGAGCTTCCTATGCACTCACATTATTCTCCGAAATATCTACGAGAACAATGTTTTTGTACCTTGCAAATTTATCTTCAAAGAATTATGTATCGTGGGATTCAATGACATGATTTGACTCAACATCAAGGAACCTCTGAGCATTACCCTTATCAGTATAACCCAAGAATAGTCTTTGTAGTCCTTGTTCCCAGCTTCTGAATCTTCAAATCCGGAAGCTTCACATATGCCAGATACCCCCACACTCGAATGACATTCAAGTTGGATCTGACCTTGAACTAGAGTTCATGAGGAGTGACTTTCAAAGTAGTATGCGGCACTCTGTTCAATATGAAAATAGCCGTAAGCACTGCTTCACCCCAGAAGCAATTTGAAAGACATGTAGTCAACATCATATTGTTCATCATTTTTGTTAAAGTTTTGTTCTTCCTTTCTGCAACACCATTTGATTGAGGGAAGTACGGAGCAGTTTTCTCGTTGATAATTCCATGTTCTTTGCAGAATGATGTGAATTCATGAAACCTATACTCGCCTCCTCGATCACTTCTGAGTCTCTTGAGTTGTTATCCGGTTTGACGTTCGGCTTCAGCCTTGAAGTCCTTCAACATTTTAAATGCTTCATCTTTAGACTTGAGCAGATAAACAAACACGTACTTTGAGAAGTCATCGATGAAAGTAATAAAATAATTCATCCTGACCTTTGTGGAGAACTGTTTGAAGTCACAGATATCTGAGTGCACCAACTCCAAAATATTTGTACTTCGGTTTACCCGCTTGAACGGTTTTTTAGTTATCTTCGTCTGTGCACAAACCTCACACTTCTCCAACTCCTTACCCCCATATTTGGAGATAAGCCCTAGACTAGACATATTGTTTTTTTTTTTACAATAAACATGTTCTAGTCTATTATGCCACAACTCAAGAGGATAACCAAAAGAAGAAACTACATTAACTATCTCCATAGGAGTTATAAGTTAAAGTTTGAACATCCCTTCGGTACAGAAAGCCTTCCCGAAGTATGTTTCTTTATAAGACATAACGACTTGACCAACATTGATGTCCATCCTCAAGCCTGCATTGCAGAGCAGACTTTTCGAGATTAGGTTCTTGGCTATGGCCGATACATGCTTCCATTTTGTAGTGCCAGCGACTTCCTCGAAGTTAGTTGCAGTACTACCGTCCCGATCTCAAGTACTTTAGCTTGTGTCTGGTTTGCCACCATAATCTTCTCAGAAACAGGTTGGTACATGGTGAACCACTCCTTCTTTAAGCAAACATGACATGAAGCCCCAGTGTCTATCCACCAGTCCGTGTCAACTCCAGCTGAGTCAACTTGCGCAATCATAGCAACAAAGTTAGCCGCACCTTGCTCCTTTTGTTTTGATTTTTCTTTGTAGTCCCTCTTTCAGTAGCCTTTCTTGTCACAGTAGAAATAAGTCCCAGGTTCTTTAGACTTGGGCTTGAACTGGGCCGACTTCACCTTCAGATGGTGAACGTCTTTCTTCTTTTGGCAGGGAGCCTTCTGCTTTTATTTAGAATTTCCTCCTTGCACCATGTTGGCCTTCGCCATATGTTTGGACAATGTGTCCACTTTGAGTTGAGCCATCAACTCGTCTTCAACATGTATCCAGTGCAAGAGGCATTCCAGATCCACTTCAATCTTCTTACGATGCATGTCCGCGATGAAATTGCTCCACCTAGGTGAGAGCTTGGGGACAATACCCCCGACGACAAAAGCATCGACCAAGGGCATGCCGTCATCTGCCAGCTTCTGATGTAACTTGAGGAACTCCTTGACTTGAGGCAACATGGTTTTGTCATCCTCAAACCGCATCCTTCAAACCTTTTTGTTCACGTGAATCTTGTTTTTGTTCTCATCTGCCTTGTAGAGATTCTCTACGTCCTTTGCATTGACCGTCTTGCTGTATAACTTCGCCAGAGAGTCCTACATAGAGTTCAAGATCAACAACTTGTAGAGGTTGTTATCTCTCCTCTACTTCGACTGCAAAGTCGTGGCTTCAGCAACCCTTCGAGCATTTTCACCCTCTGGAATCAAAGAGCTCAAGATCTGTCAACACGTAGTCGACTCTCACAAGTTGATGATTAAGGCTGACATTTCTCTTCTAGACATTGTAATGCTCCCCGTTAAACTTCTCAAGTTTGTTAAAACTTGTCTCAAGAAGTTGTGCACGTTTGTTCTCCATCAGATCTATCTCTTATTTTGAGATTGTTATTCCCGAAACAGATCATTAGATGGAAATCTCGATCTCTTAGAGAGAGATGAATACTCGTTCTTTTTGTAAGATACGAGGTTGATGACTCGGTCTCTTTATGAGAACGTGAGTGGAAGTCTCGGTCTCTTTGTGAGAATCAGAGTTGATGAAGACAACTTCACTGGGGTAATTAAGATCACCGTTGCTCAAAGCAAGATTCGCCTTGCGATCTGCTCCTAGGAACCAGCAAGTTCGAAAGAACTTATGGAACGCTCGCTGTCACCTCCTTTCTCGAACACGAAGAACTCCAATGGACTCCAATGGCAATGGCGGTGCAGCTCTCTACATCTCTTAATTTCAGCGTAAGTCCTCAATGAATGCACGAAGAGAGTATTTATAGAGAAGGGCCGAAACCCTAATCCAAATCCTGGCCGTAACTGATTGCGAAAAGATATGAGCGAATAATGGAGAATTTTGAATGAATTAAATTCAAATTCCACAAAAGATGGATCTGATTAATTGACTCAATCTTTCCATAACCGCTCAAATCTTACAATCAGCCACATCATGAACCGTCTGTGCCCCTTAGCCCACTCAGTCCGTCAGCCCGCGTGCCTGCACGTAGCTGCGCAGCAGCACAGACGCGTAGCCCCGCAAGCGCGCAACAACAACACAGCCCGCATGCCTGCACGTAGTTGATGCTGACGTGCTAAGTGCAAAGTGTCCAACAAAGCGCCACTTTATGCCCTTGAGCTCGAACCCGAGCCCAAGTTCGAGTCCGAGTCACTAAGCCCCTTCGGTACTTAACTCCATAAAAAAATAATCCCATGAGCATGAAAAAAATATTAATGCTTCTTTATTGGGTTAGCCTTCTTTCCACTAGAAAAATCTTCCCACATGACACCCATTTGCCTATCCAGACCTCATGTGATTCTCTCAACACAAGCAAAGCTTTTTATAGAGATACAATCAATTTGACCTAGGCAATGTGGGACTATCTTTCAAGTTCTCTAAGGCAAAACACCATGACAGGGGCACACCTAGGATTTCTTGGCCATATTAAGGGACCGAGGGGGATCTTTCTTTAGTATGCTCATTGAGGTGAGATTTAAGGAGCGTCCACTGCCACTACTACGAGAAGACCTGGGCTTGGTTTGTTGGTTCTTGTTCTTCAAGATGGAAACAGATTTTGATCGGAGTTTTCATCGTCAACTTCGTCAAGGAGATCATCACCGGAGTTTTTCAATGGGCAAGCACTGCTAGGTACGAGGTTGTAGTTATGATTTAGGGATTTGTGATCTCATCGTATATTTTTTCTCCTTGTTGAGAAGTTATTAGTAGTCGAATCTCGAAAAAAAAGGATTTGATGATATCTATTCAATCTTGTTATTGGTATAATAGAGATTGGGATTTGTTCTGGTGGCACAACCACCACATATACACTTCTGTGATCTACTTGACTCCTGTGTTTTCGATTATGGTTTGTTATCTTCTTTGTTGTGAGTTTTCAAAGTCACTTCTCTTGAAATCCGTTGTACACGTTTTGAATCCGAAGAAGTATTGCATATGCAAACAACAACAAAAATTACTAGAAAAATGCTACATTTGGTTGTATATAGACTTATGATCCAGGGGTTAGGTTGCTAGAAGCCTGGAACGAAGACATGTCACTAGTTTGACGACTGGCTGTCTGTCACGTAACCAATTTAAAAGTATACTGGATTTGGAATATGTAACAAGTTGTTGTGCGCCTTGTGCCATAATGTGGGAGTGAGGGATAGAGCACTAACCTGCAGCTTGCTAAAACTGTATGGCTCCTGGGCAAGCAAGCTGTGAAGTAGATTGGCGGCATCATCCATTGCAGTTTCATTGACCCTGGCCTCCTGGGAATCCATGATCCTCTGCAAGGCCACCTTCCCCCCAAGCAGAGCAGCCATGGACACCGATCTCTGCAGGATGGGCCGCGTCCTCGTCTGCACCGCCTGCTGCCTTCCCCATTTCTTGTTCCTGTTCTTGTAAGCTACCGCCAGGCACAGGCACATGAACAGCAGCGGCCCGACTTTCTTATTAGCAATCCAGCAGCTGCTGCTGCTGCTCGAGTTGGACTTGGTCGCATAATTTGTCTTCTTTTTGGCAGGGGTCGTTTCTGACTTCATATTTTTGTTTTCTATTGCTAATGGTGTTGCTCTTCTCATGATTCGTGTATGAACAATTATATATGGAATGGACTGAGAAGGAAGGAAAGGGAAGGTTATGATTAACTTGGAAAGAGAGCAAAGAAGTGAAGGAAGGAATGCATCTTGTGATCTTTTCGTTCAGTGTAAATGTGAAGTCCTTTTATGCATGCACTGTTCTTCCACTAGGACAGCTTGTGAAAGAAAGCAGCAGAAATTTGTTCATATGCTCCATGTCTATACTTCATGAAATGCTAAAGAAGTATATATGTGGTGAAGTCGAATCATCCTGTGATGCATATGTTGAACTGGCGGGGACTCACTATTGGATTCACTGATGTTTTACAGGTTTTCAAATGAGAGGTTAAATTTGCTAGAAACTTCATGGAAAGAAAATGGAGGTAAAACCATGTCAACATCTTTAGTGGCACATTGCTTATAAAGGTGTTAAATGCATCTATGTTTTCATTCTGTTTACATTTTGTTTTACTTTATCAAATTTATATTTAATATTTTTTTAGTTTATCTTTTTCTCTTTACCTCTTATATTCTATAATTTTTTAAAAATATATATTGTCTATATAAATTGAGTTGTACAAATATAAATTAGTTTTTTTTTTGTAGAAATATATATTTTCAACTTCCAGTTTCGTATAACCATCGGTCATCTCCTCCGAAATTATCCACATGGTAGAACATTTCAACATGTTATTTTTTATTGAAAATTTTATTTTAAAAATCTGATGAAGAGGAGGATTAGAAAAAAAAATGTTTAAGAAAAAGGAAAATTCAGTTAGATGGACGTGATTATTTTTATGTAGAAGTAATATGATTAATTTTTTTAAACATATGTAAAAATCTTTACGTAAAAAATATGTCTTATAATTTTAAACATCTTTATGTAGAAGTCAACTGATTATACTAGCTTTATGTAGGAGTAAAAATGTCTATCAACTTTATATAATCGCCTATTTACATAAATATATTTAATATATGGACATGTCTATTAACTTTATATTTAAAATATTTTAAAACATGTCTATCAATCAACATGTTTAACAACTTTATTTAAAAAATTTAAAACATGTCTATCAACATGTTTTCAACATCACATTTAAAGTATTTTAAAACAACATCTCAAAAGTTTAAAACATGTCTATCAACTTTATATAGGTGTACATTGATTAGATTATTTTTAGTATGGACAATCATTTTTATATTTTAAACTAATTAAATTAGAAAGCATTGTTAACGATGAAAAGTCCAATTGTTGTGGGGGGTAAACTTATAGATTAATCTATAGAAAAAATGAAATTTTATTTAGTTGTTTAATATTAGTTGATTTGTTATTATCTATAACAATATGAATAATAACAAAATCTATTAGTTATTATATTTATTTGTATATATATATATATATATATATATATATATATATATATATATATATATATATATATATATATATATATATATATATATATATAAAATTTGTAAAAAAAAAAAAAATATATATATATATATATATATATATATATATATATATAAAATTTGTAATTTGTTATTATCGGGACCAGTGTATATATATATATATATATATATATATATATATATATATATATATATATATATATATATATACACACACACACACTGGTCCCGATAATAACAAATTATATATATACACACATATATATATATATATATATATATATATATATATATATATATATATATATATAAGTATAAGTATAAATTAATTTGCATATTAACTAATAGGTTTTTTTATATATTTATTTGTATGTAGTAACTTGTATTGTAACTAATAAGGATAATAACAAAATCTATCAATTAATATATTCAAATAAATAAATTAATGAATAGATTTTGTTATTATCCATATTAGTACAGATAATAACAAATTAACTAATAGATTAAACCAAACTAAAAAGAGAAACCAAACTAACAGATTAAACCAAACCAAACGAAAATAAACAACCAAACAACAAAATCAAACTAAAAGAATCCAAAAAAGATCGAAATAGTATTCTGCCAAACAAATTGACGAAAATTAGATATGCAAATTTCTGCCAGTGTCTCTGGCGGAAAGTTTTTAATTTTTTAAAACTTCTTATTTTTTAGCCAATTTAGTTAAAAAATTATTGTAGGAATAAATTATGTTTCTCTAATACTTTGTTGGACGTATGCTAGCCATATGTGTGAAACCCACAATATGCTTTTTATTAATAAATGAATTTTATAATATTTATTGGCTAGTAATTATAGAATAGTATTTATTAGCACTGTTATTATTACAATTATATTATCATTAGTATATATATATAGTCGGAAATATGGAAAATAATTTTAGTATTATAAATTTTTATTGATTATTGATTGTATTTATTAGGTTATTAATTGTTTGACCTTTAGCTAGTTTAATCTAGGCTTGTTAGCTTAAGCCCATAACATGAGCCCGTTACCTATTGGCTCAACCCTTTACCCAAAGCCTTTAATCCAAACCCATTTAACTAAACCCTACCCGTTCAAACCCACTACCCCAGTCACCCGACTACCCCGCAGGAACTCCCCACTCCCGGATCTGCAACGTTTCTCTCAGTGCAAACAAAAGAGAAACTCTCTTCTCACAGAAACTTCACATAAGCTCTCCCCTCTCTATCTTCTAAATTCTACCACAACTTCCTCCACACTCCTCTCCCAAGCCCAATCGCACCCCGACGCTCCCCGTGACATCCCATACTGTGAAGCCCATGCTTAATTTCATTTTATTTTTATTAGTTATTTTTTTAAGCCTTAAACTCAAGCCCTCAAATCATTGTAGCCCAACCCAATAACTTAAACCCACAATCCAAGCCCATACCCAAACCTATTCAAACCCATGTTCCCCTCTATCCCCTGAACCCGGAGCACACCCCACCGGATCTCAACCATTACGTAACTCTTCAGAAATCTCTTCTCCACAGAAACATCATTTCTTCTCCTTCACTAAATTTCTCATAACTCTCTCCCTACACCACCAAATCCAAATCCGAGACCACCGTCGCGTTCGTCTCGTCGTCCTCTCCGAATCCAGACCCCACTCCCCACCTTCCGAGCCCGTCCCCGGTGCCTCCTGCGCGTCCTCCGCCGGCGCCGTCGTCTCCCGCACGTGCTCCGTCGTCGGGTGTCTTTCCTACGTGTCTGCCCGTGTGCGCGCTCGTGTCCGTGCTCGTCATCCCGGCATTATTCTGAGTCCGAGGTCTCCCCTCGGTACTCCTTCGTGCAACCGTTTGGTAACCCCTTTCCCAATCACCTTCTGTCATTTTATCACAGAACCCAATTTGTGTCTCCTGTTTAATTAGAATTAGTTCTAGTGCTGTAATAATGTTATTAATTTGTTACGTGGGAGTTGTAGTGTTTAAATTATTGAGTAGGATTATAGAATTAATTGTCATGAGAACGTAAGCATATTTCTAATTAATTTAATTTTGTTTCTAAAAGAAAAAAAGTTTCTTAAAAGAATTAGGTTTTGTTTATGAAAATGTTTGAATATTTAATTGTCTAAATATTAGTTTTTATGGCATAATGTTTAATGATTATTGGTTGGAATTATTAATAATTACGGAAAAAGAATTTGTTAGTAATTTTGGTAAAGATATTATTTTATGTCTGAAAACTTATATATATATATATATATATATATATATATATATATATATATATATATATATATATATATATATTTCCAAAACATGTTTTATACAAAGCTCTCATTAATTAAAATAAATAATAGAAATATTATTTCCATAAATGAGTTTAACTGCAAATAATTAATTTCGTTAAATAAATGGTTTTAAACAAAAAAAAAGTTTTGTTATTAATTTAAAACCGTTAGTTTGGCAAGAAATCGTATTTTTATATATAAAGTACTATATTTAGTATTCAAAAAGTTATTTTTCCTTATTACAAAAAATGGTTTAAAAATATATTTTCTAAGAAAAATTGTTTTATTAATATTGTTCGGTAAATAATTTCTCTTAATAATAAAAATGTTCATTAATGAATTATTTTGGTCTTGAATAACATTTTAGTAACAATAACAGGAAAATGATTTCTAGCTAATTAAATTATTAGAATATTAGTTTTGGAGAAAAATCATAATTTTTGGTAAAATATTAATTTATTAAATATAGTTAAAATATTATTTTCCTTATTTTGTGAATAATAGTAAAAAAAAATTAGGTTTTTAGTAAATCGTATTTTCGCGTAATTTGGTAATTACATAAAAAATACTAATTTATATAATACGATTAAATAATAATTTTCTTACCCTTAATTAGTATGTTAAAAACTTGTATTTTTACTAAAACGATTATTTTGTAACTTAGTATCTAAAATATAAATATTTTTCAACGTTATTAACAAAATTATGTTATTTTCAACCCGACCAGACT